>JALMQS010000411.1:174689-345748 GCA_024734495.1 Forficula auricularia
AATATATTGTCAGCTCGGATTTTAAACTGATGGCTCCAATCGATTTTCATTAACCAGGCAAATTTGAAATATAATTGTAATTTTGAAATGAAAGACTCGGATTCATTTAAAATTAAGAAACATTAAATATATTTTTTGTAATTAATTAGATTAATTGAACCGCGTAAATTTGAATAATTTCCATGATTCAGCCTGCGAATTTTTTTGCAGTTCATAAATCATTTCATTGTTTTTGTTTTGAAAAGGAAAAATGAAATTTAAATTTAAATTTTAAATTTAAATATATTCATAATTATTCCTCCCCGCCCCCCGCCACTCAAAAATTAAAGAGGCGAAACTTTTAAGAGACGATGTATTTTCGGTAGTTTACGGGTATACATTTGGAGTGTGGTTTTTTAAGAGGAATAAAATTTTTTGACCGAGACGCTGCCCGCCATGGCACCAGCCTTCGGCACGCCCTCGAAGCTCGTTTTGAAATAGTGAAGTTAATTTTCTCATTAATATATCAAAGAATAATTAACACATTAACGATAATTGTTTTTGATCGCGCTTTTTTTAAGCAAGATATATATTGCGAGACTACTGCTGGTTGAAGCTATTGGAGTCTGCTGAGTCTTAAGTCTGGACCAAGAGAGAATGAAAAAGATGTGATCCATTTGGCCATAATCCAGCATCATTCCGCGATTTGCCCGCATGACACTTTTTATATCAAACACTGATATGAATCTGCAATGGTGGATGAGATATGGTAATCACATATGGTGATCCATATCAGTGTTTGATATAAAAAGTGTCATGCGGGCCAATCGCGAAATGATGTTGGATTATAGCCAAATGGATCACATCTTTTTCATTCTCTCTTGGTCCAGATTTATGACTCAGCAGACTCCAAAAGCTTCAATCAGCAGTAGTCTCGCGATATATATCTTGCTTAAAAAAAGCGCGATCAAAAACAATTATCGTTAATGTGTTAATTATTCTTTGATATATTAATGAGAAAATTAACTTCACTATTTCAAGTTAGAAACATATAAATTCGGATATTATTTTCACTTAATATTTGACAAAAATCATCTGCATTGATTCGTGATCGAATCAAATACAGAAAACTTATGATTAACATATTCATTTTGTTGGCGTATTTATTTGTATTTATTTATTCTTTAATTGAATATAATTTAAATAAAAACCATGTTTTTTATGTTCTTATATTTCAAATTAATAATTATTTTTTATGAATGTAAATATATTTTTATTTTTAATCATTTTAATTGAAAATCATGATACTATAGCAAAAAAGCATTTTTTTTAACATTTCCATTAATTAATTATAAATTTACTTATATATGAGTTTTTCTAATGAGAAAAAAAATTACGCAAATTGTAATGAAAATTGAAGTAATAAAAATTTAATTATTTATTCTCCAATTATGTTAATCAGATTATGAATAATATGAAATGCTTTTGAGCTAGCCATACATGCAACCACAACCCTTCCTCTCGGTCATTCCAAGCTTGTTTTTTCTTCTAAAGGGCGATTTTATTTTTTTTATTTTTTTCAATAGTTGTATCACGTTTAATGTTAAAAATAACTCATCTATAGAGAATGTTTTAATTTAAGTCTTCTCTATTGTTAACTTTGTTATTATTGCAGATACATAGTCGATTAAATAATAAAATAAGCTGACGTGTTCTGATGTGGCCATCCACTTGACTTTACCATACAACCTGGCCCCCTCACTTATATTTAATAAAATTATTCATAATCATGTAGGGGAGGTGGGCTAGTTTTTGCATTTTTAGACTCCATTTTCCCACTGATTATGTATACAAAATTTGGTTGTGTTTGGTACAAGAGCCTAGACTTTCATTTTTTGACCCTACACCCCCCCCCCCATTTCGGGCGGTTAGTTTTTGCAATTTTAGACTTCTGTGGTCTCACTGATTATGTATACAAAATTTGGTTGAGTTTGGTAAATGGCCAGATTTTCAATTTTTGACCCCCTTCCCCTACCCCCTCCCCATTTTGGGCGGTTAGTTTTTGCATTTTTAGACTTCTGGGGTCTCATTGATTATGTATACAAAATTTGGTTTAGTTCGCTCAAATGGCCTAGATTTTTAATTTTTAACCCCCCTCCACCCCCTTAATTTTGGGTCAATATGCACCAAAATATAATCAGCTCTTAATCTCAATGGACCAAAACTACGTGTAAAATTTGGTTTCGATATTCAAACTAGTTTTTGAGCTATCTCGTCCACAAAAATTTGATAACGCACAGACTAACGGACGGACGGACGGACAGACTAACAGACATTTTGACAAAACAATTATTATCTTCAAAAATATAATTTTTTCGATGTTCACTTATAACAGGTTTTTTGGAGATCGAAATGCCATGGTTTCGCTAAATTTTTCTAATCAAAATAGTTTCAGGCGTTTTTGAGATATTTCGAAAAAAAAGAAGGAAAAAAACACTTTTTTCATGCACGATTACAATACTTGACCATACCCTGTATGGTAAAGTAAAAAGAGTGGAATTTTTTAACACTGGATAAAACATAATTACATTTGAGCCTAGAATTTTAAAGTTATTTTCAAAAATATATTTTTTTAATGGATCTGTTTTTCAGGATTCCAATAACTCTTGATAGCTCAAGTTCCGAACACCATAGAAATGTTCTCCCAGAAGTCAAAATATTTGTATTTCCAAAACAAATAACAACTTACTTTATATTCTCAGTAAATAAACTGATATGGCCATCAACATAACTTTATAATACACCTGCCCCCTCATATATTTAATAGTGCCTGGAGCACCGAAGAATGCTCGGTAGCTGTTTGCCTCTAAATAGCTCAATAAGTCAAGTCATGACACTTGATAAGTACACCAATTTAAAAAAAATGTTAGAGAGGTTTTTGAGAAAATCAAAAAAAACGAAAAATCTTTCATGTACCCGACTAGAAATTTGATCAATGTATCATTGGTGCCCAATTGGGTACTGATAGGTCATGTCCAGTAAGGCTATCCCAACTGGGATCTGATTGGGAATCTGTTGGGCTAACCCGATTTATAAACTTTTTTTTCTAAAGCTATCCCAACTGGGATCTGATTGGGAATTTGTTGAGCTAACCCATTTTAAAAACTAGCTTTTTTATAAGGTGCCATCAAAAACAATTCTCGTTAATGTGTTAATTATTCTTTGATATATTAATGAGAAAATTAACTTCACTATTTCAAGTTTATTCAAAACAAATAACTACTTAGCTTGTGTTCATTTTTAAAGCCCGAAAATGGGAAATTAGTGGTAAATCAAATCTTTTAAAAAATTACTTTTATCTTAATTAAAGAACAATATGATTTTATCGAAATTTTTTAAAATGGGAATTGTTATCGCCAGCTCATTGGGCGTTGAAATTTATTAGATATGTCATCCGAATTACTCATGATTCATGATATTTCAATAAATAACTAAAGCTCGTAGAAATCTCATTCTGATGTTGAAATGTTTGTATTTCCAAAACAAAGAACTAATCAGCTTATGTTTTATTTTATAGCCCAAGTGATAAATGGAAATATTAAGAAAAAATCGAACATTTATAAAAATTATGTTTACCTTGATTAAGAAGAAATTTCAATTTTATTCAATTTTTAAAATGGAATTTTTTATTGTCTGATGAATATACATTGAAATGTATTTATTATTACCTATGATAACTCAAGAACAGAAGCTCTTTTAGACTTAGAATGTTCCTTGTCAGGTCGAAATGTATGTATTTCCAAAATAAAATCTGGTAAACTTTAACCTACCCCTCCTGTTCTTATGTGGTTATGCTCAAACGCTGTGGGAAGTGAATTCAACCTAGACCACAGTTGCTCTTCTTTTGTTTCATTTCAGTTCATCGTTAGGATCTTCTTACTATGTAGCAGGTCTGTAAAACGTCAGCCTTTCGTTATTTCGTCTGATATCCCTAGCGATCTGATGTTCTTTTTCAAGTTGTTGCTGGTCACTCCCACCACAGACATCATAATTGGTATAATTTTCGCCTATTATCTACTCTTATTAAACGAGCAAAAATTGTATATTTATTTGTTTGTTTATATATTTGTATCTTGGTTATATTTTGAAAACGACTCTACCGATTTTTTTTTTTTTTAATGATATTGATGAGAGAAGGAGATACACCAGAAGGTGGATCCCCTAAAGGCCTGTATGGGCTGGCCCCTCAATCGTGAAAATAACAGAGCAGAAAGAAAAGAAGCCGGGATCACGAGCCAATCTCAGAAACTTAGATACATTTCAATATCCAATTTACTAAGGTTTTAGGGGCTTCGAGCAGTGGTAAATTCTCCGCGCGATAAATTCGGTTAAATTTATCTCCCACTTAATTTTTATTACCAGACCCTATACTTACAGAAAAAATGTCTGGGTATAGCCGGGAATCGAACCCGAGACCTCCGGGTTGCCAGTCAGTTACTCTACGGAGGCGGACATTTTGATGAAATTCACGGGTTGGGGGTTTTTGGGGTGACAATTCGATCTGTCACGGTCTCATCTTCGACAAAATTGTTTTTGATGTTTTTTTTCGTAATCAAATTAATTATTTTCAGGTAGACAAATCCCATTCTTAGGGTTTTAAAAAAGGTTTCCCTTTTCTTTTTGTACCCAGGCAGACAATGGGTTGCCTTATTTAATTGTTCTAAAAGGCCTTGAAGAAGTATTGTGATTGTGGATTTTAACATATTTTGTTCTCCATAAACATTAGAAATATTAATAAACGTTTTATAATTGTTTTTATAAAGAACTTTATTTATTTAATAGAATATAAAATAATCAAGAATTTATTTAAAAATATATTTCGCATAAGCAGGTCTCAATTTTCTGAAAAAAACAACACATTTTGATAGGTTTTATTTATTAACAATTGGATGAATGAAAATGAATCATATGGTTGAATCAAAACAGGTGCAGGAGGTGGGGTGTAGTGGTGGGGGATCTGGGGGTAGGGCGAGGTTTCGGGGGTGGAGTCAAGCTGAGTGCGGGTACAGTGGGCGAATACTATATATATTTGTATTTTTTTTAATTTGAAAACGGCTCTCAAATAAAAATCGACCTTTTTATCAGAATTTTAAATTAAAAATAATATTAAAATAAAGGTTTTAACTGAAAGAAGAAGTTACTGAGCATCGCTCGGTGCCTCCAGGTACTTATTATTATAGGTGTATGTTTATTTCCTTCAAGCAGAGGATATCCTCATTGATTTCCACTCAAAAGCCAATATTTATTGAATTATTTATCATAATTTCATGTTTTTAAGTAACTCTTGTAAAATAACTATTAAAGAATTTAATAGATGTTATTAGTTGCCTCAGTCTAATTTTGAATGTAAAAAGATAAACAAGAAACAACATCAATTTTTCAAGCAACTTAATAGGATATTTGTTGATATTTTTATATTCATGGGGCGATGTTTTTGGGTTCAATTCTGCTCCTTGATTTTTCAACGCCAACGTTGATAAATTTCGATACTTCTTTAGCCGTTGCTAACTTTACGTGATGTGACTTATTAAAAAGATGAGCTCGTAAAAAATACTTTTTTTTTTAAATTAACATTTTTTTCAGATCTATTTTTTAAAAATATTAAAAATGTTTAGCAACTTTTGTGGTAGTTGAATTTTATTATTTTTTTTTTTAATTTACTAATTATTATATTTACGACTGGCTGCTTTGTGGGTATACTCCCTGGTCTTTTAGAGTCATGATAGGATAAAAATTTATGCACTTAAGCTACATTTTTTAAATGAAAATGATGAGAGAAGGAGTTACACCCAAAAGGTGCATCCCCTAAAGGCCTGGGTTGGCCCCTCCATCGTGAAAAGAAGAATAAGAAGAAGGGATTTTATGGGCTGGGTAGTGGTCGAAGGTATCTGTGGATACGGGTCTTAAACATCTGAAGATTATAAGTCGCGGGGAAGACGGTGGCTGGGAGCGAGTTCCAGTCTCTGGAGGTCATAGGAATTAAAGACTTGGCGAAAGCGCTTGTTCGATTTTTATCCAATTTGACAGCGAAGGGGTGCTGAGCGTTAGAAAACCGCGTTTCTCTTAAAGATGGCTTAAGGGTGGATAGTTGATTTCATCTCGACTGAACAGACACCATGATAGTATCTGTAGTACAGAGAAAGGTCAGAAACGTTTCTTCGGTGAGCCAGGGAGTCGAGTGAGTTAGTTAGGGCCGGGTCTCCTATTAGTTTAATTGCTCGCTCCTGAATTGAAATAAAATATAAAAAATAAATAAGCCAATCCAGTGCAAGTCAGACGTCATACCAAGGGTTCTATCTGTACCTTATATCTTATATCTTTCAAAACACTTGAAATATCAAATATCATATTTGTCGTTGATAATAAGACAACAGTGTCGGCGCCAGGGGTAGCCGAGGTTCGGCGAGCGCCCAACCATAATTGTTCTCGCCCAACTTGCTAAATTGAGCATTTGAGCAAAAAATATTGAAAAACACAGTTGATAAAATTGCAAAAAAAAAGGTCCAAATTTTTCTGCCGGATGTCGCCCATCCGAAAAGAAAAATCTGGCGCCACCACTTTAAGAAAATGATATTTGAAGAATTTTTCATTACTTTAAGCTAAGCAACTTCTGAACGCGCGCCGACTAGAGTACACAAATCACATAAAATTGCCAGTTTAGGACTCTCTTACAATGAATTGAATTTAAAAACATTTAATTTTAAAGTTATCTTTGCAACTAGAACCGGTCCAAGGCACGATGCAAGTGATGCATAGCATCAGGGCGCTCCCTTGAGGGGCGGTTTACAATATTATTTGTTAAAATCAAATTTATAATATGAGTAAATCCGCTTTTTGTTTTATATATATTACTTAGTACTTATATAGGGTTTAAGTAATTAATTACATTATATTATATACTATGCAGGGATTGTTTCCTGAATCCCGTTGATTTTTTTCGTTCAGGAAAAATCCCGGAATTTCTAAGTGCATCCGAGAACTGCTATATCAGTGGTGGTGTTTCACAATATTAAATTCATTATTATTTATTACTTTATACATTGCAAAATTTCATTTGTTTTAAAATCGATAGTCAAATTTTAAGCCACCTATTAATAAATTTGATCAAAACTGCAACTCTATTAATATTTAAAGAGAAATTCAGAGGATTTTCTAATCGTTGTGGCCATTCACTATAACATCAACTTAGTCTGAATACATTTGCTTCGGAGTGTCGACCGAAAGGCACCTCTGCATAAAATGCTAATCTGCTTCTTAATGTTTAATTTGGACTATGTATAGGAAATAGATTTATTTATATCTTTAGTATGAAGTATCTATAGTATAGGAAATAATCCCGATGATGGATGAAGATGAGTTTTTGACTCGAAAGGCTTGATGGAAAGATATCGGTGGAGCTCCGGTGTCGGCGATTTTCTTCAGAGGTGATAACCTCTCTTGGTGGCGTAAAGCCGTGAAATTTGCTTTCCCCAAAATAAGAATTTGGCCGGAGGCCGTGAAAAATGCTTTTTCAAAATAAGAAGTTGCCCGGGGGGCAGTGAAATATGCTTTCTTCAAAATAAGAAGTTGCCCTGAGGCAGTGAAAAATGCTTTCAACAAAATAAATGGCACAAGGCCCGAAATTTATTACTTCTTCGTGGTTACAAGATTTCGTACAGCTTTGTTCCTTCAATCGTTCCAAAGTCGTCAGGCGAACTTTTGGAGAGCGTAAAACAGCTCTTCACACAGTGAGGGCTGAATTGCAACTGACTCGCTAATTACAGCTTTGCTTCTTTTATAGCCGTCGATTTAATTGGTAATTAAGGTGATTGGTTAATAATTTTTCCTAGATCGCGCTCGATTAATTATAAAAAGGCGTGGTCTCCTTCTTCGCTAATTAGTCTTTCATAAGCCACGAACCGATTAACATTGAAAATTAAATTACATTTCTAATTGAAAAAAAGCAGAAAATCGATTCCTACATTCTCCCCTTTCTCAATCAAGTTACGACCCGGAACTTATAACCAATCATCTTTTACATAGTTAAATATTTCAACTTAAAATTAATTTAGTTATTGTCTTTTCTTCTTTAAAACCGTTTAGGTATTTTTAACTTAATCATAAAATACAGAATTATTATATTTTTTTTTACAATGAAATAGCACTTAAAACTAAACTTAACTATTGTTATTTTTTACAAAACAAATTGATCTTGAAAATTACTTGAACAAAACAAAAAAAAATTTTATGCTTAAACTTAGTGTTTCTTAATTGTCTATTTCTTTGATTTTAACTTAAAAACTAACACTTTCACACACTATTTTTCACTTGCACTTAAATTAACACTTTTTTTTTTTTTTTTACACTTTTATAATTAACACAACACTTCACTTGGGTATCTTCTTGAACACTTAATATAGTCTGAGGTAAGGGACCGACATGGGTTTTAACTGGTATTGAGGGGAAATTAAGATTAATTTTATCAGATTTAAGACCACCAAACTTTGTAACGTCATAGGCTGCGTAATCATTTTGGCTTTTGATTCTAATTTTCTTCGTAAGTTCCCCAATTCTTCTTGCTTGAAACCCCTTAATCTTGTCTTTGTTCATAGGTGAATTTGTCCCTTGACCATCTTCTAAATGACTTTCTTTACTTGAGATATCTTCTTTCAAAGCGTTAGCTGTTTTTGCAAAATGTCTGTCTTGATCTGATAATTTCTTGTGTAATTCCCTGTTTTCATGTTTAATTAAATTTATAATTTCGTTTAATGAATTATTTTGATCTATCAGTTCGTTATTTCTTAATTTTAAATGGTTAATTTCGTTTTCTCGGATTTTCTTTTCTTCATTGAGACTTCTTTTTAAACTGTTCAATTCCCCTTTCATTGACTGAATGTCGCGTTTTAATGAATTGTTTTTCATTCGTAGTTCATCTATTAAATGAGATTCTGTTTCCGTTCTTGTTTGGTTAATTTTATTAACGTCTATGTTTTTAATAATTTGGATGCCATCTTGTCCTATTTTAATTTCGGCCTGATCTAACAGATCGATTCCTAAAATTACTTGTTCGTCTATTGTTTCGTTTGGAACTACATAAAATTTAATATTAAAATCTTCGTTGTCAATTCGTGTGGTCGTTTTAAAATATCCTTTAGTTCCTGTTCGTGAAAATGCAAATCCGTTTAAAATGATATTCGAGTCTGTTAATTGTGGTGATCCTAGCTGTTTGTGGATGTCTTTGCTCATGAGCGATAAGCCTGCACCGGTATCTACTAAGGCGTTAATCTTGTGGTTGCTTATTGAAATGATCTTGTGATTGGATTTCACTTTTTGACTATTTACTGTAACTATGTTCATGGGTGGGTCTTTTTTGGTGGTTAGGTTTTCGTTTCCATCATTACTGCTAACTGGCTGTCTATTACATGCATGATTTGCTACGTTAGCTGACTTGAAAGTGATTTCCGAATATAATTTTAACTTTTCTTTAAATTCTTTTATCGTTTTTGCCCCGTAAAGTATTACTTTATTAGGACTAATTTCTTGTATACCGTCCAGTATATACTCTATTAATGCCTTGTCTTCTAAGTTTCCCTTGCTTGCTATCTCTTTCATAATCAGGAAGTATTCATAAACGTGCTCACCCTTTTGCAATTTTCTTCTGGCTAGCTGCTTGTGAATATCCGCGCTACTAACTTGCAATGAGAATTCTTCTAATAATGCTTCTTTTAATTTATCCCACGTATTAATGTTTCTTTCACTTTCTACGAATAGCCTAGCTAGTCCAGTTATTAGCCGTCTGCCAAAGGTAAATAGTTGCAAGCTATTCCAACTTTGAATACTTGCTTCGGATTCTATGTCCTGCACCCATCTTTCTATTGAATAACTGTCTGTTCCGTTGAATTTTTTTATTAGTGGTTCTACGTCCCTAAAATTGATTGGACTGTGTTCCATGACTGTATAGTGGTCTTATAACTGATAAGAGGGATAGGTGTGTAGGTGTGTAGTGGGATTGTCGGCTCTTACCTCGTTAGTTAATTCTTCTGTCGTATTCCTGTTGCTACTCCTATGGGTGGCTGGTTCAGCTGTTATCCGCGAGTGGCGCTGCCGTCGTCGTGTTGGTTGGCCTTCGTTCAATCACTTCAGTCGATGGCCGCTGCTGCTGCCTGCCACGTCGCCTGCCTTCGCTCGTCGCTTGGCTGCCGGGCTAATGTGATTGCCCGCGCAAAAACGGTCGGTGCCTCGAGGCGAGTCGAGACAAACCTCCTCGGGTCCGAACCGAGATGGTCCAGCTCCGTCCGATAAAGCCTTTAACGAATCCGCGGCCGAGCCCCCAAATTTATAGGAAATAATCCCGATGATGGATGAAGATGAGTTTTTGACTCGAAAGGCTTGATGGAAAGATATCGGTGGAGCTCCGGTGTCGGCGATTTTCTTCAGAGGTGATAACCTCTCTTGGTGGCGTAAAGCCGTGAAATTTGCTTTCCCCAAAATAAGAATTTGGCCGGAGGCCGTGAAAAATGCTTTTTCAAAATAAGAAGTTGCCCGGGGGGCAGTGAAATATGCTTTCTTCAAAATAAGAAGTTGCCCTGAGGCAGTGAAAAATGCTTTCAACAAAATAAATGGCACAAGGCCCGAAATTTATTACTTCTTCGTGGTTACAAGATTTCGTACAGCTTTGTTCCTTCAATCGTTCCAAAGTCGTCAGGCGAACTTTTGGAGAGCGTAAAACAGCTCTTCACACAGTGAGGGCTGAATTGCAACTGACTCGCTAATTACAGCTTTGCTTCTTTTATAGCCGTCGATTTAATTGGTAATTAAGGTGATTGGTTAATAATTTTTCCTAGATCGCGCTCGATTAATTATAAAAAGGCGGGGTCTCCTTCTTCGCTAATTAGTCTTTCATAAGCCACGAACCGATTAACATAGAAAATTAAATTACATTTCTAATTGAAAAAAAAGCAGAAAATCGATTCCTAAAATAGTAAAGTGATTATTTCTTTATTCTCCTTATATATAACATGTTTGGTTCTAGTGCAAGTGATCGGGTCATTCTAGAATAACACAAATCAGAATAATTTGTATATTCAACTAAAACTTGTCTAGACTTGACCTGTAGGTTTTTTCATGTTTACAGATGACCAAGATGGATTGTTATAGAGGTAGCCTTTTTCACAAATAACATTCTCATTTATATATTTATTCCCATTTGAATAAAATAATTGATTTCAACGAGCATTCAAACGACGATTAGATTTCATTAATTTAAAAATTGAATAAATTTAAAATATTTTCTATAATAAAAATGATTTTTTAATAGATTCGATTTTTGTGCTGATATTCTAAATTTTTTAACTAGATATTTAAAAGCTATTAAAGAAAGCCTAAATCTAGAGAGTTTTAAACTATGAAGATACAAACATTTCAACATTAGAATGAACTTTCTTCAAGCTTCTGTTTTTGAGTTGTTGTTTTTTTTCTTTTTTTATAAATATTGTCTCTCTTGAAATAGCAATCTGACCAAAAATATAATCTGAAAAAAGGGGCCGAATTCGGCACCAACGGCTTCCCGACAAAAGAGTTGAGACGTAACGGGTACCAAGTTCCAGAGAAGTTGCTTAAATCATAGCTATAGAGATGAACAACGATCTTCAATTGAACTATACTAGATGAAGGAGGAGGTATCAGCCAAAAGATGGAATCACTGGGTTCAATAAAACACCTTTAATAAAACGTTTCGGCCTGAATTTTATTTGGCCATCTTCAGTTAATTAGGAGTTATACACAAAATGCGGTACACATATAGTATGTGATCGAACCAAGCCTTGTCAAAAATAAAATTTTTTAGCTTCATGTAAATTTATAACGTGCCTGGATTACTTTCATTCTGAAACTTTTGGGTCCAAGCACGTTATAAATTTACATGAAGCTAAAAATTTTTTATTTTTGACAAGGCTTGGTTCGATCACATATGTGTACCGCATTTCGGGTATAACTCCTAATTAACTGAAGATGGCCAAATAAAATTCAGGCCGAAACGTTTTATTAAAGGTGTTTTATTGAACCCAGTGATTCCATTTTTGGCTGATACCTCCTCCTTCATCTAGTACAGTTTCATCACAGCCACGAACTCTAACAGGAATATAAATATGTATATATTTTGAGGTAAAAATCCGTTTTATAGTAAGAACGGGTTCTTATTAGTTAAAACGAGCTTCACTAAATACCTTTGTGGCAACTAGAGTTTACTGATGTTGGTTGAGTTTCGTTTAAAATTTTTTGAATATAAACACCCAAAATGAGGCGAAAGGTCAAAAATGAAGATTCTAGACCTTTGAACCAAACTCAACCAACATTAGTAAATTCTAGTTGCTACAAAGGTATTCAGTGAAACGCGTTTTTGACTAGTAAAAACTCGTTCTTATTAAAAACGGTTTTTTACTGCAACATATATATATATATATATATATATATATATATATATATATATATAATGTACATAAATTATACATATACATGTTTATTTGATAAACTCTACCTTTTCTATTCTCTACCTATATTTAATGCTTATATAGAAATTATCCCTTCATGCCATAAGCTCTGGAGCATTCCATCAACCACTGGACTCGCCCAGCTCTTACGCAGCTTTCATTCTTCTGCGCGCAATTGGTTGCCTAAATACAGGCGCAAGCTACAACACTTACAAATAGACAGACATTATAGCGATACTAATGGTGTTCTTGTTTTACTTTTTAAAACTTTTTGACTTACATCCTCAGTTAGTTTGTTATGTGCCATAAGAAACTATTAAATAATTAGTTTGTTAATATGACCAGCTCACTATTACAACAAAGCGAAACCATCCAATCGGGTATGTGAACCCATGAGAAATAACAGATAAAATATTTCTAATTAAAAAGACCAACTATAGTCTCTAACTAATAATATATATATTTTATATTCTTTATATAATATATATGTATATACCTATATGTTTATTTGCATCAAGTAGAGAACTATAATTCCAAAGGTTTGCCATTTATCACCAATTATAAATATTTTAACGAAAATGATTTTAGCACAAATCAAAGATTTTAATAGATATGTTTATATAGCATGTAGGAGAGTCCTGCCCAGTGGGGAGTTCAACCAAAACACTAGTTAAACATAAGTTACATTTTTGGCTTTCGTTTATATATTGCAATGATTACTTTCATTCTGAAACTTTTGGGTCCAGGCACGTTATAAATTTACATGAAGCTAAATTTTTTTTATTTTTGGTTATTATTGGTTCGACCACATGTGTACCGCATTATGTGTATAACTCGTAATTAAATGAAGATGGCCAAATAAAATTCAGGCCGAAACGTATTTTTAATTTATCTAAATAATTACATTTAAACATTTATATTAAAAATAATTAAATATTTCTAATAAAATATCTGTTAAAAACCAGGTCGGTTTTTCATAGATTTCAGCCCTTCATTTCGGACCTCGAAGAAGGGAAAGTTTCGGTTTTTCAATTTCCTCCTTTATTAATGTTCCAAGCTTTACCAGTATGACAAATTTCAGAATTCTAGCTTGATTGTATTTTCACTATATGTTAATTAATCCTATAATCAATTTCACCCCTTCATTTTAGGTCCTGAAAAAGGAAAGTTTCGCTTTTTTGATTTTTCCCTTTAATTGTAGCTCAAACTCTACCAGTATGCTAAATTTTAGCATTCTAGGATCAGCGGAAGTAATTTAGGTTTTTGATATGTCAGTCAGTCAGTCAGTGAATGAGTGAGTGAGTCATTGTTAAAAATTGCACTTTTCAGAGCTTAATAAATAACTCAAGAACTACATTAGATTTATTCATGAAATTTGGGATTCTAGGTATTCGAGTGGGTCTTATTAGGCATGCAAAATTTCAAGTGTTTAAGTCTAATAGTTTTTGGGTTATCCGGTCGAAAGTAGCTTGAAATGGTTCGTGTAAATATACACATGGCAGGTGCGTCGCCCGTTTTTCCGAACTTGGCTGACACACTGTGACACTGTGTCTAGATTAATCGTAAATTTTAATATGAAATTTTATGTCAACATGTGCCTTTAATTTCGTCCATTATTAGTGCCTTTTTTTCGGAAACAATCTTTTATAAAATAAGTGGGAAACAAATTATAACCTTGGTTAACTAAGTTTTTTAACTACGAGAAGATGAGAATCTGATTTCATTTAAATGGGGTGAAGGTAATATTTTCACAACTATTCATATTTTTATTCGTTATATGTATGCATCATAAGTATTTTTTGGATGTATATATCTTATTTTTTTTATTTTTGGCATATAACGATTTATTTACTCGTAATTTAATGGAAAACCAACAAATATCATGTGATGTGAATAGACTAAATAACACACGGCAATATTTTTATTTGATTTTTCTGTTTCGTTAAGCTTTAAATAAACAAATTTAACTCATAGTACTTTGTAAATAATAGCTAATTATAATTAATCGTTAAAAATAGTATTTGAATTTTTTTTTCAATTCATTTTATCAATATTTAACATATATATAGCATATGTAGGTATATATATATATAATAATATTACGTATATAGGTATATAAATAAATTTATTCTAGCTCAATTAAAATTCAGTTCAAACCTGTATTGGAGCACAGCTACCAGTACCTCTGATTTTCGACAATATCTTCCAAAACACTTGAGATATCAAATTCCTTATTATGTCTCTTCTGGATAAGGAGAGAATGAGTGAATTTGTGAATTTTCTTCATAATTTTATGTTAATCTACTTTTGAACGTCTACGGGTAAAAAAATCGCCTAAAAATTGCCATTTTCGGAGTCTTTCACACCTTCAATTTAAAATGAAGTAAATGAGTATTCAAAGGGGGGGGGGAATTAAAATACACTCACGTGCAAAGAAATGGAATCACTTCCCTTGCGAGTTGTTAAATGTAATTTTCATTATCAAATATAAATAATGTTATATTAATATGTTCTAGAAAATATATTTAAATTTCTAATAAATTACAAAGAAACATACTGTTGTGAACGCGGCATTTGGAGTATTTTTTTCTTGATAATAATACAATTGTTTTTAATGGTAAAAATTACTGCTTAACTGAAATAAAGATTCAGCACCGGACCAATATATGTTGCATGTTTGGAGGTGATGGTCTCAAGGTTCTAGACTAGTTGCCCAGAAAGCGTACTAGTGCTTGGGTTCGACGCCCGCGGGGACAAGACCCTCCTACATGCAATTTAAACATATCTATTAAAATCTTTGATAAATGACCTAAATTCATGTTGGTAAAATTAATTGATTTCATATCACAAGTTGATTTTGAGAAAAATTCAATCTTTCTTTCTCAAATAGATACTCATTTCTTTACATTATATTTAATGTTTAGTTTTTTTTCTTTTTTATTTTTTATTCAGGATTTTGAACTAAATATTTCTATCTTTCGATTTAGCCGTAGTCAGGTCGCCTGGAAGGCGCATTTTCGTTACCTGGCGATTTCTGCCAGTTAGCTCCTACCACAAGCCCCGTAAAGGAATTTCGTTCCAAAAAAGAAAAGAAAAATTATACCCCTCGAAAAATTCGACTGTTCGCACAATAATCATTTGATTAAAATTTTATACGATTTTTCAACTCGGAAAAAATAAATAAAATATTACTGTAAATTTCAAGTTTTTTTACTTTATCCAATGCAAAGCATGGGTTAAGTATTGTAATCGGTCTCGCGGCAAGCGCGACTTCAAAGGGTCCCAGGTAAAGACTACGGAAGCCATGGACTCAATTAAAGTCACAAATTGTAGTATTCAATTAGGTTGAATTTTAGCACGTGACAGTTTTGCCAAAAATTACATGCGGTCTCGTCGAGGGGTCAAAAAGTGCGATCTTATCATTTAGTGCGTGCGGATGGATGGATGTACGGATGTATGTTATCGTTTTTTTCGTCCACGATTTTTTCCACACCGTTGCACCGATTGGAAATGAAATTGAAAACCTACCTTTCTTTTAACAAAATGAAGCGCTGATTAGTTTTAGGTACATATCGGCCCACAAACATTAGTACTTTATTTCAGTACGTTTTTATTTTTTCTAAATATCTTAAAAATGACTAAACCAATTTTGATGAAATGTAATGTTCTAATTAATTAAGTACCTTGGGGACCACAAAAGCTTGAGTTGTTTGCCATAAAAGAATTTAGTCTTTTTGATTTTAAGTCGATTCTTTCACGTTTTCAGTAGAGGTTGCCATTAATAGTCAAAACATCAAAAAAAGGTTATTTCTCTAGTATTAGATAAAAATTGATCGTTATTTTTGATTTTAAGTCGATTCCTCCATGCCTTCAGCAATGGTTACCAATAATAATCGAAGAGTCAAAAATCTAATTTAGAATTGTTATTCCTCAAGTATTAGATGAGAATCGATGGCTATTTTTGATTTTCTTCAGCACTGGTTATTAATAATAACCGAAACATCAAAAATCAAATGTAGAATGGCTATTCCTCGACTATTATATGAGAATCGATCATTATTTTTGAATTAATGTTAACATGAACTGCAAATAGCAAGTGATATCTGATTAATAATAAAGGAATAAACATATAATATTTCAAATGAATTTGGATAAAATTTAGCAAAGATTCGTTGCAGTTTATTTTTATTTACGAGCAACAATGATGATCTGACAAATTGTATCGACACTAATACGGTCCTGCTTAATTAAGTTTTGAACAGAAACCTAAAAATTATTATCATTTTCAGAAAGCCTGCCGGGTATTTAATAGGTTTCGTCTTTGGGTCAATCCATTTTCAAATTGCCCAACCTAATTTAATTTTAAATAAAATTTGTTGCTTATGATTTTATATTTTTTCTGATTTTTTTATCATGAGTTCCCTATAGGTAGACAGTCACAAAACACTACTTGAAAAAAATGTATATGTCAGCTTTTTTTGGCAAGCATTTTTAAAATGGTGATTGGGCATATTTTAATAAAAAACGTGGTTTGCCGAAAGTTTAATTGCAAAGCTATTTTTAAAGTTAGCAGAATAATTCAAATACTAGTGTGTTCAGCATGAAATGAATTTCAGGTATACATTATTTTAATTTTTCTATCATACAAGAGAGTCAGTCAAACTCTTTCTGTATAAACTCGGAAAAAATGAATAAATCGTTACCTTTTACGACCATAAAATTTCATGAAGAAAAAGAGACTCACTAATAATAAGTAATTTCTGTGTTGTATACTTATATCACTACCTGCAGTATAAGTTGTAGTCCTGAGAATGGAGTCGTTTTTTTTTCTAGAACTTTTCAAAAATGGCCGAAAAACTATTAATGTCAATTTTCTCAGATCAATATCTGAAAAGGGATTGAATGAAAAAAATTGAAAATTTTACAGAATGTTCTTTATACAAATAGGAATTCTCAGTTTTTTTAATGAAAATGATGAGAGAAGGAGTTACACCAAAAATGTGGATCCCCTAAAGGCCTGGGTTGGCCCCTCCATCGTGAAAAGAAGAAGAAGGGATTTTATGGGCTGGGTAGGGGTCGAAGGTATCTCTGGATACGGGTCTTAAACAGCTGAAGGTTATAAGTCGCGGGGAAGACGGCGGCTGGGAGCGAGTTCCAGTCTCTAGAGGTCATAGGAATAAAAGAATTGGCGAAAGCGCTTGTTCGATTTTTATCCAATTATGATAAAAACTTATGATAAAAAAATATGGAAAATAAAAATGTTGAACAACATTGCATGGGTGATTTGAAATGGATTGACCCCTTTTTATTCAGTTTCAATTTATTTTTTATAAGTATACTCCGGATGAAATCTCTTTGGGGTCCGTGGACCGTATATTAATGACTCTTGAGAGACGTCCGTTATTTAGAGAGGACGATCAGAATCCATTTATATGTTGTAGAGAATGCCAAGGCAAACGATGGGTTCTTTGATCACTTTCCACATGCATTAACTGGAAACAATTGCTGGCAATATCTGTTGCCCTGGCGGCGTCGGAAGGAATGTCATAAAGCTCATCGAAGACCCTTGGTACTCCGCTGGTGCATGTTCGAGGGCTGCTCTCATATCACTTGCCCGAGCAGCTCAACCTGCTGATAAAAGGTGCAGATGTCGTAAAATACCTTGCCCCTTCACTATCACTCAACATCTTGTCCTGAATATTCAAATCAATATCTACCTAGGCGAGACACACTTTTGATGATTTCTAGTTTCATTTTATCCTTTTATTTCTTCTTTGATAGAAATTTGTTTTTGTTTTTTATTGTTTATTCTAAACTTGGTTATTTTTGTCACCTGATAGTTGAGCTTATAATTTTGCTTTTAACGAATTTTATTCTCGAAATTAGATTTGGGTAGGTATATGTAAATTCATATGTCTAAAAAATGAATAATTATTGTGAAGCCAGGAGGAATATTTGTTTTTTGGTAGATAATTTTTATAAAATTTTAATAAAGAGACATTATTAAATATTTCTTTTAGTTCAATGTCTGATTGCAGTGCCATTCAGAAAGTTTGCAGTTAAAATATTTAGATCTAATAAAAATGGTTCAAAATATGCCTAAATTGTGATTATTTTTTCGAAAATCTTGATATATTTTTTCACATTCAAAATTGAAAATCTGCCTTTTACCTATTCTTCGAAATCTTTTGGGAAGATTTTCTAATTTTTTCTTATTTTAGAATAAAAATATCAGATATTTATATTTTTCAGTAACATAAAAATCTCAATGTTTTAAGGAAATTTATAATTTTATATCGGGCCGCATTAATTGCTCTGCTGGCCCGCAGGCTGGACAGCCCTGCTATAGAGGATCTCGGAGACAACCACATGTCTTTATACACTTAATCTACACTTTTTAATCGTAAGCCATATTTAAAAAAATTTCAATTTCAAGGATCTTTTCAAAAATTAATATTTCATTGATGGCTAGTGAAATTATAATATTTTACAAATTAATCAAATTAAATATTTTTTCACTTTCTTTATGTGTCTCTAATTTCATATTTTTCTTCATTTATTCAAAATACTGTAATACTTACAGTACGTCAACTCACTGGAGTTGAGAGGTTTTAACTGTAAGACGCGTGATCATTTCTACTTATTCAAACGCTTAAGGGGATTTGTGACTGTTTATCATTTTTATAAGAAAATTCTCAAATTTTTACCACCGAAACATTGATGCATTAAATATTTATTTCCGAATCTTTAAGTTGATCGTCTATCCCATTACCGAGAAATAAATTATTGAAAATTGTCCTTTTAACATAGAAGTAAATGGACCGTGATTTTAAAAGGGCTATAACTCTATACAAATTATACATATTTTCAACAAATTTATACAGATCAATAATTCAACTTTTTTGAATCGAATAATAATACATTTTGCAATAGATTTGACAGTCTAGTTAATTAGTTATTCATAAATGTAAAACATAAAAAGTTATTTGCAGCCAATAGAATATAAAAAAGCTCTAGTTTAGAATTCCAACTCTATTTCTTGAAATCGTTTTTGTGTTAAATTTTTATAATGAGAAAAAATTAATCTCAATATTCTTTTTATTAATATTATCAAAAAAATTTTTTATTCAAAATTAACCTTATTTTTAACAATTTTTTTATCAAATAATTTAGTAGGCAAAAGTTGTCACTCTGCAGAAATACAAAAGATTTTTTCTAAGATCAACCAGATAGATAAGCTGTCCTGAACTCCCTTAATTAGAATTTGTTTAAGATATATGGAGGATTCCATTCATACTTAATACGGCACTCTATATCTATTGGTATATTGTTTATCCCTCTGTAAGAGTAGTATAGTAAGTAAACTAATTAAGATACAAACTTGAAATTTATAAGTTATATCTAGTTTTTCCTAGAATCAAAAAATGTTTTAAAATTTTAATCAGACGATTATTTTTTTTTTTTGGTGGGGGGGGGGGGGAGAGGGGGCTGAATTTTTCGTGGTGTCAAAAATAAGGCATATTTATATGGGATATGAGATATCTCTATAAAAATCTCTATAGTATCATAAAGTGTTAATATTTTTAATTTAATTAACTTTAAAATATTGGTGTTGGAGCGCTTCAAAGTACCCATTTCGTACTGATTTTTATAACCGAACCACTGTAAATACGATTATAAAATAAATTATTCTCATTTTATAAGCGATAAATAAGAACTAATTTGATATCCCAAATATTTTAAAAGTGCGGAGACGTGACTCGCACTTTTATTATTATTTTGCAGAAGGTTTCTTTTCACCTACTCATGAATCAATTTTAATGATTTTTTTAAACAACTATTCTGAAATGGCCATAAAAATTATCCATAACAACAGAGATTAAGTAGATGTCTCTCATGCTTTTTTCCAATGAAATATCACTTCTACAACTATCGGTAAAATTAAATTTAAATTTAAATTCATTAACCCTCATTAACTTGTTCTTCAAATTTTGTAAATTTTCAAAAATCTAAACATTCCTAATTCTCTTTAACTTTTGTTTGGTTGTATGCTTAAAATTAAAATCACTATTTGAACGTACAATTCTTAGGATGTTGATTTAAATATTTATTTTGGGCGGTTAGATTTTGCATTTTTAGTCTTCTGGTAGCCCACTGATTATGTATACAAAATTTGGTTGAGCTTATCCAAGGGCATAGATTTTCATTTTTTGACACCCTCCCCCGCCCACAATTTCGGGCGGGTTGTTTTGGCATTTTTAGTGTTCTGGGGCCCACTGATATGTATACAAAATTTGGTTGACTTTGCTCAAATGGCCTATATTTTTATGTTTTGACCCCCCCCCTAATTTTGGATGCAGAAAAAATATTTTCGTTATTATATGTACATTTTATAGTATATTTCATTTTTCTTGCTTTTTTAGTTTTGAGCTAGCTCGTCTCACAAAAATTTGGTAACGCACAGACTAATCTAACTAACAAGACAAAACAGTTATTATCTCAAAAAATATAATTTTTTCGATGTTCAATTATTAGAACTTTTTTGTGGAGCGAAGTGGCATGGTTTCGCCCAATTTTTTAATCAAAATAGCTTAAGCCGTTTTTTGAGATATTTCGAAAAAAAGATGAAAAAAAACTCACTTTTTTCATACCCGATTACAATAGCCTGCATGGTAAAGTAAAATTTTAAATAGTTAAGATGATGGCCTCAAAACTTTGCAAAATTAAATAATTACCAAATTCTTATTATGGGGCCTAATCATTAGAGCAGGTCGAAACATCCCATGGAACTTGCTCTAATCCAATTGACGAGCGACAAGACGATTGACTGGGAGCTCCCGTGGGATGGCCGGGGTATTCAGAGACATCATTGGTCCAATCGCAAATCACCAGGCCAAAAAGCCCAGAACGGAACCAACAGTGAACAGACTGTCATTTAAACTGATATCCCAATCATTAGTATGACTGTCAATGTGGCCCAGACCTCAAATATATCGCGCAGTCATTCCCAGTACGCCCTTTTAATTCACACGTGTCCCTGAGTGGGAGGGCTGCACTTTAATATAACATGGAATGGATTACGAAATGTATACAAATGGATAACAACATATCCGATGAGTTTCATTTCCGACCGTCAAACGTCTCCCTTAGGGGATCAGATAATTAAAGTTTAAAAATTCAAGAATGCATTGAACATTTTTTATTTATATTACTAAATAAATATAATTTTTCTCTTTATTAAACAAAAATATAGCTATATCCCGAAACGTTTGCTTGAGAATAAACGTGTTCTTTATTGTTTTTGTTAAATATTTAGTATTTTTTAATATTTTATATCAAGGGCTGCCCAACCCGCGGGCCACATGCGGCCAAGCACTGCAATGAGTATGGCCCAACATAAAATCAAAATTTCCTTAAAACATTCAAATTTATATATAGAGATATATTTATTCGCTTTTTCGAAATATGAATGTACATTTGTATAAAACGTCGAAGCTTTTTTCAAGAATAAAATTCACTTAAAATCAAAATTATAAGCTCAACTACCTATATAGGTTAAAAAAATAATGAAGTTTCGAATATTTAAAAATTCTTCTTCTCATATTTTCATTTTCTAAAATATTTATTATTTTAGCAATTTACATGCTACGACACTATTGTTCTATAGTTATCGCTCTTAGTGCAAATGAGACAATGAGGAATTGGGGTTTTCTAGAACAATTACAATTAATTGATAACTTCTCTCCTGGGCTAAAACTTGTCAGAACTTGTCTTTTAGATCTTTGCACGTTCTTTACATGTCAATAGATAATGGATAGTCAGGGTTATTACATCCGTGAACCTTTTTAAAAATAAATTATCATCCTCATATCCTTCTTAATCCCATTTGATTTAAACCAGGCTGTCCAACCCGTGGTCCAAATATAAAGTCATAAAATTCCTAAAACATTGAGATTTATATGTAGATACTTGAAAACACACAGCAATTTGGCCTGATAATTCTTTTCTCTCAAAATAAGAAATCTGAAAATCTACTGTGAAGTTTGAAAAATAAAAGTGATAATTTTAAATTTTGAATCTGGAACTAGATTTCAAGATTTCTAAAAAAATAATCATCATTTTGGTCTAATTTCGACTCCATTTTCATTGGGAATAAATTTTCTACTTGCAAACTTTCTGATTTAGGTGTACTAGAACAACAATTAGATACCGGTCTTAAAGAAAAATTGAATATTGTCTCTTTATTAGAATTTTATATTAATTATCTAGCTAGGAAAAAATATAAACAAATATTAATACATATATCACTTTTTGCAAGTACATATTTAGATATGTATTTACCTATACGAAAAGCTATTTTTAACCGACTTCCAAAAAGGAGGAGGTTCTCTATTCGTTACAAGTATTATTATATATTAGAATTTGACAATTTAATTAATTAAAGGTATTTTTCTATAAAATAATTTATTAAAATATTAATTTCATTCTTTTAAAAAATCCGACAATTCAAAGTATCGTGCCTCCTTCTTCGGGATTTAAAAGGGTCAATGAAAGAACCTCCGCCTATATTAATATTATTTTTAATTGCAATTACATTCAAAACTTTGCGGCCAGTGATACGTCTTGATGATGGCCATAGCGGATGTAAACGTTGGTAAAAATATAAATTAAGTTTATTTCAATTTTATTTTATTTTGGCTGCGATTAAAAATCAACCCTTTTACCTGAATTTAAAATTAAAAATAATATTAATCAAAAAATTACCGAGCATGGCTCGGTGTTCCAGGTACTATATACCTACTATTATTCTCAGGTACTATATACCTACTATTATTCTCAGTATCTACCTTGAAAATAAAATTAATTTATTATATATTATTAATTATTAATATAAAAATATTTTATTTAGTAGGTAACGTAGTACTTGGCAGGGTACCTACTAGTACTCATAATCACATCTGTATAAAAATTTTGTTTTGAATTAAGCCCCGTTGCGAAGTGTTGGTTGAGAAAAAAGTCAATTTTTTAAAGACTTGGAAAATTTTGGAAATTTCTGCATAATTTAACGCTATTTTCTTCATGAAAATAAGTTTCCGTTATGATGTGTTTTCATGTAATATTTTCTGAAACGTATTCGAATGTAGATTGTAGGTCCCTGGAAAGACTAGATTTATTCCCTAGAAATCGTAAGGATAAAGGAGTTGGCGAATGTGTTTGTTCGATATCTATCTAAATTGACAGCAAAGGAGAGTGATCACTGTTAGCAAATGGTGTGTTTCTCACAAACGAGGCTTTTGGGGGTATTATTGATTTTTTACTCATTAATACAAGAACCAATAATATCATTAACATATTGAAAGGTCGGAGACAGTTCGGGCTGTGTCTGTCATCTTTCTGGATTCCGATACCTAAGATAACTCAAAAAAAGAAGTGCAAAGGATGTTATATCTCAATTTAAAATTTGGCAGGAATATTTACATTTGAGCTGCACCTTTCTGCCAAGTTCTAGCTTTCAAGATCAAACAATTGGTTGCCGAAAATTACAATATTACAAAAAGTTGCAGAAACCTTTCGGGTCTTCGTGGTTTCACTTTTTACTCTGATTTTGTATTTTTCTTCAATCTTCAATTAAATACTTACCTACCATTCGATAAATATACCTACTAAACATAGGGTGATAAAGAACATCTCACATTTTGAAGGGGTGTAAAAAAATGAAAAAATTTAGCTAGAAAAATCTGAATATATTTTTGAAAATAACATAAAATATATATATATATATATATATATATATATATTTTTTTTATTATTTATTTATTGTCACCGGGAACAAATCCCATTTAGACAACACACATCAGTAAAGTGTTAGTGAGGGGGCCGAGCTTTAGCCGGAAGAAATTTTCTATGCTAGCCAGGCTCGAACCCAGGTCTCCCGCTTGAACATAATCATCAACGATGCTGAATCGGGCCCAGCACCTTAGCCAGCTCGGACAACCCGATTCCCCATTTTAAAAATTATATGTTTAGTCGAAAGGGCTAGAATTGTCATTTTTGACCCTCTCCCCATTTTAAGTGGTTAGTTTTTGCATTTCTAACCTTCTGGGGGTCCACAGAATATGTATACAAAATTTGGATGAGTTTGGTCGAAAGGGCAAGAATTTTCATTTTTGCCCGGCCCCATTTTTTTTGTCTGATATAATGTTTAAAACACATTTAAAAAAAATTATTTTATGTTCTTTTCAAAAATATATTCAGTTTTTTTCTAGTTAAATTTTTTCATTTTTTTATCATCATCATTGAGTATACAGTCCTAAGACTGGTTTGATGCAACAATCCGTCTCCACTGACTCTGTCCTCCGCCAGCTGTTTAACCTCTCTAAATGTCTGGCATCCCATATCCCCAATTATTTGGTTGAAATATTCTAATCTGGGTCTTCCCCTTCCCTTTTCTTTCCCACCTCCCCTCCAAGATATCCCTAAGCAGTCCCCCATGTCTCAGTGTGTGCCCCATCATCTGACCTCTTCTCTTCTTCAGACTCTTCCACAAGGTTCTTCTTTCTCCGATTTTTCCAAGAACTTCTTCATTTGTGATTTTATCCATCCATTTGATATTCATCATTCTTCTGTAGCACCACATTTCGAAAGCCTCCAATCTCTTTCTCTCCGCTTTTCCAATTGTCCAGGTTTCACACCCGTACATGGCTATGCTCCATACATATGTCTTCAATAGCAACTTCCTGTTTGCTAAGCTGATTGAGGAGGAGCATAGTAGTTTTTGTTTTGAATTAAACCCCATTTTTGCTTGGGCAATTCTTGATTTAATTTCGTTTTTGCTCCTCCCATCCCATGTTATTTTACTTCCTAGGTAGCGGAATTCCTTAACTCCTTCTAGGTTTTCTTGGTTAATTTTGATGCATTCCTGTCTCGTTTGTTCTTTTTTTGTACATACTAGGACCTTGGTTTTATTCTTGTTTATTTTCATTTTGATTTCTTCTATTAGGATTTGGTTAATTCCATTCAAGGCGTCCTCTAATTCTTTTTTATTGCTTCCTAGAAGGGCAATGTCATCGGCAAATCTTAACATAGCGATCTTTTGACCTTGGATTTCTATACCTGTATCAATTTTGTCTTTGAATTCTTTAATCGCTTCTTCTATGTATAAGTTGAAAATCATGGGTGACAGCACACATCCTTGTCTTACACCTTTTTTTATTTTGGCTTCTCTTGTTCATCACCAATATTTATAATTGCCGTCTGGTTTTGATATAGATTGTAGATTAGTCTTCTCTCTGAATTTTATTCCCGCCTGTTTTAATATTTTAAACATAATTTCCCAATTGACGTTATCGAATGCTTTTTCTAGGTCTATGAATCCGATGTAGACAGATTCTTCCCTGATAAAAGCCCTTTCTATTATTAGTCTAAGAGAGAGAATTGCTTCTCGGGTGCCTCTGTTTCTTCTAAAGCCGAACTGGTCTTCCCCCAGATTTTCTTCAACTCTTTGTTCTATTCTTCTTTGATTATTTTGGTTAGGATTTTGGAGGCATGTGAGGTTAGGCTAATGGTCCTGAAATTTTCACATTTATCCGCGCCTGTCTTTTTGGGAAGTGTGACTATTTTGTTTTTTTCGAAATCTTTTGGGATGATTCCCAATTTATAGATTTTGCTAATTAGTTCAAAAAGTTTGTCACGTGCCTTTTCTCCAGAGTTCTTTAGATTTCAGCTTGTATATTGTCTATTCCGGGTGCTCTATTATTTTTTAGTTCCTTCAAAGCTGTCTCGAATTCTGACCTGAGTATGGGGTCTCCTAATTCGTTTTCGTCCACAGATTCTTCTTCTTCTATTGGGTTCATTGTTTTTTCTTCTCCATAGAGTTCTTCTAGGTGTTCCTTCCATCTATTTGCCTGTTCGTTTTCAGTTTAGAATAATGTGGCCTCCTTTATTCTCTTATGTTCTTGCTTTTTGGCTTGTCTTCTTGAAAATTTCTTTTATTGTCCTATAGGCTACATCAACTTTTCCCAATACTAGATTTTCGTTGACTTCTTTGCATTTTTCTTGAATCATTTTTCTTTTGCTTTTCTACATTCTCTTATAACTTTCCATCTTAATTTTTTATATGTTTCTTCCCTTCTTCTGTCTTTTCTGTTCTTAAATTTTCTTCGTTCAGTCAATCAGTTGCCGGATTTTGTCTGTTACCCATGGCTTTTTAATTTCGTTTTTCTTTTGATTGAATGACTTCGTTAGCTGTTTCGGTCAGGCTTGATTTCATGTCATTCCATTCTTGTTCGATTTCATCTTCTTTATTATTTGTGTGTGTTTTTTCTTCCAGTTTCTTATTCATTACGTTTTCGAAGAGTTTTTTGGGTTTCCTCTCTTATTTTTTAATTTAGATATATCCCAGTTTTTTTCGCGACCGCCCGTTTTTTATTAGTTTTTTAAATTTTAGTTGGCATTTCATCGCAATTAGATTGTGATCACTAGCTATATCAGCCCCAGGATAACTTTTGTAGTCCTTTAATTGATTTCTGAATCTTTGTCTGACTAATATGTAATCTATTTGAAATCTCCCTTGTCTAACGGCATTTTCCACGTGTAGATCCTTCTGGATGGTGTTGGAAGAGTGTGTTTGCTACTACTAGACTGTGCTTACTGCAAAATTCAATTAATCTTTCGCCCTTTCATTCCTATTTCCTAGACCGTGTTCTGCCCACCACTTTTCCTTCTTTGCCTTTTCCTACTCTTGCATTCCAATCCCCCATAATTATTAAATTTTCATCCCCTTTAACGCGCTTCATCAGGTTTTCAATTTGTTCGTACATTTCTTCTATATCTTGGTCCTCATATGATGTAGTAGGCATGTATACCTGGATTATCACAGTATCTTTCGGTTTCGAATCCACTGGGGAATTGCTAAATAACTTTTTCAAGTTTACCTAGAGATAATTTTACCTTTTACCATTTTTTTTATTCATAATAATGCCTACTCATTCTCTTCCTTATTCTGCCTCAAAAGAACAGATTCTGTAATGCTTTTAGAAACCAAAAATCTCCTTCTGGATATCTCATTTCACTAATCCTATGAATGTCCAATTGTGTCATATCCATTTCCATGAATTGTAATTAGCTTATCGCCTCCTCTATGTTCTAATGATTCCATTGCCTCCATCTTGTAGAAAGTCATTATTGGTAATTTCTTTCATAAAATGGGAGATCTTTTATGCCCCACCCTGTACATAAAAATATATTTTTCTTCAACTTCTAGTTGAGTCGCCTCGGTGCAAGTGTCGATCGGTTCAAACTGTCCGACGCGTGCTCATTTCTACCTATCGAACGCATAAATAGAAGCGAACACGCGCCTGAAAGTAAAAAAACCATTGAAACTTCTGTAGAAAGAGGACGATAATTGACAACAAAATTATACCTATACTAGACTAATTTAATTTGAAATCATTTCAATTCTTTGTGATTATTTTTTTTCACTCTTTTTCATTGCTTAATAGCCTAAGCATCTTCAATTTTGTTTTTTGAATTGACCTATTGGTCGTTTCTGAAACTCACTGTAAGCATTCCACCGAATAAAACTAGTCAAATTTACATCTAGTTACACCGATGGAGCGCTTAAATCGCATTTCAGAATCGACCTATTAGTCTTTATTTTGTTGTCTAACATTTAGGCGATCATATCCTTTCCCTTCTCATTTCTCTCTTGAGCTAGAGCTAGGGGCCTTTTGTTCCGTGAGCTGGAGACACTATACTCTATCTCGAGGGGTGAACACTGCGACCTAAAATCTTGTACACCTACTTCCACTTCCACTTTCATTTCCAAGTAGAAGACAATAGATGACAATAGATTATCTAATGAATTCCAAAGTAATTTCAAATAATTCCAAAGACCGTGTACACCTAATTCCAATAGCGGTTCACCCTCTCGCTCTATCGCAACCGTCGCCAATCCGCCGCTCGCGAGCTTCCGGTTTTTTGGTAGCTCGCGACAATTTTTGGTAAATTATTAAAAAAGGTTTTTTAATTAAAAAATTTAGTAGGCAGACGTTGGCACTCTGCAGAAATACAAAAAGATTTTTTCGAAGATCAACCAGAGAGATAAGCTGTCCCGAACCTTCTTAAATAGAAGTGAACATGTCAATCACTATTTTTGATTTTAACTCGATTCCTCTATGTCTTCAGCAATGGTTACTAATAAAAACCGAAACGTCAAAAATCCAATATAGAATGGTTATTCCTCAAGAACTAGATGAGAATCAATCGCTATTTTTGATTTTAAATCGATTCCTCTATGTCTTCAGCATTGGTTACCAATAAAAATGGAAACATCAAAAATCCAATATAGAATGGTTATTCCTCAAGTACTAGATGAGAATCAATCAGCTGTTTTTGATTTTAAATCGATTCCTCTATGTCTTCAGCAATGGTTACCAATAAAAACCGAAACGTCAAAATCCAATATAGAATGGTTATTCCTCAAGTACTAAATCAGAATCAATCGCTATTTTTGATTTTAAGTCGATTCCTCTGTCTTCAGCAAAGGTAACGGATAAAAAAACAACGCAGTTGCTATGGTTACTTATAAAATTTCCTCCCAAATGTTTATCATTTCACAGCGAGAAGCCTAACCATTCTTACTTAAGCAAGTTTAAATGAGCTATATTACCGATCAAATGAATAAATTTTAAAGTTTTTTTAAATTTTTGGTAAAATAAGGAATTTAAAAAAAGTACTATTTTACTCTAGAGTAAAGTACTTTAAAATATACTTTTACTAAAAACTTTATTTAACCTTTTTTGTTGTCCCCAAGATACTTAATTAGGATATTAAATTTCATCAAAATTCGTTAAGTCATTTTCAAGATATTTAAAAATAAACTGCAACGGATCGTTGCTAAACTTTATCCAAATTCATTTGAAATATTAATATGTTCTCGAGTAAAGTACTTTAAAATATAATTTTACTAAAAACTTTATTTAACCTTTTTTGTGGTCCCCAAGGTACTTAATTAGGATATTAAATTTCATCAAAATTGTTTAAGTCATTTTCAAGATATTTAGAAAAAACTAAAAAGTACTGAAATAAAGTACTAATGTTTGTGGACCGATATGTACCAAAAACTAATCAGCGCTTCATTTTGTTAAACTAATGGTAGGTTTTCAATTTCATTTCAATCAGCGCAAAGGTGTGGAAAAAATCGTGGACGAAAAAAACGATAACCACACACACACACATACATACATACATCCCCACGCACTTCCAAAAAAATGGCACTTTTTGGCCTCTCGACGAGATTCCAGGTAATTTTTGGCAAAACCGTCACGTGTTAAAATTCAATCTCATTGAATACTTCAATTTGTGACCTTAATTGAGTCTATGGGTTCCGTAGTCTTTACCTGAGGACCCTTTGAAGTCGCGCTTGCCGCGAGAGCGATTCCAATACTTTCTCCCATGCTTCGCATTGGATAAAGTAAAAACTAAAAAAGTACCCAAATAAAGTTCTAATGTTTGTGGGCCGATATGTACCAAAAACTAATCAGCACTTCATTTTGTTAAAAGAATGGTAGGTTTTAAATTTCATTTTAATCGGTGCAAAGATGTGGAAAAAATCGTGGACGAAAAAAACGATAACATCCATCCATCCATCCCCACGAACTTCCCCAAAAAATGGCACTTTTTGGCCTTTCGCCGAGACCCCAGGTAATTTTTGGAAAAATCGTCACGTGCTAAAATTCAACCTAATTGAATACTACAATTTGTGACCTTAATTGAGTCCATGGGTTCCGTATTCTTTACCTGAGGACCCTTTGAAGTCACGCTTGGCGCGCGACCGATTACAATACTTTACCCATGCTTCGCATTGGATAAAGTAAAAAAGCCATGTGAAACTTTTGTAGAAGCAATATTTCATTTGTTTGTAATTATTCTTTACTTTCTGTACATTCCAGTTCTTTTTTTACCAAACACATATTCATTTTCATATGATGGCATCAATTAAAAAAGCTATAAGCGCTTTGTTTTTTGAACGGACTTATTTTTGTTATGATTCTGCAACGCAATGTAAGCGCCCCGAACTAGTGTAGGTAACTAAATAAAATTTAATTACGTAGTTATCCCGTGAGTGCTATACTACCTCGTTTCAGAATTAAACCTATAAGTCGATAGTTACCTAACTTATATGCGATCATCCATTACTTTTTTCTGTCCTATTTATGATAATGAATTATTATTTCTCTAAAAGATATTAATTTGCCGCTGGTAATAGATTCAAATTTACAAGAAAATCATAAGATGGTGTCATCTATTAAATCCGATGGAATGGAATATTTTTAATTATATGTCAGAGAGGGTTTGTTTTTCACCTGGGAATCGAACCGAGTGCAGAGCAATGATCTGCTAATATCTTTCATATTAAATTAGGAAAAGTCATTCTATTGCCATTCGAATTTTGAATCTCTTCAAAATTCGAAACACTCAACGACCTTTATTTAAATTATATGGCATGGTTATATGTTTAAATTTAGAATCACTAAATCGCGAAATTTTACAAATTAAGATAACAATCTTTGAGTAAAATATTTTACGCGTGTACATATGTCAGAGAGGTTCGCATCCTGCAGGTGAGCCAGATGGCCCGGATTGCTGTTACTGGCACTCGGGTTCGATTCCCGAGGGGGTGAAAAACAACCCCTCTGACATATAATTTAAAATATTCCATTCCATCGCATTTAATAGATGACAACAACTTGCACGACATTTCTTGTAGCTATTTCTCTCATTGTTTGGTTTCTTAGTATTAATTAATTTAATTAATTAAATCCGATGCTTTATTGGGTACCTACTTTTTTTTACATAAATAATTAATGTATATGTCAAAATTTGAGGCATTGGAGGACAGGACTTGGTTGTTGTTGGAGTGATTTTATTTTATTTAGAGAAAATTTAATATACTGCGTATGTACATGTATTTTTTTATTATTATCTGTTATTATTAACTGTTTTGGTTTTGGTGTTTTTTTTTTGTTTTTTTTTCAAAATATATGGGGAGACTTCTCAGCATCTGTAGTTAGCATGAACAACAAACATTTCAATTCAAAACTGAAAAAAATGATACAATGTGCACTTCAAGAACAGAATATAGAATAAACATTCACTTGACTATTTATTTGATAAACTCCTGAAATAAATTTTCTTAATAAGTTTTATTCCAATTTCAAAATTCAATCAATTAAATTTTTATTCAGTTATTCTTCTAATCTTGATTGGTATTTGTTTCTGGATTAATCAAATTAATAATTATTCGTATAAATATCGATATCTCAGAGACGCAGAGACTAACTAATCAAGAATTTGTATTCTTAAAAATTGTTAAGCAATATATATATATATAGGGAGACCGGAACTGGTTTTCATTTTGTGGTTTTAATTTTTAAAGATGCAGTGTTAACAGTTTTCCTTTCTATCATTAAAGTATCTCGTAATATGTTTCCTTGGCTATATTTTCCTCACAAATTTGAGTCCATAGCAGCATTTGGCTTCTTCAAAAATTTTGCCAGAATAAAATTTGGTGAAATTGATAAAGTATATGCAAAATCCACTTAAATGAATGTAGATTGTAGAATCATAGAAAATACTAATCAACAAATTTTCTTTTTGTTACTTAGTAAAAGGGAAGTACCGAATTTATTATTATTATTATTATTGAGGGTTTAAAGGGGCATCGACTGATAAGTTCATTAGCGCCTTACTCAAATTAAACGATGATTTTGCTTGCTTTGAGTAGGTTATATATAAATGAGAAGAATATATTGGAAGGCTCATTTTGAACATTCACAGTGATATGGCCTATCGTGGTTGTCTAAGAAGTGACATCAAGTGCTGCCATCTGTTAAAATCAAAGTGGTCAAATTTATAATTATTTAGACAATTATTTCCTTAGACGTGTATTATCAAACGCACGGTGTTTGCTTTCCATGAACAAATTAATTGGAAAATATACATTTAATAATATAAAAAATTGTATATAATTTTATATATATGTAGAGCCATAATTTTTATAAAAAATAAAAAATCGACTTCAAAAACTAAATGAAACAACAAATAATAAGACTTTGTGAAACACCACTATAATCCGTCAAAAAATTTCGCCAGAGTAAATTTGTGACAACCTGGTTAACAAAATTATTTTGTTAATAAATGAATTTATCTTTAAGGACCAATCATAGATTTTAGAGAAAATAATTTTACATTGCATATCATATCATATCATCGTCCCCTTAGGAATCGAACCCAAGCGCTAACTAAATATTATTTTCATTCAATATTTGACAAATTCTCAGCATTAGATTCTGCGATTGAATCAAATGTAGAAAACAGTCGGCAAACTAAGCTTGCCGGGCCAAGCAAATAAACCCTTAAGACAAATCTCTCTCCGATATGCAACATAAGTATTATAGTTAAATTATTTTGTTAGTTATGCGCCTGGTGGCCGCCATGCGAACCAATCTAATCTTGTGGATTAAGTAGCTGATTATCTCCATTAAAGCCTCGTTAGTGCGAATAAAACATTTGAAGAAATCCTGGTTGATCAAATTAGCGACAAATCGCCTACTTGTTTATCCTGCTTACTTTGACAGATGAGGAAATCCCTTCCCTCTTTGTTCTTCCAGCGTCCTAACCTTCAAAACCCCCACATCCAGAGGCACATTAAACTCTGACCGGATCCCTGAAATTTTCTCTTTTTACTTCTTTTAGGGTTCCTTTTAAAAAGTCAAACAGAACCCTATTAGTGTTGTCACAATGTTTGTCTCTCTATCTGATGTCATAGCATTTCAGCTAGGCGCGGATCCAGACCTCTGGCTGGGGTCTGCAGCGACCAAATTTTAGTAGATGTTTTGTAGTTGCCAGCTTCTGTCAAAATTAAAATTAGCTCAATAGTTATAAATAACAAAATATATAAAAAATTTAGTCTTCGCCAATGCTTTGCGAAGAACTTCGATCCCCCCCTCTGGAACGTATGATTCTAGCTCGTAAACTGAATAAGATATAAAACTTGAAATTTATAATTTATATTTATTATGTATCTCGTAAATGAAAAATCCTATTAAAATTTAAATCCAATGATTATTTAGGAAAAGGTCAATTTTTGTGGGATTGTGTGGGGGGAACTATCCCTATAAAAGAAGTACCTTTCGATTTATGTTTAATTTTTTTCTCTTTAAAATAACTATTTGAAAGAGCCACAAATAAGCGCTATTTTGTGTGATTATTGTACATATTATGTCTATTTTGAAAATGTCTTAACCTGTGCTTAAAAATTAACATTAAAAATTAATATTACGTAAGAAACTAAATGATCCAACTTGACTCATACTTAGGAGTTATATTATATTTATAAGAGACATAAAGAAGACATATATAAAAGAGATAATTTTTTTTTAAATTTAATTTACTTTTTTAATCGACGATACAAAAGGAAAAAATAATAATAAATAACATTTAGAAATTGAATTTTTCAGGTTTGTGCAAGAAAATTAATTGAAATTATTTCAAAAGAGCTAGAGAGAGAGAGAGAGCTAAAGACTTGTTATGATCTTAACGAATGAGCCTGCCTAATTATTTACTCATTTTATTATTAACAAATTATATGTATCCCTGATATTTTATAATGATCCTTGATTTTGTAAATCATACCACTTTGTTGTAAAAAAAGAAAAATTCAGTGAAATTAAATGAAAATATTATTATTCCCCTGACGAAAAAGAAATTTTCTTTTAAATCAAGAAAATATATTTATCGTCAATTAGAGAGAGTTAGTGCTTTTCGTTTAAGGGTTGCTTTGAGAGGTATTATTATTGTCGAATAGTCATTGTAAAATTATTTCTTTCTTGAGGATTTAACATCTCATTACATTTCCGAATATTTTATGTTATAGAGCAGTGGTTCTTAACCTTTAAGTCGCGGACCTCACTTTAGGAATGATTAGCTGCAAAGGCCCCTTCGGCGGCCCTTCATATAGGGTACGCCCCTTGACCCTGACCTTCATGGTCCTCTGGACGAAATCCCCACCCTCACACTCCACTCCCACCCCCACCCCCAGAAACCCATCCAGCATCCCCACCTCCCGCACCATGCACCCCCCCCCCACTGACCCTCACCTGACCCCCACTCCACCAACCCTGCACCACCACCGCACCCCCAGCCCCCTGCACCCCTACTCCGCCTTACCCCCCACCCCACCCCATTCCACCCCACCCATCCCCAACCCACCCCTGCACCCACCTCCACACCCAGTTTTTTGCATTTTGGCCTCTAGAGGCTCACAGGACATGTATACAACATTTGGTTGAGTTTGCTCCAAGGCAAGCAAGAATTTTCATATTTTGACCCTCCCTTTTTTAAGGTATTTGGGGGAATTTTTTAAACAAATTATAGAAATAACATCCCCTACAAACTTAGCTCATTATGTAAATTTGCTGCAGAGTGACAGTTTAGAGCATTTGATACTATCATTGTGCGCCCTCAGCTCAAACCCCTTTTGGGGTCGAATATCAAACGTTATATATTAAAAACCAAGTTAGAAGACATGACATCAGATAAATATGAAATTTGCTAATAACTCTTCAGCCAAGCAGAGTATGCAACTGTGAGCAACTTTGAACACGGAAACATACAGACATACATACATACAGGAATTTTATTGAGGGTGTTTTTTGTTCTCATAATTTGCTTAGAAACGCGTGCAATCAAATTTATACATCGGGAGCAATGTATTAATAAAACCTAATTTTATATATATAGATGTTAACGTCACGACCCAAAAAAAGCCAATTTTACCAATATTTACCTTTTTTTAGACTGGCGACCAAGAATTTTCTTCAATTTTAAAATGTTGACTTTTTTTTAACTGAGCATATAATTTTTTTTAATATTTAAGATAAACAAAGGTACTTTCGACCAAAGGAAAAATTTAATGAAAAAAGAAGATGTTTTTAACGTTGCATAATCAAATAAAAATGTGTTTTAAACTTATTGAAAATTAATGTAGTAAGATATTTGGTTAACGACTTGCGCGACCCATAGGCTATGAACCAGTACAGAATTTTAGTAAAAAATAAAAAATAAAATATTATTGTCATAAAATATATACATTTTATCATACATTACAATATATATTTATTTTGTGGTATAATATAATAATTTGAGGCAAAAACTTTTTTGCGAAAATAGTTTTATAATCATGGTGGGTGTACCAAGTAGATGTCCCTAGTAAGGTTATGATCTTAGCTAATTCAGAATCAATTCGAACATTCCTTTTATTAAGAATTAGATAATTAGAATATAGATGACTTTGTTCTGATGAGGAATTAAAGCCTACAATCCTCTCTTTCCCTAAAGTTTAATTTGTTCAAAACTGGCGATTTTCTATCATTCAACCCCTTTTCACTGTCGAGTTTGATACAAATTGAGCAAGCCTATAACATATTCGAAAACTTTTTATCTAGACTAAATCACGTCATTCCACAGTTTGAATCATTTATAATCTGTCATACAGGTACCAAGTGCACTAAACCAAACCTAATCCTTTTTTACTTTCACATTTATATTCTATACAATTGCGATAGCCAGTCTATCCCGAATTTCGAGAGCTTGTATCTCAGAGATGAAAAAAGTTAATTTCATTTTGCAACTTCTAGGGGAAAGGAATCGATACCCTTAATATGTAGTTGGAAACCCGATTTAGGATATAAAACCGGAAATTGTGGTCCCCAGAGGCCAAAAAAGGTGACACTCCTAATTTACACCACCTTCCTTTATTTCAATGGGATTAAAATTTATACACAACTAATAACTGACACTTGATAAGTACACTAATTTTAAAAGATTTATTGCCGTTTTGAGAAATCAAATCGAAAATCTTTTCATCAAATGTCCACTTCCGGTGTTCAGATTTCAACAAAAGCATAAAGTTGCAATTTTTCTAACCTATATTGTTTCAGTTTCGAATTTCGTAGCTCTAGACTTATGGTTGCGAAACGCTGGGAGTACTTTCTACGTATGTAACATCAACTTCTCATTTTTTCTATTTTACCTAAAATACTTGTTATACTTTTCGTAACCTAGATAGCTTAAGTTTTAAATTTCAAGGCTCTGCGACTTTCCGAAGACGAGGTATGAACATTAAAAATATTGATGAGACATTTTAATACACCCCTTCCATATTTTAAATCGATTAAAAATTTAAACAATAAATTAATAATTCAGCGACACTTGATAAATACTCATAATTTTTTCAAAAATGTTAGAGCCGTTTTTGAGAAATCTAAAAAACGAAGAAACAAAGGGGTGAAAATTCAGGTGTTCCGTCGCGATGGCTTCAACAAATGAAAATGTGAAAGTTAGGTGGTGACCACACATTTTTTGTTAAAAATAGGTATGTAGGTTTAGTATTTAATTTCGCCCAAGCGATAACTACAATTTTTCAGTTGAATTAATTTTTTTTTTCTTTTTTCCACGGAACGATTTGCTTAATCTATATAATAAAATGAATTTCTGTTTTTGTAAGCGCAGATCTTCAAATGACTGGAATGATTTGGCTATTTTTTTTTTAAATGTTCGTAATAGTCCATCAGTAAGTTAATACGTAAAAAAAATTGGAAAAGTTGCCCGGAAAATTGAAAATTCGGGAAAAACTAAAAAAAATTCAAGGTTGAACAGCATGGCTTAAACAATAAAAGAACTAAACTAGCAAAAAAAACAAGTGTTGGCGGCCCTTTTTGTTAGATTTTTGAGTGTCATTCATTCTCAATAGTTCTAACCACATTATCGTTTTAAAGAAGAATTTAATACTGCATTTTTACAAAAGTATTTATTTAGTAACATTTTTATTGTATAGATTTTTTATTTAATTTGATTTTCTCAAATTCTAAATATTTTATTTTTTCCAAATAATAAAAACAATATGATAATTATTTTGTCAAAAGTTTTTATGAGAAAAAAAAATTGAAAATGGTAATCATCGAGAAATTTTTCGTTTTTGCAGAAAAAACTAATTGAACATAGGTTTGAAAAAGGTTTATCTATTTTTTTTAAAGTACATTTAAATTGCAGTTAATAGAATCTTAAATTATATCTATTTAAGACTTTATAATAAAACAATTATATTTATTCTCTGAAACTAATAAAACATCAATAAAGCAGCCACGTGGGGGTCTAGGGGGCGAAGCCCTGCCGAACAGTCTAGGGGGCGAAGCCCTCGAGCTAGCAAAAGGCCGCCGAGGGCGGGCCTTGAAGCTAGTTTTGAATAAATTTCAATGTTTCATTTCATTTTGGCAATTTGAATGTGACTACAAAGAGATATCAATTATACACATTTTAATCTTACTTTTTTTCCATTTGGAATTCATTTGCTTTAAAAAATAAACTGCAACGGATCGTTGCTAAACTTTATCCAAATTCATTTGAAATATTAATATGTTCTTGAGTAAAGTACTTTAAAATATAATTTTACTAAAAACTTTATTTAACCTTTTTTGTGGTCCCCAAGGTACTTAATTAGATATTAAATTTCATCAAAATTGGTTAAGTCATTTTCAAGATATTTAGAAAAAACTAAAAAAGTACTGAAATAAAGTACTAATGTTTGTGGACCGATATGTACCAAAACTAATCAGCGCTTCATTTTGTTAAACTAATGGTAGGTTTTCAATTTCATTTCAATCAGCGCAAAGGTGTGGAAAAAATCGTGGACGAAAAAAACGATAACACACACACATACATCCATCCCCACGCACTTCCAAAAAAAATGGCACTTTTTGGCCTCTCGACGAGATTCCAGGTAATTTTTGGCAAAACCGTCACGTGCTAAAATTCAATCTCATTGAATATCCAATTTGTGACCTTAATTGAGTCCATGGGTTCCGTAGTCTTTACCTGAGGACCCTTTGAAGTCGCGCTTGCCGCGAGAGCGATTCCAATACTTTCTCCCATGCTTCGCATTGGATAAAGTAAAAAATAAGAAATAACTCAATAAAGATGTACTCCATATTAAATAAACCCCCAAAAAAGCGATATATAATTTGAATTTCTATTGTAAGACCCGCATCTTCTTAGGTCATTAAAATGCAAAGTGCAATAAATTAGTAACCGACACTCCTGCCTTCCTCCAACAGTTTCAAGGGACAATTATTTAACTGTGCTACCGTCACCCTAAATTAATCGTAATAACTCACTATTCCTAATTCAATTTCAGTAAAATATTCAAAGAATTAGAATTAAGCCCTTTAACTCGACTTTTTATTTAAAATACTTTGCCTTTTTCTGAATCGATAATTTCTATTGCACTTATCTAGAGGTAGGAGCATGCATGTTTTGAATGAATTCTATTCTCTTATTTCCATTAAATATTTTTATTAATACAACTGATAAAATGACCGAACTAAAATATATACGCAAAAACGATTTATACTTCATCTTATATAATTATAAATGTAAATCAAAGAGAGTCTCTTTTTTTTGATTCAAATAAATATAATTTTTTTGAATTTTTATTTAAATCACACATAAATGATTATAATTATTTATTGAAAACAAACAAATAATACAATATAAATACATTGTATTATTATTTAATTAATTTTGTTCGTTTTCAATAAATAATTATAATCAATTATGTGTGATTTAAATAAAAATTCAAACTTTAATCAAATTAATCACAAAAATAAAAGCTTTAACTGCTTCATTAGTCATTACTAATAAATATAATTTTATTTGACACTCTACTCGCCCAGACAGCACACAATGTATGAAAGAGGTGGATTTTTGGTTCATGGGTGGATGTCTTTCTTACGAAAATAAAAATACATACAAAAGACACCACCAAACGTATTTTAAACGTGTTGTACCGATTTTTGGTGTAAAGTATAAATTCTTTGGATTTTCACTCAAAGACGTCCTTCTACTTCTTGTAAGCATATCTGAGCGTATTTTGGAGGTATCTCAAAATGTATAGTTTGGATGTCCATTCAAAGAATCCTTCTACTTCTTATGGACATAGCTAAACGAATTTTGTATGTAACTTAAAATATATACTTTGGATGTCCGTTCGAAATTATTTTTCCGCGTTTTTTGAACGAAGTTTAAAGTGCATTGCTGTTTGTCATCATATATTATTATCCTGGATTTTCTTATTGTTGGATCTTAGTGGGAGGAGGGGGATTATGAATATTAAAATTTAGTACCTTTGTCGGATTAGATAAAATTTCATAGCTAGTAAAAAAAGGAAAATATGTTTAATTAAATGGTTAATTGATTTATAACAGCGGTGTCCAAACTTGGTTTTCACGGACCACATTTGAAGAAAAAAATTGTCTCGGAAACGCGGTTAGAATATTATAATTCTATTGAAATTTGTTATTCAAAAAAAGATAGTTAATAATGTAGAAATAAGAACTTTATTATTTTTTTTAGCTCATAGTGAGCTTTTAATTTTACTTTTTCGCAAATTTTATACTTGAAAATAGTTTCTCCGTATATGTAAATACAAATCTACATACTTACAAAAAAGTGATATCATCTATTACTATTTGTTTATATATTTTTCCTGGCTAGATAATCAATATAAAATTCTAATAAAAGATATTCAATTTTTCTCTTTCAGATCGGTATCTAATTGTTGTTCTAAATTCTAGAACATTCAATCAGAAAGTTTGGAAGTAGAAAATTTTATCTTCTAATGAAAATGGAGTCGAAAATAGACCAAAAATGATGATTATTTTTTCGGAAATCTTGAAATCTAGTTCCAGATTAAAAATTTAAAATTAGCACTTTTATTTTTTCGAAAAATTCACAGTAGATTTAGAGATTTCTTATTTTAGAGAAAAAAATTATCAGGTCTAATTGTTGTGTGTTTTTCCAGTATCTACATATAAATCTCAATGTTTTAAGGAATTTTATGACTTTATATTGGCCTTCGGTTGAACAGCCCTGGTTTAAATCTAATGGGATTAAAGAATGATATGAGGAATGATAATTTATTTTTTAAAAGAGTCACGGATATAATAATCCCTGACTATCCATTATCTATTTGACATGTAAGAACGTCCAAAGATCTAAAAGACAAGTCCTGACAAGTTTTAGTCTTTGGGAGAAATTATCAATTATTTATGATTGTTCTAGAAAACCCCAATTCCTTTTGTCTCCTTATACTACATAGAATGATAACTATAGACTTGGTTAGTGTCGTAGCATATAAATTACTGAAATAATAAATATTTTAGAAAATGAAAATATGAGAAGAACAAGAATTTTTATATATTCGAAACTTCTTTATTTTTTTTATCTTATATAGTTGAGCTCTAGGGGTGAACCGCGATTGGAATTAGGTGTACACAGTCTTTGGAATTCATTAGATAATCTATTGTCTTCTACTTGGAAATGAAAGTGGAAGTGGAAGTAGGTGTACACAATTTTAGTCGCGGTTCACCCCTCGGTTGAGCTTATAATTTTGCTTTTAGTGAATTTTATTCTTGAAAAGAGCTCACGTATTGTACAAATGTACATTCATATTTCGAAAAAAGGGAATAAATATATCTCTAACATATAAATCTCAATGTTTTAAGAAAGTTGATGATTTTATATATGTTGGGCCACACTCATTGCAGTGCTGGGCCGCATGTGCTCGCGGCCCAGGGGCTGGACAGCCCTGATTTATAAAATACATTTTAAATAGTTTATTATGAAAAGGGTACCGACTCTTTTCTCACATTTTCCTCCAATAACAAAATAAATTATTTTAGAATTCTGATTTGATTTCCTTTTATTCAAATCGAAATTAAAAATAAATGTTGAAATCTGCAGGTATTCAGTCACCATTAGATCTTCTTTAACCTCCTCTTTTGCTTTATATAGATATATAGATATATTCGTTTACATTACAAAGTCATAGAGAAACGCATTACCAAGCGAGATGGGAAATGTATGGGGAAGGGTATATAACAAGAACGAAAGGGGGTGTGAAAGGGACTAGGGGATGAAATGGAGAAAAGTGGGAGAGGTCAGATGTCACACAGACGATCGCAGCCACCCGAAAAAAGACGCAGATAGATAGCGTAGAATGAGCTTGGGGGTGTGAAAACATTAAGCTTTTTTTCCAAGGGGGAGATACAGAGAAAATAGTCGTTATCACAGTCAGCCGTTATGTATGGCTTCTAATTGAGTAAGTCTAATCAACAAATGTAGGGAGAATAGCCTGGCGGTCCTTTGGCGTAGTACGAGCAGCATTCTAATCAAATATCGACCAACCCCACAGTCATACTAAATACTAGAACATGGCTTAAGGGAGGTTTTACCCCTTTATGGATTCGAGTGCATCCAATTCATCCTGAAAATGGTTTGCATTAATTTTTCCATTTGGTCTTGTTAAAAAGGCGAAAAAAACTAGGGCCGTTTTCATTGAGGGAAAAGAATTAATCATACAACGCTAAATTCATCCATATTCGATAATAATACCGGTTATCTGTACCAAACAGACCTGAACAAATTAAAAATTATTGCCTCAATTCCATATTTCTTATTAAATTTATGCAATTTTCAAATTACCTGAATTATAGGTTGACATTTTCCAAACAAATTAAAATAAAACATTTATTAAATATGAAAATAAATTAAGAAAAAAATGAATATATGACAAAGCCGTCAAGCAAATAAAAAAAGAGAACAGGGCTCGCGTGCCTTTGTTTCCTTAAAGTGCGGGATACATTTACGAGATAACGTTATATAGACAAATGATTTCTATAATTGTGGGTCCCGTTAGGGAAGTGGGGGTGAGGGTGGGTCCCAAGCAGAATGTCAAAATAAAATAAACTGATGTAACACTTTTCATAAGATTATATAGGGTGCATAATGCTAAATTTCCTACAAATCGTTTAAAGGGTCTACAACTTATATTGATAGTTTTATATTTTTGAACCCCCTACCCAATTTTGGCCCCCGAAGAAAATAATAACTCTCTTTTTTATTATAGGTTCATTTTATAGAATATTTAATTTTTCTTGTTTTTTGGAACAAAGTTCCTTTACGGGGCTTGTAGTAGAAGCAAACTGGCAGAAATCGTCAAGTAAGGGAAATGACCACTCCAGGCGACCTAACTCAATGGAGAGGGATATAAGAGAAAAAAGGCCAAACCATAAATGAAGAAAAATATTTAAATCCAAAATCCTGAATAAAAAAAAATTTAAAAAAAAATTTCCATTTTAATCATAAAGTAGTTATTGATTTATTTTAAATAGATAATGTAAAAATTTTAAATAATATTAATTTCATATATCGTTATTTAAATAATTTTCAACTTTAAAAACTAAACATAGTAATTTTATAGACATTTTCATTTTCAATATTTAATATATTCAAGAAAATAATCGAGTTATACAATTATTAATAATAGCCAGTATGGAGTTTGATTTTTTAAGGGGGATAAGATTTTTGTCAACTCCAAAATCGAATCAGCTCTTAATCTCAGTGTCCCTAAACTACATGTGAAATTTCGTTTTGATATTCAAACTTGTTTTTAGCTAGTGCGCCCACAAAAATTTGGTAACGCACGTAGATACTAACAGACTAACGTACTAACAGACATTTTCAAAAAATAATTAATATCTTGAAAAATATCATTTTTTAAATGTTCACTTATTAAGGCTTTTTTGTAGACCGAAATGCCATGGTTTTGTCGAATTTTTTTAATCAAAATATTTTAATCCGTTTTTGAGATATTTTGAAAAAAAGAAGAAAAAAATAAATACTTTTTTCATGCTCGATTACAATACTTGACCATATGACCATACCCTGTAAGGTAAAGTAAAAATCAAATTTTCATTCTATAGTATTTAATCGTGACTAGAGAAAAAGAAAAAATATAATAATTAATATAATTTTTTCTATCGATTTAGAATTCTTTTTATTCATTTTATATTTATCTATATAATAAAAATGAATTTCTTTTTCTTTGTAAGCGCAGATCTCTCAAATGCCTTGACCGATTTGGCTAATGTTTTTTTTAAAATGTTTGTAATAGTCCAATTCAGGTTAATACGTAAAAAAAATTGGAAAAGTTGCCTGGAAAATTGGAAAATTCAGGAAAAACTAAAAAGAGTTCAGGTTAGCTTTAAAACAATAAAAAACTAAACTAGCAAAAAAAAACTGCAACAAAGATTTAAAAAAACTATCTATTTTTTAACCGACTTCAAAAAAGGAGGAGGTTCTCTATTCGACTGAATTTTTTTTTTTTTTGTGCCTATGTTACCTCATATCTCACCCAATTGTGAACCGATTTTGAAAATTTTTTATTGGTATTAGACCTTTTTTGTTAGGTTTGTTCAGGCCTAACTTCTTTGTTTATGAACCAATTTCGATGTTCCTTTTTTTATTGGAAATGGGGTATCTTAGGGATGGTGTCATATTAATTTGGTCAAGTACTGATGATATGATCACTATTAATAACATCACTAAAAAAGAGAAAAATAAAAACAATTTTTAAGAAAAAAATAAAACCGACTTCAAAAAATTAAATGCAACAAATAAAATACACTAAAAGGTATAAAATAATAGATCAAAAATTCAGTTTATTGGACAAAGTTTTTTTATTGAAGTTCTTCTTCAATTTTTTTGTACAACGTTTCGTCTCTCTCGAGACTTTTTCAAGTACTCAATTGGTTAGAACAACATTGGTTGAAATAAAGATAAAAATAACTGAGACATAGTAGAATTTTTTCTTTCTAGATTGATACCATAAAACAATATAAGTATAGATGTATTTGACATCTATACTTATATTGTTTTATGGTATCAATCTAGAAAGAAAAATTCTACTATGTCTCAGTTATTTTTATCTTTATTTCAACCAATGTTGTTCTAACCAATTGAGTACTTGAAAAAGTCTCGAGAGAGACGAAACGTTGTACAAAAATTGAAGAAGAACTTCAATAAAAAAAACTTTGTCCAATAAACTGAATTTTTAATCTACTAATTATAATGGACATTAATCAACATAGTATAAAATAATTATTATCTTATTTAGTTACAACTAAACGACGAAATATTAACATGAAATTACTTTTTGAAGTCGGTACCAAACAAACTGTACCTATAAGCAAGCATATCCTCCAAACGTACTAAGTAAGATCCGTCGAGTGCGATTCATGAAAGGTATATGTTTGTCACCGACTTCAAAAAGTAATTTCATGTTAATATTTCGTCGTTTAGTTGTAACTAAATAAGATAATAATTATTTTATACCTTTTAGTGTATTTTATTTGTTGCATTTAATTTTTTGAAGTTGGTTTTATTTTTTCTTAAAAATTATTTTTATTTTCCTCTTTTTAGTGATGTTATTAATAGTGATCATATCTTCAGAACTTGACCAAATTAATATGACACCATCCCTAAGATACCCCCTTTCCAATAAAAAAAGGAACATCGAAATCGGTTCATAAACAAAGAAGTTAGGCCTAAACAAACCTAACAAAAAAGGTCTAATACCTATGAAAAAAAATGGGACCAATCGAAAGGTAGACTGAACCCAATGCGAATTTTTTTTTCAAAATCGGTTCACAATTGGCGGAGATATGAGGTAACATAGACACAAAAAAAAAATTCAGTCGAATAGAGAACCTCTTCCTTTTTTGAAGTCGGTTAAAAATAAAAAAGTTCGAGCCAAGCTTTTGATTATTATATATATAGATGAAAAATATTTAATTTAAAATAAAATATGTTATTTAAAAATAATTTTTCTTAAAAATACCCTTGGGAATCTCACCTCATCCTTTTTCTATTGTATTTAAGACCCTCAGCCATTTCAAAAGAACTAAGCCTTTTTGGCTTTTGTATTCGAGCTCATTCATTCATTTCAATATTATTTATTTATTTCAAAGTTAATTATAAAGGATTATTGAAACTATACTAACTAAACTAACTGAAAGGAATTCATTAGCTTTTGGAATTTCTATAAAAATATATTTTAAATATTAAAACCAAAAATTCAATTAGCCCGTAGAATTCTTTAAAGAAAACAAAATCATTTGAAAACCCATTTTTATATTGTTTTGAAATCAAGCAAATTTCAGCCTATTGAAATTATTAAAAACCTATTTTGAGCCTAATTAAACCTGAATTTTCTATAATCTAACAATAAACTTTTAAAAGTTTATTATTTTTAATTTTTTAATAGGATACCTCCCCAAATGACGATTTTTACTTTATTTATTGAATTTTTACAAGACAAAAACTTTATTTTAATTTAAGTTGAAAGGTTCTTTTGCCGAATAATTGAGTAAGCAGAAGGGGACAATAAAATATTGTCTTCTGCTGGAAAAATAATTTTTTTAAATTCATTCATAAAGAGATGTATTTTGTCCTCTTCATTAATCTATTACAATTAATTCACAAGAGTTGATATATGAAAGTGCTCTTTACACGTCTATAAAACATCAATAAAACAGCCACGTGGGGTCCAGGGCGAATCCCCCCTGGTTAGCAAAGCCCGCCAAAGGCGGGTCTTGAAGCTAGTTTATAATAAAACATAATTATTTATTATTTAGGTTATTTAAGGCCATTTTAAATTATGTTACACATCATGGTTATTTTCAACATTTGATCTAAAACTTTTTTATCGTTTATTTCTTTTTTGTTAAGGGAGAATGGTGTGAGTTCTTGGTGAAACATTATAAATAAAGTAAAGAAACTTTTATTTATAGTATTTTATAATTTAAAAACTTTCTTTGCTTTGTTTATTTCTTTATAAATTTGCACTTTTTGTAGATTTTGACTTATATTTTTAATAAAATTTAGGGAACGCGAGTGTTGGTTTATAGTGAAACATTGTTAAAATTAAATTAGGTTGGAGGTCGAAATATATAGAGTAAACTAAAAATCTTTGTATTTTAATTTTTCTCCTTGTGAAACACCACCAACTCCAACCTAATTTATTATATTTTTAAAATTTATGTATTAATAAAGACAAGAACTGTTTTTACTTCGTTCCATATATAAAATTATTTTATTACTACCTAATTTTTAAAAATATTTGTAGACCTTTTTGTATTTTATTATTGTTTATTTTTTCAATAAATATGTTTTTTAAAGTTTTTATGACTTTGATTTTACTATAAATACTTAATATTATATAACTCCTGAAGATGGGCTAATAACCCGAAATTATATATCGAGTGAATCAAACTCAAATAAACATACATTTGTTTTAATATTTCCTTTTGTGAAACCTAACCTAGAAAATTCTCCTCATAAGTTACTTATAATGTTTCACCTAGAACCGACACCTAAATCCTTAAAAATTACTTAATATTGATTAACTTTAATAATTATTAAACTTTTTACAATAAATTATTATAAAAGGATGTCGATTGATTTTTTACTTTCCTAAATAAAAACTGCATCTTGCATGATGTTGCAGATCTGCAACATAATTATTTTTATAAATAAAGTAAAGAAATATTTTATTTAATATGGATTTACTATGAGTTAAGGATATTCATAGTAAATCCATATTAAATAAAATATTTATTTACTCTTATCTTTATTAAAGATGTTTCACTTGCACAACACCACATCTCTACTGATTATTATTTTTATAAATAAAGTAAAGAAAAAATTTTTTGGAACTTTTTTTAAAAAACTCGTGCTAAACAAGCATCTGATCTTTTATTTATGTGAAACCTACCGAGTAATTTATTTTTAAAAAGTTCCAAAAAATTTCCTTTATTTTATTTAATATGTTTGACCAAGAACCTGCACCATTCTCTCTTAACAAAAATAATTATTTTATGTGATTATAATTATTTCGGGCTAATTGGGGCGGAAGGTCAAAAATGAAGATTATAGACCTTTGAACCAAACTCAACCAGCATCAGTAAATTCTAGTTTCCACAAAGTTATTCAGTGAAAGGCGTTTTAACTAGTAAGAACCCGTTCGAGTTTTTACTGGAACCTATATATATAGGCAGATATTTCAGGTACCAAACTTTTGGCCGCCAGAGCCAGGTGCAGTTAATATGATATATTTAAGTTTAATCATTTTAGTAATACCTGTCACAAACGTCAAAGTTTTACTTCAATCGCGTTACACGTACGAGTTTTTATTGATATCTTGAAAATAAGTAAAAATGTTCATCTAGTAAATTTAAAATAACTCTATGCTTACAAATGATAAACAAATCATTTTCAGAAATATACATTAATCTTGTATAGGTTATAATCATCCGAATTTCTTAAAAAAATATATATAATAATAATAGTAATAATTTCCGATTTGTATACTTTGACTTTCTATCGCAAAGAATATAGAATAATTATTTTGCTTAAAATTTTAATTTATTAAGTGGATATTGATGGGGAGTCCAAAAAAGAAGATAATTTATACTATCTTTTTATTTTTATTCAAAAACCGATGATTCGGAGGATATTCCCTCCTCCTTCAGGGTTTTGAAAAGTTAGTGAAGGAAATCCAAACGTTAGGAAACCTGTCTCCAAAAATTACTCCAATTTTAATTTATATTTAAATTACACATAATTAATCATAATTATTTATTGAATAGGAACAAATAATTGTAATTAATTGTTCGATTTAAATACAATTTCAAATTTAAGCAAATTAATCACAAAAATAAAAGCTTCATTATTAATTATTTTGCTATTGAGCAATTTTTATATTTCGAAATAATGATGTTTTTTTAAAAAGTATATTTTTAATAAAGAAATAATAATAATAATAATAATAATTGAATATGTGTAACCGTTTACTCAACTTCCGAATCACTTGCCTGAGGGCTTCCTCGTTCACTTTCGTTATCGCTAGCCTCTACTTCCGAATCATTAGCACTCACTTCAGAATCAGACATTTTTCCTAAAATAATAAATGTATTAAAATATATATTAAAGAAGAAATTGGTTATTTTCCGGCTAACCTCAAAATAAATGTTTCTGGTAAAAAAATCGATATTTATAGGAAAAATGCTTAATCTCTATTTTCGAGATGTTACGAGATATACATATAAAATAGTTTTGAAGCTTTAGCAACTAACCTAGAAGCACAAAATATATTTCAGAAACAGTAATAATAATATGTTGTGGTTACTAACTGACGCGACAAATTGTACTGATTTGATACGTAGTGTACCTAAAATGAAGTAGAAAAACCAACAGAAGTAGTTAGTTGCATTAATCCACGCTAGGGGGCAAAAATTTTTGGCGCAATATTTAATATTTTAATTAGAGGGACTAGAGAGAATAAAAAATTAAAAACAAGGTTATTAAATTTTATAATGTAAAATGAATCAGGCGAGCCACAGAGACCTTATAATTACAGATTTACTGATAGAGATTGGCCAATAGACTAGAACACTGGTACAGACTAACGATGCGTCAAGTCGTTATAGGTGGATAAATAAAATATATTTTTTCTATAGAAATCCACTTTATTTGCATCAGAAAAAATAGATTTAAACTAAAAGATATTTATGAATGATTGATTTATAAAATAGATATTTTAAAGTATTAAAACTTAAAAAAACTAAATAATTTTGAGCGCTAAATTCAAATTTTTTAAATAAGTAGGGTTTATTTTTGATAAAGATAAAAATAAATAAATATTATATGCAATATTCATTTACTATGAGTTAAGGATTCTCGGTCACTTGTTTCACATTAATATTTAATCAGTTAAGCTTGAGTTGTTTACCAAAAAAGAATTTAGTCTTTTTGATTTTAAGTCGATTCTTCTACATTTTCAGTAGAGGTTTCCATTAATAGTCAAAACATCAAAAATGGAATTCAATAAGGTTATTCCTCTAGTATTAGATAAGAATCGATCGTTATTTTTGATTTTAAGTCGATTCCTCCATGTCTTCAGCAATGGTTACCAATAATAATCGAAACGTCAAAAACCTAATGTAGAATTGTTATTCCTCAAGTATTAGATGAGAATCGATCGTCTATTTTTTATTTTAAGTCGATTCCTCCATGTCTTCAGCAATGGTTACCAATAAAAACCGAAATGTCAAAAATCCAATATAGAATGGTTATTCCTCAAGTATTAGATGAGAATCAATCGCTATTTTTGGTTTAAAGTCGATTTCTCTATGTCTTCAGGAATAGGTTACTAATAAAAACCGAAACGTCAAAAATCCAATATAGAATGGATATTTCTCAAGTATTAGATGAGAATCAATCGCTATTTTTTATTTTAAGTCGATTCCTCCATGTCTTCAGCAATGGTTACTAATAAAAACCGAAACGTCAAAAATCCAATATAGAATGATTATTCCTCAAGTACTAGATGAGAATCAATCGCTATTTTTGGTTTAAAGTCGATTTCTCTATGTCTTCAGCAATGGTTACTAATAAAAACCGAAACGTCAAAAATCCAATATAGAATGATTATTCCTCAAGAACTAGATGAGAATCAATCGCTATTTTTGGTTTTAAAATCGATTTCTCTATGTCTTCAGCAATGGTTACTAATAAAAACCGAAACGTCAAAAATCCAATATAGAATGATTATTCCTCAAGTACTAGATGAGAATCAATCGCTATTTTTGGTTTAAAATCGATTTCCTATGTCTTCAGCAAAGGTAACGGATAAGAAAACAACGCAGTTGCTATGGTTACTCATAAAAATTCCTCCCAAATTTTTAGCATTTCACAGAGAGAAGCCTATCCATTCTTACTTAAGCAAGGCTAAATGAGCTATATTAAAACTTTCAAATGAATAAATTTTAAAGAATTTAAAAATTAAAAAAGTACCATCTTACTCTAGAGTAAAGTACTTTAAAATATAATTTTACTAAAAACTTTATTTAACCTTTTTGTGGTCCCCAAGGTACTTAATTAGGATATTATATTTCATCAAAATTGGTTAAGTCATTTTCAAGATATTTAGAAAAAACTAAAAAAGTACTAAATAAAGTACTAATGGTTGTGGGCCGATATGTACCAAAAACTAATCAGCGCTTCATTTTGTTAAAATAATGGTAGGTTTTCAATTTCATTTCAATCGGTGCAAAGGTGTGGAAAAAATCGTGGACAGAAACACACGATACATCCATCCATCCATCCATCCGCACGCACTTCACAAAAAAATGGCACTTTTTGGCCTCTCGACGAGATTCCAGGTAATTTTTGGCAAAACCGTCACGTGCTGAAATTCAATCTCATTGAATACTTCAATTTGTGACCTTAATTGAGTCCATGGGTTCCGTAGTCTTTACCTGAGGACCCTTTGAAGTCGCGCTTGCCGCGCGACCGATTACAATACTTTCTCCCATGCTTCGCATTGGATTAAGTAAAAAATCGAAACTTTATTTTCCTGAAGTTTAAGATGGAAAACTAAAAAAGTACTGAAATAAAGTACTAATGTTTGTGGGCCGATATGTACCAAAAACTAATCAGCGCTTCATTTTGTTAAACTAATGGTAGGTTTTCAATTTCATTTCAATCGGTCCAACGGTGTGGAAAAAATCGTGGGCCAAAAAAGCGATAACATACATCCATCCATACATCCATCCATCCATCCGCACGCACTAAATGAAAAAATCGCACTTTTTGGCCTCTCGACGAGACCCCATGTAATTTTTGGCAAAACCGTCACGTGCTAATATTCAACCTAATTGAATACTACAATTTGTGACTTTAATTGAGTCCATTGGTTCCGTAGTCTTTTACCTGAGGACCCTTTGAAGCCACGCTTGCCCCGAGAGCGATTACAATACTTTTACCCATGCTTTGCATTGGATAAAAGTAAAAAAGAGATTATCCCTTAAAATAATTTAAACAAAGAAAACAATTTCTCTCTTGTTTATTAAACCTATAAATACCTTTGCATTCGAATTTTGTATTAGTTATAATTCTGTACTTTCCTGAAGATGAGCTTACAGCTCGAAATATACTAATATATTAGTGAAACAAGTCAGGGGCTGCTAACTCCTTTGTTCTTTTTTGGAACGATGATATAGTTGAGCCCATACGAACAGGGGCGCTAGTTTCGTTAAATTTTTTTTTTGCTTCTCGCGTGTACCAACAGATGGCCTAGTTTAAGTGATTTTTAAAGAAGTGCAAGATTTGCTCGTTAGGAACGCTAATTTCATGACTAATAGAGATAGATAAAAGATCTCATTGTAAAAATTAAAGTTTTCAAATCACATGTTTTAGTTATTAATAATATAATTATGCTCATGTCAAAAAGTTTATATATTTGTTTAGATGTGTATAATAGTTTTCATTTTGTGCATATAAAATATCGATGGGATTTTTTGTTAAGATAATGTATATTTGTGTTCATGTTTATAGGTTATAATTATTATGTTATATTTTTCTCTTTGTCAATGTAATTTAATTTGATTTTAAAAAATAAAAAAATAAAATAAAAGTTGCTTTATCTAAGGAATATAAAAACTTCTTTTTTTTTAATTAAATTAAATTCCATTGGCAAAGAGAAAATTCCCGCGATATGTTTGAATTGTTTTACTTTATTTAAAAGATTTGAGTTTATTTTGTTTATATGTTTATTTGGAAGTGTATAATATTGTATCATATGTCCTTTGTTGAGTTTCTTGTCGGATTCTTCGCCTCAGAGGTATTTCCGAACCGATGGATGGTAAATTCATAAAATTTAACAATAAAAAAATTTTAAAAAATAATTTTTTTTTTATTTATTTTTACCTAATTTTATTCCTATTTTAAAATTAAGAAAAAAATTTAAACCGTGCAGTAAAAAGTAGTGCTTTTGTTTATATTTTTTTCTCAAAAAAGATTGAAGCTATTTTGATAAAAAAAATAAGACATAACACCACTTTTTTCTTGCCGGTTATTTAGATTTTAATTATCTTTCAAATTCCAATATGTAATAATATATATATAAATTTCCCGCTCGCTATTTAGTTGAAATTCCAGGTCACTGTGGTGCTGTAAACAGTGTGCCAAAATATAGGCGGGAGTTGCCCATCTATATATATCTTTTATCTATGGTTGAGTTGTTGCTAAGTTGTTTGTCGTTTGTATTTGTTTGAAATCAGAGAAAGTTTTTGTTGTATACGAGGTTTGTTCAAAAGAAAATGTGAATTTTGAATTTTCGCGGGCTGTGTACATTCGATTATCGAAATTTTTTTGTTATGTTGGTACACATGTGTGTTACTCATATGTTGGCATTATCAGCCCATTTGGATTAGTAGTTTGTTGTTGACAACTGAAAAGGTTAGTCACGTTTGTGTGTATTCTTCTATTTTTAACTTTTGAAAAAAATGGATCAAAGAATATGTATTAAATTTTGAGTTAAAAATGGAATAAGGATTATGCATAAAGGACGATTCGCCAGGCTTCAAGTTCAGTATCGTTCTAACACTCCAACAGTCAAGTTCTACATACAAGCAGTTACGTTTTCAGTCAAGTCCACCAAGTAACCAGTTTCAAGGTCAGTCTCGATCCTACTCACCAAGGAGCCCTAACTGGTTCACCACGCCCAAGGCAGAAACCTCTGCACCCACGGAGTATTAATGCTCGCCAAGGAGCCCTAGAGGCTCACCGATACTCAACACGAATACAAGCGCCTGCTCAATCTCTGAGCCAGGCCTACAGGCAACCTTCGCTTACGCGAACTCCAGTGAGCTAGAGGCTCACCACGACATCAGAAGAGCCAAGAAACAAGAAAGAAGATAAGTCCTTATTATTTCAAAACCTGTATTTTCAAACCAGCTCTTTTAAGAACTATTTGTTATTTATTTCTTAAAAGCATTATTAACTCTGTAAAACCTGACAATAACTCTGTTATTATACTATTTATCAATAAATCAATTCTCTTAGATAAAAGATTATCAAGTTTTTCTCTGAATCGAAGCCTAACCTCCTGAATCCTACAAATTTTGGGGGCTCAGCCAAGGGATTAAGAGCAAGAAAATTTGAAATACTGGAATAAAAGAAAAGATAAAAAGATAAAAGCACATGGTGCGATTTTTCTGTCTCAGATAAATTGATCATATTCAAAAAATTCCTTTAAGGCATTTCAAAAGAAAGGTCTTTATAAACTTAGTTAAATAGATAAAAGCACATGGTTCGATTTTTCTGTCTCAGATAAATTGACCATATTCAAGAAATTCCTTTAAGGCATTTCAAAAGAAAGGTCTTTATAAACTTTAATAAGGATTAAAGAGCACATGGTCTAATTGTCTGTCTCAGACAATAGCCCATGTTAAAATTCCTTTCAGGCATTTTAAAAGCATTTTAAAAGAGACTAAGCCTTGGTCTAATTGTCTGTCTCAGACAATAGCCCATACTGTTAAAATTCCTTTCAGGCATTTTAAAAGCATTTTAAAAGAGACTAAGCCTTTATAAGCTTATTACGAAAAAAAAAATTGGTTTGACTATTTGTCTAACGAGTCACGTTCCAAACGCTGCTGAAGGAATCAAGGAGGTTAACTTTCGATCATAAGTAAAAATAAAGCTCGTGGGCTACAAATCCTATTTGTATACTCAGAGCTGTAATTAAAAGAATCAAAAGTAAAAATAAAGCTCATGGGCCATGAATTCTATTTGTGCACTCAGAGGCGTGATTAAAAAAAAATCACAAAAGAAAAAAATTCAAAAAAACACGTGGCATAATATTCATCTTGAATATTGATCACGTTTTGAATTCCCTTAAGGAAATTTTTTAAAGAAAAGGGCTAAGCTTTTTTAAATAAAAGTTAGCTAAAGAAAGCGTTAATAGCAAACATGGCATTTCCCTTTTTATCCTTAAAATGTTGTTCCAAAGATATTCCTGACGTAAGCGTCATCCCCAGGTATTTGTACTTATTTACAACTTCTATTATTTCATTGTTATAGTGCCATTTCTCTCTTCTGCTCGGTCTTCCTCCATTCCTAAAAACCACGATCTTAGACTTAGACAGGTTCACAACCAAGTTCCAAACTCTACAATATTCTGCCAACTTATCGATCATACTCTGTAGCTCAACCGGGTCAGAGGCCATCAAAACTAAGTCATCAGCATAAGCAAGTATTTTAATCACCACATCGTTATTAACCTTAATACCACCATCCAAATAGTCAATCACATCATTAATAAAGAGCGAAAACAAAATTGGGCTCAACAAAGAGCCTTGCTTAACTCCCATTGTTGTTTCGAAAGATTGAGATAGTCCGTTGTGGCACCATACATGAACAGAATTGTTCAGGTACATATTCCTCAGAGCCATGATCATCCTATTTGACACACCAATTCCAAACAATTTGTAAAATAGAGCATGCCGATCTATACGGTCGAAAGCCGCCGATAGGTCAACAAAAAACGCAAATACCTTTTGCTTCTTAGTGTTAAGTTTTAATTTAATTATACTCATCAATACATATATATTATCAACAGTTGAATAATTTATATATATAATAATAGACGACATATCCAATGAGATGATAAAATACGGCGGCAACGAGTTGATTAACCAACTTACCTCATTGTTCCAAAATATCTTTACGCTATTAGAAATACCTGCGGATTGGAAAGTGAGCACAATAATACCCGTCTTTAAAAAAGGTAATACAAAAGACCCAGAGAACTATAGAGGGATAAATTTGTTGAACTCTACACTTAAGCTACTCTCCAAACTTGTCCTAAATAAACTGCTTACTCATATATCACCCAGAGAAGAACAACAGGGTTTCCGCAGGAATAGATCAACAACCGATGCAGTATTTATTGTTAGACAAATAGCCGAAAAGGCCATCGAGTTTAACAAACCTGCCTTCCTCTGTTTTGTGGACCTTAGCAAGGCTTTTGATAGAGTACGTCTGAAAGACGTCGCCGACTGCTTGATTAGAAGGAATGTGCCATCCCAACTGGTTAAATTAATAGTCGAAATAAATACCCACTGCGCTGCTAAAATAAAATCCAAACAGGGAGATTCTGATCTTATTGCTCTTTCGCGCGGAGTTAGGCAGGGGGATTCCCTTAGTCCTATGCTATTCAATGTGGTTATGGACAGGATTATAGAGGGCATTCCAACTCGGCTAGGCTACAAAATGGGCGAAACATCTATACCACTAGTGTGTTATGCCGACGACGCAGTTCTGGTAGCGGAGAATGAAGAAAGTCTCCAAGATCTCTTAGATGCCTTCAATTGCATGGCGGAATCCCTCAATATGCAAATATCAACATCCAAAACAAAATGCTTAGTAGTAAATAGAGAACATCTGACCTGTAATATCAACCTTCAGGGATCACTAATTGAGCAAGTCCCTAAATTCAATTATCTGGGAGTTGAAATATCCAGCAATAGGGACTTGAATCTAGAAGTTAAGCACCAAATATTAAAAGGGACGCGTATAGCCGGATGCCTTAATAATGTCATATGGAAGAATAAACATATGTCCGTGGAAAGTAAAACCAAAATCTACAAGACGTGTGTGAGACCTGTCTTAACATACGGAATTGAAGCGAGAGCGGACACAACAGTGACACAACAACTACTCCAGACGGCAGAAATGAGGGTCATCAGAGCAATACAAGGGAAAACATTGTTGGATAAATTGAGAAACGAAGACCTTAGAGCAACATGTGGGATTCAGAACATCGTAGACTGGGTCAGGGTGCGCAGAAGAGAATGGGCAGCGCATGTGGAACGTATGGACGAAAGCAGGCTGCCGAAAATCGTCACGAGAAACCGTCCTGACGGCAAGAGAAACAGAGGAAGACCGAAGAAACGTTGGGCAGAAAGTTGAAGGACGGAACTCTTCCTTGGGAGAAAACAGGCTACCTAGCCTAAAAAGAAGATGAAGAAGAAGAAGAAGAAGAATTTTTCCTGAAACTCGCCAAGCACCTCTCGCTCCGCCTCCCACAAAGCGATTCTGTCCAGGAGCAACCCTTCAAATATTTTTGCCACAGTGTTAGTGAAGGAGATTTCCCTATAATTTGATGGCAGACTAGCCACTCCTTTCTTAAGGATAGGGAATATGATTGATTTCCCAAAACTGTCTGGAACACTTCCCTTGACATAAATTTCATTATAGCATTCCAGGAGACATTGTAAAAATCTTTCTGGGCAATTCTTTATAAATTCGTAAGGTATACGATCCATTCCCGGCGCCTTATTCACCCCAGCTCTTCTCAGTACCATCCTCAGATCCTTCATCACAAAAGGAGCGTCCAGCAACTCATTTTCCAAGTTGGGTTCAGCATATGTCATTCTGGCAGAATCCAAGGGAGGATTCAGCAGACCCTTAAAGTGTACAACCCAGTCGACCATGAGTAAAATGTGTTTGTATTTTCTTTTCTTTTATTTATTATGTATGTTTCATTGAATAAACATTGTTATTATTATTATTATTATATATAATCAAAAGCTTGGCTGAAACTTTTTTATTTTTTTCTACCCTATTAAAGACGGTTTTCAGAATTTTTAAAAAATTTCACCCAACACAAAAGAAGTTAGGAGTTTTTGAAAAAATAGCTTTTTTTAAATAACCATAACTTTTTCAAAAATTTAGTTATCATGATGTTTTTTTTTAAATTTTTGTTTTTAAATTAACTTTAAAAAAAATAGATAGTTTTTTTAAATATTTGTTGCAGTATTAAATTCTTCTTCAACGATAATGTAGTTAGAACTATATTGAGAATGAATGACACTCAAAAATCTTACAAACAGGGCAGCCAACACTTGTTTTTTTGCTAGTTTAGTTATTTTATTGTTTGGCAAGCTATGTTGGCTAACCTGAATTTTTTTTTGTTTTTCCTGAATTTTCTAATTTTTCGGGCAACTTTTCCAATTTTTTTTACGTATTAACCTAAATTGGACTATTACGAACATTTTAAAAAAAAATAGCCAAATCGGTCCAGGCATTTGAGAGATCTGCGCTTACGAAGAAAGAGAAATTCATTTTTATTATTATGTATCTTGTCATGGAGGGCAGATGTACAGCACGGCATGTTGTGATACAGAATTTATATATTGAAGTGGGATAGTGTCTACAATAACATCTTCTTCCGCTATTTTCATGGGGCTCTTCTTAATTTTATTAGAAGATATTGTCAATATACTTGTGTTATCAAGCTGCATACAGTTTGCTGACGCTGGTGATTTCACTTCATTGCGATGTAAAAGTCGTTTGTAAGCAGCCATAAATTGGATGCAATTCGGATTATTGTTGTATCCCCCCATAGCTCGGATACATGAGAAGAAAATTTTCAGGTGATCCTGAGAGAATTTATATGTTAAAATATATTTTAAATATCCCACTTCAACAAATTTTTTGGCAAATTTGATGTATTTTTTTGTTGATTCAATGTAATTAGAGAATGCACCCATTTCTCTCGAAGTTCAGGATCCTTTGGAATTGGAAACCTATGTCGTTATAGATATAAGTAAAATGTTAAGTTTTTTAAGGTTATGTTTATCAAAATAACTTTCCCAAAAAATGTGACTTTATTATTTGTTTCTATTCCTTTTCTTCTAAGTGTTCTGTGTTTACACAACTCAGCAAAACAACTACGGGCCATTTTTTTTAAATTATTTTATTTTAATCAACTTTTCAGAATATTTGATCCAGAACCATAGACGAGTGGTATTCAAATGACAAAAATTAGTTCTTATTTTCTCCACTTTTTTGGACCATAGGGTACAGCGGTACAGATCTTGTGTACGCTAATGGCTGCCCGACTAGCAGTTCATATTTATATTAGTCAAAGAATTAGCCAAATTGAAAATAAACTAAAATATATAGCACAGGAATTATTTGACGGATTATAGTGGTGTTTCACAAAGTGGAAATAAAATTAAAAAAAAAAAAGCATTTCACCAAGCCCGAATTTTTTTTAAAGCCATTGGGAGAATATAAATTTATTCAATGAATTTTAGTTCATTTATAGTTTAGTATTTATAGTTTTTTAGTGGAGGGGATATAAGATCAATGGCTTGGAAACGATCCAGCAAGTATGTGTGTATCCATATAGAGATTTCGTAGTGTGAGTGGAACAGTCACGTTAAGAAAAACATAACCTAAAATTTTAACACCGTTCATATTTATAGAGTGGTTACGAGGCTACAACTTTTTGTATGGATTGTCGCGAAAGAACCTCCTTAAATGTGAATGGAATAAATATTACATAGGGGAGACAGATATCAATCCGAATTATATGTAAAAACCAGGATTCTATTAGGTTCTACCTAAGAAATCAGCCAATAACCAATTTAATTGTAATTTTATTATGCGATTTTTAGTTTTTACAACATTATTCATTCGTCCGGCAGGCAAGCTAACTTAAATATGGTAAAGTAAAACGATATTGTTACGAAGTGATGTGAGCCTTCGATGACATAGAATTAAACCTGTACAAATAACTTTTTCTAATATATTATAAAATAATTAAATATTTTTATTAAAACTAAGCGTATAAAATAAAAGTCATATGTAAGTTAAACATTATTTTAAAATTTAAATTTAAAAGAAACAGAACAATTATTATAATGTATATTAAATGGCGTAGCAGATAAGGATAGAGGATGATATAATGAAAATGAAAAGTACAAATTACCAAATACCTATAATAATTTACCGGAACGTCATTCGTAATATTTTAATCAAACGACGATTTGAAGAATCTTTCCATAGATAAAGGATTTATAATAGTGCCTGGCTTAAGGACGTTCCCTAATAAATCGATTTTCCTTTTAAAACTATGAATACACATATTTATAAGTGTCCTTTATACGTAGAAATTTTATACTGTTCTCATCTGGGATTTCATAAAGTGTTTTTTTTTATTCTTTGTCTTTTAGCGTGGGTAAGAATGCAATGTTGCCAGATCCGAGACGCGACGCAGTGAAAACATGTTTGCCTTTCTGCGCATGCGAGAGTAGGGGAAAGAGCGAATGCATCTGAGCTATATTAGGGAACGTCCTTAAAGAAGACAAAAACGAGAGACTCACAACTACCTTCGTTGAGCCTTTTCATCCCTGTAGAAGGAAGGAAGATTCTTCAAAACGTTGGTTAATTCAAAGATTGCAAACGTCGTTCCATTAAATGATTTTATTCGGAATTTGTTGTTTTTTCCCCCATTATTCTCAGGCTGCCTCTCCTTCAAATCTCTATTAAGATCTAGCATCCAACAATTATTTCTAATATAATTATTATACATATTTTTGATTCTTTAAACATGAACATTAATAGATCCATTCACTCCATTTAATTCTTTTGATATGAATGTCGCAACTAATTGGCGGACCCCATTTCGCCTTGGAACAAACGCTTCTGTAATTGTAACTAGTTCGCCAGGCAATATTGTCCTAGAAAGTGAAAAAATAAATAAGTGAATTAAAATTTCAAACTAATAATGATAGTTCCTTTATTTTTAATTAAATTGTTTTAGTCGTTTTCATGAGCGCCGCTAGTAAAATGCAATGAGGCACACTTGGATTCCCTATATATACTTTATCTATGCATTCCCTCACCCTGGTATATGAAATACAGTCGACTCTCGATAATTCGAATTTTCCGATAATTCGAGCTCTTCAGCCGTTAACTTCGGCAAATCGAAAAAATGCTGTGTATTTTAATACGCTCGATAACGCGAAATCCTTTTCGTTACAAGAGGGGAGAAAACGTTCTACAATTCGAACTAGGCCTCTTCCCCTCTTTATAATTTGAATTTTTCCTAGCAATGTTTACTCCTTATTTTCCGCGTAATGTTTACCTCCTTTCTATTGCAATGTTAATACATATGTAATTTTTTGTTCTTTTTTGTCGTTTTCATTATTTTTACTTTTTTACTTGAGGCTATATTTAAAATTAATGTAAGCTCATACATATTTTCAAAAATATAATAAAAAACTCTTAATAATTCGAATTTTTATCTTTCCTCTTCATAATTCAAACTTCTTGATAATTCGAAGTCTAGATAATTCGAATTTTTCTTGTAGTCCCTTGGATTTCAAATTATCGAGAGTCGACTGTATTTCAAATTTATTCAATGTCTTGTATCTAGAAATTAAATCTGATACAAAACAATATCAAATTATAAATAATGCTTGAGTTAATAATATTTAATAGTCTTAGAAAATCATAAGAGTTTCATCTATTTTTTTTTAATTTTTTTTTGTAATGATATTGATGAGAGAAGGAGATACACCAAAAAGGTGCATCCCCTAAAGGCCTCGGGTTGTCCCCTCCATCGTGCAAAGAAGAAGAAGAGGGGATTTTATGGGCTGGGTAGGAGTTGAAGGTATCAGTGGATGCGGGTCTTAGGGCTGGTTGTTATGTCGCTTTGTAAGGGCCGATTGTATGTCGCAAAGTAAATGCTTTTTACCACTAACACAGGGTAGATGGTAAATGGAGGGACAGGGATGGTCAACCAGTGCTTGGCATTTGATTGGCCATCCCAGTCCCTCCATTTACCATCTACCCTGTGTTAGTGGAAAAACGCATTTACTTTGCGACATACAACCGGCCCTAAATGTTTTTACAAGTGATAAAGGGTAGATGGTAAATGGAGGAGACTGGGATGGCCAATCAGATGAAAGTGACTGTCATCTGATTGGTCATCCCACCCGGCACAAGGTGAATTTTAATGTTTTACCCTTTGCCAACGTTTAAAAAGAGGTAACCAACCGACATACAACTGGCCCTTAAACAGCTGAAGGTTATAAGTTGAGGGGAAGAACGTGGCTGGAAGCGAGTTCCAGTCTCTTGAGGTCATAGGGATAAAAGAGTTGGTGAAAGCTTTGGTTCGGCTTTTATCCAATTTGACAGCGAAGGGGTGTTGAGCTTTCGAAAACCGCGTGTTTCTAGCAAAGAGGGCTTTAGGGGGGATAATTGATTTCAGCTCTACTGAAGAGACACCATAATAGTATCTGTAGTACAGGGAAAGGGCAGAAACGGTTCTATTAGAATCCGATGAATGGATTATTTTTAATTATATGTCAGAAGGATTGACATATAATTAAAAATAATCCACTCCATCGGATCTAATAGATAACACTTTCTTATGATTTTCTAAAAATTTTAAATCTATTATTATCGGCAACTTGAAATCTCTCAAATTTAATAGTGGTAAATTATAAGTACTCTTTTGATTGCAAAAATTGCTCAAAATAATTTTTCATGTGAATATTTTTCTGAGACCCCCCCCCCCCTCTCCCCCATAAATATAGTTCTGGCGCCACTCAAGGCTGTTTTTGAGATATTTCGAAAAATTAAGGTAAAAACACGAATTTTTTCCTCCAGGATTAGAATGCTTCTTAATATTGCAAATGGTTAAGTAAAAAATTAGTTACCTGAATGGTATACAACCAGGATTAAGAAGACCTTGTCCTTCCAAAGTAAAGAAACATTCAGTCAGTGGGACAGGGAGGGGATTTATCAAAGTCACAGTGACTAATGATTGCGCACCAATCTGAAGATTGCCTTGGACCTAAAAAAGAGAAGAAATATTTATATGAAATACTTGAATTAAAGTTTCAATTATTTTACTTAATAAACCAAGAAAATTTATAAGGTTTATAAGCTCTGCTTACGACTACTAATTATGCGGTACTGTCGGAGAGTAAACCATTATTTGGAATTTCTAAAGCTAGTGAGCCTAATATCTAATTGCTAATAAAAGTAACATTTTGGCACAAGAACGAACCTTTTTCAATGAATTCAAGTTATAAGAAATCAGTGTGAAATTTATTCTAATGTATTAGGACTTTTATAAAACCACGTGTGAGATCGAAGGTCATGTTGTTATAAATATGTTTGTTAGTTAGTTAATAAATAAATAATATAATATAGTTTTTGTCAAAAAGTTTCAATAAATAATTTAACCATCAAAGTTTTAAACAATTAATTACACCAATGGTTGAGATTTATATATGAAATCTAAGCCTTAAAAATGTAATTGATTAAATTCGTTACCTCTAAATCTAAAGATGGTTTTCTCAAATCGAAATCGTCTTCGTCGCTCCAAATTTGACCCGTTTCATTTATTTTTGCAATTGCATAAATTTTAAATAATGCATGGTCACGGGTTTTCTTCAGATAATCAGAAGGATTTATTTGAAGTCGCAAACGTTCACCTGGAAAATTAAACAGGGTGAAAATATATATTATTTATTTATTTATTATTTCATTTGACATTTCTTAGAATCTGGACAGATAAATAATTTGAAAACAAAAATTTATTTAATATATTTATAAAAATGATTTGCTGAAGGCTGAAGAAGTCATGATAAATTGGCGAAATGTTCAATTTAAATAAATTCTTGTTTTTAAATTAATTTTCTGCCCTCATCCCTACAAAACTTCAACTGAAACTATAAATCATGAAGACGAATCATTCTATTTTATTTATTAAATAAATAATTATATTTCCAACATACGTTGTTGTGCAGGCAATTCAAATTCTCCATCTTCTTTCTTCAATAGTCCGATGGAATCACCATTGTAAATAACAGCGTTAGCCGATAACGAAACCTTAATTGTTCTCGTTTCTGATGCATTATTCTGAATAAATAAAAATATAATCAATGGATATTCATTAAAAATAGATCATTTATAGAAAGGGTTTAATAGGAAAACAAAATTGCCCAAAAGAATTAAGTACAAAGTTTTCTTCAGCATATTGACTAATGGCATCACTAAAAATAGAAACATTGACCCTTTCAAGCACAGGGGCTATTGTTGCCACTTTAAAGATACAAGAATGCAGAGAGAAACACGAACCCTCACTAATGAAGAAAATGAGCACAATGTTATCTCATGAATCAGGATTCATCTCTAATGCAGGACAGTCAGTCTATTCGACTTCATCAGTACTTGAAAACGACTCCAGAAATAGGGGTCGAAAGGTCGTGCATTCTGATGGGGTTATCTCATTTAAATGTGTAATCTAAAGTTGTATGTCGCAAAGTAAATGCTTTTTACCACTAACAAACGGTAGATAATAAATGGAGGGACTGGGATGGCCAATCAGATGACAGGCCCAAAGTGGTTTCAGCCGAAACATCTTTCCTGACAAAATGAGATTAATCAAATTCAAAATGTGATTAATTTAATTAAATTTCAAAAAATAAATTCATTGAATGTAATTTATTCATGAAACTGTTTTACCATATTGAAATTAATGAGTCCCAATTTGCAGTTGAAAAGATTTAAATAATAGTAAATTATTATTATAATTAGTAGTATTATTATTTAAACTAATCCACTTAAAATGTTTTCAAAAATTTAATAAATGTAAAATACCGGAAGGGATAGTGAGAAAAACCCACCACCCCCTTTGTTTGTTTATACTTCAGGTATATGGAAATTCGATATGCTCTCAAAATGGCCAATCTTTTGTTATGTGACCAGCTTGCTATAACAACAAAACGAATTATCTTCTATATCTAATCGGATATTTGAACCCATGAGAAAACAGTAAAAATATTTCTGATTAAAAAGACTGATGATGAAGGTCAAATATTCGAAACTATAGTCTCAAGATATATACATTTATTTATATTCGTTATATATAATTATGTAGGCTTCTAGACACATGGCACTGTGTCAGCCAAGTTCCGAAAAGAACAGCGACGCAAGGCCGTGTGTATATTTACACGAACCATTTCGAGCAACTTTCGACCCCATGATAACTCACAAACTATTAGACCTATACACTTGTAATTTTGCGTGTCTAATAAGGCCCCCATGAATCCATAGAATCCCAAATTTCATGAATAAAATTATTATAGTTTTTGAGTTATTAAGGTCTCAAAAGTGCCATTTTTAACACTGACTGACTGACATATCAAAATCCTAAAGTACTTCCCCTGATCCTAGAATCCTGAAATTTGGCATACTGGTAGGGTTTGGGGTACAATTAGGCTTGACACATTAATAAAGGGTGAATCGAAAAACCGAAGATTTCCCTTCTTCAGGACATATTGATATATTGAAGAGGTGAAATTTAACTGCTATGTAGTTATTTAGAAAAATAAAAGAATAAAACTTTTCAAAAATTAATGATTCCTATCTGACCAGAAACATAAATGTGAAAAAGAGGTCAAGTTCGGTACAAATGACGTTAAGAAAAAGTTAAATTTTAAGCTTGTATTAATTAAATATCATCACGTTAAACATAATTTATTGACTATTATTATAACTTGCCAAGTTATAAATTCAATATCAAAGAACCTAACTGTACATTCCTATAGCTATGATTTAAGCAACTGCTATGGAACTTTAACAATAATGTTTTAACTGGATTATTCTGAATATTAACGACAACAGAAAATGGTTGACCAATAATTATGTGTTCAATTTCTTCCAGATCAAAAACTACATCTGCACTATTTTCTTGTGAAGAAGATGAATCCAAAATTGGTTCTGTTGATATCATCCGATCAAAACCTAGCATCGCATTTCGTACCGCTTCTCGTTCAGCTATGGACCCTATTAATAAAATAGGAACGTTATTTTAGTTAATTATAATTAAATAGATCTCAATTAATTACAATATAGTGCCACGGAAATAAATATTGAAATACTATATCTATATATATAAAAGCCATTGTCAGACAGTACCTGTGGCGCCTTAGCGTACGATGTGGGAGAAAAAGAAACTAATATTCAATGACAGTTGTTATATTGTCAAATTTTACAAATAAAACATATCTATTCTCTATATTATATATCTATAATATCTCTATATAGTATTAATATATTCCTCTATATAGCTTAGAATATTAGATTTACGGCGTGTCTCATTTGAAATTTTAGTAGACAAATTTATTAATTTTAAATATATTATATATTAATATATATTTAATTTTTTGGAAATAATTCATACCGCGAAAACTAATTTTTTTTTTGAATTTAAGAAAAATATAAATTCTTAAAATTTTAGTAGACAAATTAATTTTAATATATATATATATATATATATATATATATATATTATATATATTTAATTTATAATATAAGTTTTAATGAGATATGATTTAATGGGATAATGAGATTAATTCTTAATTTATTACTGCGCGGTTCATTTGAAATTTTAGTAGATAAATTAATTTTAAAATTATTATATATAATTGAATGTAATGGAAGGCAGCCCAGAGGTAGTGAGGAAAGAAAAAATTAACACATATAAAATAAGGTGTAATTTATTGGAATCCTTCCTCCTTTCCTTTCAAACCGACGCGACGTTTCGGAGGATTTTTCCCTCCTTCTTCAGAGTTATATATAATTAATTTAGAGACACTTTTTAGATAAATTTAAATATTGAAATGTATTATTAAAAAAGAAATAGGTTTCCAACCGATCGGAAATTTCGAAAGAAATGGTTGCATGCTCTAATAAAGTATTTATAAAGCATTTAATTATATTTTTTCATCTTTCTTTGATCAATATTCATTATTCAAAAAAATATTTTTTTCAAAACATATAATTACGGACAGCTAATAATCGCATCTCGAGACGCTGCCCGCCAGGGCCACCAGCTCGGAGGGCCGAGCGGTGCCGGGCGTGCCGTAGGCACGCCAGGTACTGCTCGTATTTATATAAATATCTAGAATTTTGATTTGGGATTGAGTACTTGTAGCTCAATGGATTAGAGCAGTGTTCTTCAACCTTTGTTATTTCGCGGAACCATTTTTTGGGATAATTTTTTATGCAACTTCGTATTACATATTACATGTTATGAACAAGGTGCGTCCCTTTCTTTGTTATAAAAACTTTATATAAGATATAAATTTGAATTTATTCAAACAAAAAGTTGAATATGCCATGTAAAATATAAAGTATTTGTATTATACATCGAATTTTACCATTGACTCGCGGAACCCCTAAAGCGTTTGAGTGCAACCCTACGGTTCCGCAGAACACGGGTTGAAGAACACTGGATAAGAGCTTCTCCCCGGACAAATGAGATCCTGGGTTCGAATTCCGGCTGATCATGGTGTCTATTAATTTTTGCAATAAAAATAATTGTATCTTACCTTCTTCTTGCTTATACTGTAAGGTAATATCCTCAAGATCGCTATTGCCGTTCAAATCAATTGGACCAGGTAAACGAGTCACAATTCGTTGGCCAACATGATAGCGGTCCATTTTTGATCGTGAAAATCCCCATGAAGAATTTGAATCATGAACGAAATGATGGACATCTGCATTAACCTCGCTAAATATAAAAGGGGTGTCATAGGAGAGACCGACTTCCCCTAAACGTACAGCCTTGACACTCGCTGGACCACAGCGAAATAATCCTGCCAAACAACAAAAACATATTAATGCTATTTAGCTAAGGAATACATTTAAATATTTTTATTTAAGTGAAACTATTGGCGAAAACAGAGTCGCTAGTTAACCGGGAACTAATTTCCTTACTCTTATGGAAGAATAAAAATTGTTTCCTTGATAACTTTCTGCCACCCGATTCAGGAAGGATCCCTATTCCATTAAGTCTAATTATTAATTCGATATAATGCAAATAGACCTCTTGTAAACCATTAGTTGGGAAGTGACCAGATTATTATTAAAACAAAACAAATTTACCTACATCCAATCGGGTAATTGAACCTATGAGAAATAGCAAATAGAATATTTCTTATTAAAAAGACTGGTGATGAAGTTCAAACCTTCAAAACTATAGACCCTAACAAATAGATTATATATAAACATATACATACATATATTATATACCCATATCATTATATATATAGATATATGTTTGTGTGCATCAAGCGGAGGACAACCTCTTTGATTTTTTTCTTATTAAGCATCATAACTCTTGAATTTCTTGTACTATAGTTAATCTATATGAAGAAAAGGTATTATTGTAAATTTAATATATTATAATTATAATTTTATTCTATTATATGGTATTGACTAATACTCCTATATATTTTATTTTTGATTAAAATTTTTCTCTTTAAGTAATCTAATATAAAAACTTTGCATAAGGAAATCATTCTTTTCTACATGATCCTCCAAAAATGAAAGTCTGGTACCGCCCCTGGTATTAGTGTAATATTTCTTTCGAATATAAGCGCATTTCTTGTAAATAAACATTAATTAATTGAATTTCCTACTAAAAAAAAAAATATTGGTATATTCTTGTATTTTTTTTTAATATCGCCCCCCCCCCCCATAAAAATTCCTGGATCCGCCCCTTGATTCTTTTGTATACATGCCTTCCTGAAAGTTCCATCTAACTATGGCCATCTCTGAAGACGTATTCATGTCATTTAATGACGAGCTTTCAAAATCAGTTTTTAACTCTTTCCGCAAACAGGTATACTGACGCTCCCGTAAGAACTAATATCAAAATCCTAATATCATCTGTTTTCTTCTATATGGATTCTGCATCAGCATTATATTTTAATTATAATATAGTATCTCTAAGTTGAATCCTTTAATTTAAATTATTTATTTTTTTACCATCGCTTTCCTCTTGTGGTGTCGCGTCAACAGCCTGCCATCCATCAAATCCTTTCGGTAAATCCGGTCGAGTCATCCAAACTTCATTCCAACAATGGAAATTCCAACAGGAATCAAAACAATCTCCCTCAGGTCCACCAGGAATGATCTCTCCGCGAGAATCAAAGAAACGATCAATGGTCATTGTTCGATTTGTATCATGGGCAGAAACAAAATTTGACACGGATCTGCAAGGGATGCCCAAAGCACGACAAGCTATAAACAAACAAAATACAAAAACATTCAATTAAGGTAGTTGTTTCGCAACAATACTAGCAAAAAGTTAATGCTAGAGTATATATGTATGTACCACTACTAGCCAATCCCGTTCTCGTTTGACAAATCTGGCAACATTGTCCGAGTTTGAATATTTTTATCATAGAAATGACAGATAAAATACATTATAAAGGTCAATTTATTAAACAAAAATTTCTTAATAAACTATTAAAAGCTGTTGCGACAATGGATGAAGTTAAAGAACGTCAAAAAAGTACTAAAGTTAATCCACTTTTTAGGTTAAATATATGCGTTGTTGTCAGCTTGTTTTTAATGTAAATTTTTCATTATACATTTTTCATTATTTATTGATTGTTATCTCCAAAACTGTGTTGTAACTATGAATTAAAATTTTCTTAAAAAATGTATTAGTTATTGTTTAATGTTAGTTTAGTTTTTTATAAAACTGGTAAGAAGAGTTTCTTAATTATAATTAAATATGTATGTAAACTTTCCGTTATCCCGTATAGCGCAATATATAAGAGTCTGAAAAACTCTCTCTTTGGAATTTAATATCTCCGGAACTATATTGTTCATAAATTTCGTTTTTCCACCAATCGATGCAGAGTAGTTAAATAATATTCTCTCTAAATTTCAAAAAAAATCCTAAGAAAACCCATATGGTGAAACAACTACATTAAAATCATGTTTTGATTTTTTTAATAAATATTTTTTGAAATAAAATTATTTAGGTATCCGCAGAAACGCTTAAATCATTAAATCATTTTACATCTTTTAAATGGTAAAAAATAATCAAAACCAGCTTCAGTGGTTTCATTGAAAAGAAAACATTTTCCATTTAAGGGAATTTTATTGATTTTTTTTCTATAATAACTTGAATTAATTTTTTCTTGTCGACTAAGCGTATAGAAATATCTTACCTGTGACCATAACAGCTGAGAAAATCCAACATTGTCCGTAGCGCACCGGTTTTCCTCCATCCATCAAGTATTTCTCATAAATTGCAACACTTCCTGTCCATGCAAAAGGTGACGTGCCATCTCTATAAGGGGGTTTCCATTTGCCAACAAGAAGCCCAGAATCATCGGCAGAATTAATCTAAAGAGAAAAAATAAAAAAATAGTAAAAACGTTTGAAACCAAATACGATAAAAATAAAATCATTCAACTCTGATATAATTAAATACTAAGTCATTATAACCAAACGTCGAAACGTTAGTAATAAATTTTTTAAATAAAAGAAAATTATAGCTGCACGACTCTTGAAATATTTTTATTTAAAAATCCCTTATCTTTAAGTAAATTAATATAAAAACGAGTATAATGATCTGGTAGAAAGAGTCAAAAATGAGACTGCTTAACCATTTTGAACCCTCGGTCATAAATTGTCTTTTCATGATGATAAATGATACAAATTATTTTATCGGCACTATATGATCTGGACGATAAGTGTATGAGTTTTTCGATCTTCTGACATTAAATAATTTTTTCAAATATAGAGCCGTTTTACTAAGTAATTTTCATAATTCAAAAAATATAATTAGTTTTTATAGTCATTCAGAATTTTATAATTATTTTTTAATTAAGTAAGAAATTACTTCGAATTCAAATTGAAATTAAATAACCCTTATGTAATAACATAAACCCTTTAACAAAAAACAAAAACAAACAAACATGAATGAATAGAAAATGGTTCCAAAAGATTACAATAGTCTTTTCAACCTTATTGATAGTATGGGCAATTGGCTATTCTTTATAAATTAGATGAGTCTAAAGATTCCTTACAGCTTCACACCCAGAAACTGTATTTTGACAAGTTCTAAAATAAAACCTGTCAAATTTTCCTTTGGAAAATAGGGGGATAAATAAAGAGGGATAATGTTCAGAGAAGTCTGAATGTACAGTAAGTACTTTTCTAACCAGAATCTCCCGCTTTGACTCCTTCGAATCCATAACCCTACTTGAAACTGTTAAATACAAAGTGTATTCAACGTTTTGTACTTTGTGTAAAATAAGAGTTGAACTAAAATAAAGTAAATCTAGATAGAGAAATTTATGCATTAATACCCGGTGAAGAGCGAGTCGGGCTCGCATACCCAGAGTCCCAGTTACAACTAACAAAGGGTAGATGGTAAATGGAGGGACTGGGATGGCCAATCAGATGACAGGCACTGAAAGTGTTTGTGAGACACTGAGGGCCGGTTCTATGTCGCAAAGTAAATGCTTTTTACCACTAACACATGGTAGATGGTAAAAAGCATTTACTTTGCGACATACAACCGGCCCTGAAAGTGCCTGTCATCTGATTTACCATCCCAGTCCCTCCATTTACCATCTACCCTTTGTTATTTGTAAAAAGCATTTACTTTGCGACATACAACCGGCCCTTAGAGTGTGATTATCATGGAAATCGTTAGAGCCGTTTTCGGGAAACCGATTCTATATATATATATACAAAGAATATAAGAATTGTTCATTTAGTAGTATAAGCTATAAGAGATTGTAGTCTAAAAATAAAATATTTTTGTATTTACAAGCTTTTTTTCTAATTTACTTGAATTTCTAAGAACTTCTGTGAGTATTGTTACAGGACTAGGAACGAAGAAAAAATGGTAACAACCCTTGTATTGGATTATTGCAAAGAACTATAGAATAATCTTGTGAAATATTTGTATGGAGGCTGTGTGAAGGAAGACAAAGGAGACAGAAAGTAATTATGTTTTGAACTACTTTCATTGACTTTTTGTTACCCTGAAGAAGGAGAGAATAAATCTCCGAAACGTCGGTTTAACAAATAAATGTAAAATAATAAAACCTCTATAGTCTTATTTTTTTACAACCACCGTGGACTGCTTTCATCAACATCCAATTGCATATTTAATTTTACTTGTTATTTTTTAAAATGTACTTCCTTTACTGTAAGAAATAAATTTGGAATCATAATGATATATTTCTTAAACTCGATTGGGTTGTTTTAAGTATTTTTTTTCATAAAATGAATATTTAAATTTCCTCTACTGAAATCTGAAAAATTTACGAAATGTTACTTAACCCATGAACTCTATTGAGTCTTCATATGTATAATTATTATTTACAAGCACTCTTGTTTTATTACTTATAAATATATGTATATAAATTAAACAAATCTGCTTTTCTTGGCAAAAAATACTTTAAGACTAATATTATAATTAGATCGAAATTAAAATTTGAAACTTACAACAGCTGATAGTGCGCGAGCAATTTTAACTGGATTTGCTCTTTCAGCATGAGCCAAACCCGATTTTTCCAAGAGAAAACAAATTCCAGGTAAAATACAATCATCGTATTGACCATAAATCCAATGACGTCCTTTTGGATATTTAGCTGCTCCCTCCCACACTTTTCCGACATCGTTTTCGACATATTCAGCCAAAAGGGACTCGTCTTCCATATAGACTGGGTCATCTGAAAAACAAACAAATATTATTTATCTATATACTAGGCGAAAAAAGAGTTAATTAGTTTCAATAATTTACCTTGACACCGGGGATTAAAAAGTATATAAATATCATCTTGACATTGATGGACATTTCTGGGTTGTTCAATGCCACTCGGATTTGTTTGGATAAGACATCGCCAGAGTCCCACTTGAGCTGTGACTGGGATTTGAACCTTTAAATGAGAGTTTTTATTTTATTTATTACGAATATTCTTGGTTGAAGCTTTCTTAATAAGCTGTGAAAAGTTTGGGTTAGAGCATATATGGAGAAATCAGAAAATTATATAAAGTTTTATGATTTATTCATGACGTTTCGACTCATAATTCTGAAGCCGTTTTTAAGTATTAATAAATATACATACATAGTTCAATCAGACTATCGACAGGCTAAGTCGATGTGATCTTAATGAATTTACTAATGTGTTAATTAGAATATAACTCTTATAGCTCATATGAGCGTGAATTTACACTGTTGAAATTTCGTGAAATCAAATCAAATAAATAAAAATCACGAAATAATAGGTCCTTCGCAAGAGGGTATTAGCAAAAAGAACTTGTATTTAATATAATAATGAATTAGTAAGATTATGTAAACCACACATTGATTTAACATGTGGGGTAAGTATTTTAATAGAGGAGAAAATATTTACTTTTTGCTTCGTTTTTTCGAAATATCTCGAAAATGGATAAAATATTTAATAAAAAAAAAATTGAGCAAAATCATAGCATTAAGGCCTATAAAAATTAGTAAAGAAATATAAACCGAAAAAACAATATTTAAAGAGAAATAAAATTTTTAGAAAAATGTTTGAAAACGTTTCACCGGGAATGGTCAATTTTTGAGTGCACTTTAATATAATGAAGACTTGATTCTATTATAAGTATAACTTAAAATAAGGGGAGAGGCAGCAAGGAAAATAACAATTTTTAATTTTTTACTGTCGATATTTTAACTAAACATTTAAGTTAAAACTTTTATGTCTTGATGAAAATTGAATGTTTAATTAAAATATCAACCGTAGAATTTATTTTCCTGGCTGCCTCTTCTTTTATCTTGATCGTTTTAAATTTAGAATGAGAATTTATTAGACTTTGGTTGAATTCGAAACACGTAGATATAGTTTGTGTCACGAAAATAGAAACATGGACGTTCTAACACTTTTGTCCTTTTCATGCCTTTCATTATCTAGATCAGGGGTGTCCAACCTTTTAGCTTGCCTGGGCCACATTGAAAGAATATAAGCTGTTTTGGGCCACACATAAAATACACTAACGCTAATAATAGCTGATAAGCAAAAAAACGTAGAATATGTACTTAATATACTTAAGAAATTAAGCTTGGTTACTTTATAAATATTTTTTACTAGCTTAAGGCCCGCCTTTGGCGGGCCTATTGTTTGCCAGGGGGCGGAGCCCCCTGGACCGCCGTGTGGCTGTTTTATTGATGTTTTATACAGAGAACACTTTCATATATCAACTCTTGTGAATTAATTTTAATAGATTGATGAAGAGGACAAAGTATATCTCTTTATGAATGAATTTAAAAAATTTATTTTTCCAGCAGAAGACAATATTTTATTGCTCCCTTTTGCTACTCAATTATTCGGCAAAAAGAACCTTTCAACTTAAATTAAAATAAAGTTTTTGTCTTGTAAAAATTCAATAAATAAGGCAAAAGTCGTCATTTGGGGAGAATTATCCAATTAAAAAATAATAAACTTTTAAAGTTTATTATTAGATTATAGAAAATTTAGGTTTAATTAGGCTCAAAATAGGTTTTTAATAATTTCAATAGGCTGAAATTTCCTAGATTTCAAAACAATATAACAATGGGTTTTCAAATGATTTTGTTTTCTTTAAAGAATTCTACGGGCTAATTGAATTTTGGTTTTAATCTTTAAAATATATTTTTAAAGAAATTCTAAAAGCTAATTAATTCCTTTCAGTTAGTTTAGTTAGTATAGTTTCAATAATCCTTTATAATTAACTTTGAAATAAATAAATAATATTGAAATGAATGAATGAGCTCGAATACAAAAGCCAAAAGGCTTAGTTCTTTTGAAATGGCTGAGGATCTTAAATACAATAAAAAAAAGATTAGATGAGATTCCCAAGGGTATTTTTAAGAAAAATGATTTTTAAATAACATTTTTTATTTTAAATTAAATATTTTTCATCTATATATATATAATCAAAAGCCTGGCTGAAACTTTTTTATTTTTTTCTACTCTATTAAAGACGGTTTTCAGAATTTTTTTCAAATTTTTTCACCCAACCCAAAAGAAGTTAGGAATTTTTGAAAAAATAGCTTTTTTTTAAATAACCATAACTTTTTCAAAAATTTAGTTATCATAACGATTTTTTTTTTAAATCTTTGTTGCAGTATTAAATTCTTCTTCAACGATAATGTGGTTAGAACTATTGAGAATGAATGACACTCAAAAATCTTACAAACAGGGCCGCCAACACTTGTTTTTTGCTAGTTTAGTTCTTTTATTGTTTGGCAAGCTATGTTGGCTAACCTGAATTTTTTTTAGTTTTTCCCTGAATTTTCCAATTTTTTTTATGTATTAACCTGAATTGGACTATTACGAAGATTTTAAAAAAAAAATAGCCAAATCGGTCCAGGCATTTGAGAGATCTGCACTTACGAAGAAACAGAAATTCATTTTTATTATATAGATTATAAAAGTAAGAGACAGATCAGCAACATAAAATTATAGTGTAGAGGTTTGGCATTGTTTTTGGGACATTAATCCATCGAAATGTGGCTCAAAGGAATTCTCAGTGAATTCTTAAAATGTTCATCAAATATTTTGGATCTAACTTCATTCTTTGTGTGATTCATACTTGAAAATAGATTCTTGAATAAATAAAATTATAAAAGAATCACTTTATGAATACCTCATTGCTAACTATCCTGTTAAGGAGGTTCTTTAGCGACAATTCACACAAAAAGTTTTAGCCTCGTAATCACTCTATAAATATGAATGGTGCTAAAATTTTAGGTTATGTTTTTTTAACGTTACTGTACTTTTTACACTACTATATTCTCTTTATGAATGGATCGTTTCCAAGCCACTGATATTATATCCTCCCCCCACTAAAAAATAATCGCCCAAATATGTTTTTTTTTATTTTTTATCAAAACTACGAGGTAAATAGATTTCAATTTTTTTTTAAGTTACTCCGAATATATTATTCTAACAAATATTAGTTTTTCATCAAGATGGTGAAAGTCCTTCAATGAAAAAAAAAATAATTATCATTTTCCCACCCTTTCCCAATCTACCATATGTAATAAAAATAATTTTTAAGAAAAAAATAAAACCGATTTCAAAAAATTAAATCCAACAAATAAAATACACTAAAAGGTATAAAATAATTATTATCTTATTTAGTTACAACTAAACGACGAAATATTAACATGAAATTACTTTTTGAAGTCGGTGCCAAACATATATCTTTTATGAATCGCATTCGACGGATCTTACTTAGTACGTTTTTAGGGTATGCTCGCTTATAGGTATAGTTTGTTTGGTACCGATTTCAAAAAGTAATTTCATGTTAATATTTCGTCGTTTAGTTGTAACTAAATAAGATAATAATTATTTTATACCTTTTAGTGTATTTTATTTGTTGCATTTAATTTTTTGAAGTCAGTTTTATTTTTTTCTTAAAATAAATTTTTATTTTTCTCTTTTTAGTGATGTTATTAATAGTGATCATATCATCAGAACTTGACCAAATTAATATGGCCCATCCCTAAGATACCCCCTTTCCAATAAAAAAGAATCATCGAAATCGGTTCATAAACAAAGAAGTTAGGCCTAAACAAACCTAACAAAAAAGGTCTAATACCTATGAAAAAAATGGGACCAATCGGACCCAATGCAATTTTTTTTCAAAGTCGGTTCACAATTGGCGGAGATATGAGGTAACATAGGCACAAAAAAAACAAAAATCAGTCGAATAGAGAAACTCCTCCTTTTTTGAAGTCGGTTAAAAAATATCATAAAGTTTGTAAGTTTGCGATTTTTTGCCGGGCCACATTGATAGCCATCTAGGGCCGCAGGTTGGACAAGCCTGAGCGAGATAGTTCAACTATAGCTCTATCTCTATACCTTATCTCCATAGGACAGTGGTGTTCCTCATCTTATGCTTCTATTTCCTAACGCCAACTATACTGAATAATTTTATGTTTTATTTAAAAGTATAATTTTAGTGAGCCTAGTAATGTGATATGATATGGGGAATCAAAAAAGGTTGAGATGTCAGTAAATGATCGTTATAAATAATTCCTCGTCAAAATAGAAAAAATAAAATTCATATACATTTATAGAATAGAGCAATTAAAAAAAATAAATACCTCAAAAGTAATGGTACTTTCATTCTGATGATGGATTCGTATATCCCAAGATTTCGGATTAAGTGTTTTATCTCCTACAACGTTTAGAATAGCTCGGGTTCCTTTAGCTACCGATGGTCGTGGACCTTTAGAATGTTTTGAAAACCATAATTAATAAAGTAGTATTATATGTAGTTTTTTGTAGTATTTATTAGGGTTCAATAAATAATTATAATTAATTATTTAAAAGGATCGTAGGGAGTTGGACCAGAATTTAAATCAAACCCAAAGTTTTTTAAATAAATGGGCCAAACGTTTCGTCACTGAATAGCTACTTCCTCATTCGGTGAAGAATTACTCTTTGAAATGTTTTTTCTTGTAGTTATAACACCTGACAAATAAGTTTATAAAATGAGCCACTGAGGAAGTCGCTAATCAGTGACGAAACGTTTGGCCCATTTAATTAAAAAACTTTGCGTTTGATTTAAATTCTTGTCCAACTCCCTAGGATCCTTTTAAATATTTGATTATGGATACCAACAATGAAATATAATTAATTATGTGTGATTTTATTAAAACTCATAATTAATAAATTTCAAAAATGAATTTTTGACTGTTTGAAAAATGCTTAATAAAGATAAAATTACCAAAATAGAAATGAATTCGAATCGTGTCGATTTCAGGGTTATAAGGTCGATCAAATCGAACAGTCATATAGAAAGGCAGGCCTCTTCTTAAGACAGGGGAGGATGGAATTCCTCCAGATTCAGGTCCTTGCTGGGTAAGCTCAAATTTCGACGTCTGATGACTTTTTGCATTCTCTTCCGCATATAATCCACATAAATCTACTTTTAAAGCTGATCTACTTTCTTCTGAAAAAGTAAACAAATAAATAAATAAATAATAAAATTCATATACTTCCATATTCTTGATTATCAAAATTGTATCGTAAAAGAAGGAGAAGAAATTTTAGAGATTAGGTCTGAGTTGAGGGTACCTAAGAATACAGGTCTTAAAAGACTGAATATGTCGCCATAAAGACAGAGACGGGAAGAGAGTTTCACTTTCTAGAAGTCATAGTGACAACCAGACAGACTAACAGACATTTTGACAAAACAATTATTATCTCAAAAAATATAATTTTGTTCACTTATTAGGGCTTTTTTGTAGACCGAAATGCTATGGTTTCGCTCAATTTTTTTAATCAAAATAGTTTCAGCCGTTTTTGAGATATTTCGAAAAAAAGAAGGAAAAAAACACTTTTTTATGCACGATTACAATACTTGACCATTCATTCGGTAAAGTAAAAAGAGAAAAGGCGGAGACGTTTCTAGGATAGGCCAAGGAATTGTGAGTGCTTGTCGGGGGCGAGGTAAGGGTACTCCCAAGATAATGTTGCATTATTTGGGGGCCCAATTTGCGTCCATGCGCCGAGACCCCTAAATGTCTAGTTATACCCCTGTTGGTAGTTAAGGAGGTTTGGGACAGCTTATCTATCTGGTTGTTGACCTTCGAAAAAATCTTTTGTATTTCTGCAGAGTGACAACTTCGGCCTTCTAAATTTTTTTTTAAAAGGACAATTTTCAATAATTTATTTCTCCGTAATGGGACAGACGATCAACTTCAAATTTCGGGAATAAATATTTAATGCATCAATGATTCGATGGTAAAAATTCGAGAATTTTCTTATAAAAATGATAAACAGTCACGAACCCCCTTAAGGCTGGATTTCTTATTAATCTGATAGCTCCCCTCTGAATTCCATCCAGGGTGGCCAGAGAATATTGAAGCTCCTCTTTCAGCTACGAGGCATTGATGTTTTATGTATATTTGACATAGAATGGAAGAAAAAGGTAAACTTTTTCAAGACTCAATACTCTCTTCGCATATTTGAGTGATTTAGCAATTTGTTGTCATTAAACGGTTTGAACTACTAAATTGGCAGAGATATGCATTTTATTAGTACAAATATATTTGCCTAATTTCAGCTCAATAACTATCTAAAGTTATTCGATATCTACCCATATGACATTTCGATTTTTTTCATACCTAAATAAAATGCAAAATTCAATTCAATTTAGAACATTTTTATAATTTACCAAGAGAAAGAGTAGCTAAATTTTCCTCCAAATTTGAAGGCGATGGAGCTTGTTGATGTCTGCGTCTTCTTTCAAGATTTGCCCCTAATCTTGAAGCTAATTCATTTTGATATGTCCTGTCATCTGGTTTCGGTTGACCTGACATCATGCAAAATTATGAAATTAATCTGCAAGCATAAAAAAAATTATTATTTAAATAATAAAAAACAATAAATATACGATATAGCATATAATAATAAATAAATCACAAAGGAATGATAAGTAGCTAAGAAAAAATCGCAACTATGAAAAATATGTATTAATTTAAGGTAGCCGTCTTGAAAAATGAAATCCTTCAAATTTTAATAAAACTCTGGAGGTGGGTAAATTTACTCTCAGAGAATCCGTAATCAAAATTTCAGATCGTTTTACCATTTATTAACATATAAATACGGAACTCCAAATTTTCGCAATTTTACAGAGGCAGTATACTCCAAACAGTGTTATTGATCGCAAATTTCCAAAATAATAAATAAATAAATCTTTATTACTCGACCTGCTTAGAGGCACAAGACCTCGGTGGCTAGGTCAACAAAACATCAATACAAATTAACTACCGAATTAATAAAACATCAATGCAAATCAAATACAAGAAATTAACAATTAACAAACAAGAAGAAAAAAAATAGAAATGTATGCTCATTAACAAATAACATGATCATAGATTTGCATCAAAAGATAAAACGTAATTTAAATAATTCCGCGCAAAAACCCGATACCAGGAGCAAACGACGCATTAGCCATCCCGACATTTGCCATAAGTTGTTAAGGAAACCTGGTCAAACCTTAACAACGATGGTATGACCTCTCTCTAGCACCTCAGCTAAACTCTGCTTGTGAGAACTAAATAAAATTTTTCACAACTCTAGGACCTTAGGACTTGACATAATTTATAATTGACTTAATCATAGGGGCAGAGGACTATAATCCCAAATAGTAATAGACAAACTATTCCACAAATTAATACCAGATCCGATATTTTTCAAGAATCTTGGCTTACGAATCTTTTTCCTATGATCAGCTCTACCTAAATAACTTCGTTCCTGAAATCCATGAGGTATCTACAAAAAAACTAGTCATATATAGGTACTTAGAAATATGACAAATCATTTGAGTTCTTCAGAAATGAATTTCATCGTCTATTACCAGAGATATTAATAAATTAAGACCGAGATTGGTAGTATTAATTTATATTTTCATTCTGGATGAAAGGACGAATTGTTTAATGAAGTTTATAAGACTCTATCTATTTCATAAATTGAATTTTCATTTCTTTTTTTTATATTTTTACATGCTAGGTAATTCATATATTAGTAGCAAGTTGTCGGGGAATCCGAGAGATGGCGTGAATTGAAGACGGCTACCTTACTATCATTGGTGCTTGCTGCAGTGCATAAATAAAATAAAATAGCCAGAATATATTTATAAAATTCTGATTTTTTTCAAAAAATTCCCCTCCTTCCAATAAAAAAATAGGGTACATGTTTACTTCGAACATATTTCGCATATATTTCTAACACTTAAGAAACAACTCAAGTGATCCAGGGTAAAAGCTAGGGAACCTGGTATCTTTAAGAAATTTTTAATTTTTATACACACAACTTTTTGCTTACATTAATGTACAAACAATATTTGCCATGTGTAAAAATTCTTCAGAATCAATGTAAATATTAAAAATAGAAATACAAAATTGAATATATATAAAATACAATAGGTTTGTCCTAAAATGATGCTCGCCTAACTCCGCCGGCCGGAGTTTGATCAAAAGGTTTAGAATTTTCATTTTTGACCCTCCTCCCCATTTTTGGTGGTTAGTTTTTGCATTTCAAGCCATCTGGGGGTTCACAGAATATACTATTTGCTTGAGTTTGGTCGAAAGGATTAGAATTTTCATTTTTGCCCTCCCCCTTTTTTTTGACGTTTCGGTTTTTATTGGTGACCATATCTGAGGACATAGAGGAATCGACTTTAAACCAAAAATAGCGATTGATTCTCATCTAGTACTTGAGGAATAACCATTCTATATTGGATTTTTGACGTTTCGGTTTTTATTGGTCACCATTGCTGAAGACATAGAGGAATCGACTTTAAACCAAAAATAGCAATTGATTCTCATCTAGTACTTGAGGAATAACCATAATATTGGATTTTTGACGTTTCGGTTTTTATTGGTGACCATTTCTTGAAGACATAGAGGAATCGACTTTAAACCAAAAATAGCGATTGATTCTCATCAAATACTTGAGGAATAACCATTCTATATTGGATTTTTGACGTTTCGGTTTTTATTGGTGACCATTGCTGAAGACATAGAGGAATCGACTTTAAACCAAAAATAGCGATTGATTCTCATCTAGTACTTGAGGAATAACCATTCTATATTGGATTTTTGACGTTTCGGTTTTTATTGGTAACCATTGCTGAAGACATGGAGGAATCGACTTAAAATCAAAAATAGCCATCGATTCTCATCTAATTCTTGAGGAATAACAATTCTACATTAGGTTTTTGACGTTTCGATTATTATTGGTAACCATTGCTGAAGACATGGAGTGAATCGACTTAAAATCAAAAATAACGATCGATTCTTATCTAATACTAGAGGAACGTCAAAAACCTAATGTAGAATTGTTATTCCTCAAGTATTAGATGAGAATCGATGGCTATTTTTGATTTTAAGTCCATTCCTCCATGTCTTCAGCAATGGTTACAATAATAACCGAAATGTCAAAAATCAAATGTAGAATGGTTATTCCTCGACTATTAAATGAGAATTATTTTTGAATTAATGTCAATATGAACTACAAATTTTAAGTGATATCTGATTAATAATAAAGGAACAAACATATTAATATTTCAAATGAATTTGGATAAAGTTTAGCAACGATCCGTTGCAGTTTATTTTATCTGATAATGTTTAAAACACATACTATTTAAAAAAATTATTTTATGTTCTTTTCAAAAATATATTCAGTTTTTTCTAGTTAAATTTTTTCATTTTTTATACCTCTTCAAAATGTGGGAGATCTTTATGCCCCACCCTATATTTAAGTACACTGCAGAACAACTAGTTGTATCAGTGGAAGCTAGTAAAATCGTAGGATTTTTAAGTTTCAATAGAAAAAAATCTTCAGCAAAATTTTATATTGATTATAAATTTATTTCTATTATAAGAATTTAATAAGAGATAAGCTGGGTTATTAAGAGTTATTCCTCTATATTAAAGATAGTTAAGTTATGTTGTTTTTTTGAGGGGTATGCGTTTTTTGGAGACCAAATTTTTGGGGATTCGAGACATACTAGCAGCTTGTGTGTAATAATGATATTAATCGAAGCATTTAAATTCAATTAATCTATGTATATGGTATATAAAAGATGAAGTTTGGTATGTGGAGGGAGGCGAGGCGAATTAAAATTCTAACGGAGAACATTTGTCTGATCTGGATCAAATATTGAAGAGCGCAAATATTGGTGCGACAGCTTGGCGGAATAGCAGGAAAAGTGGAAAAACATGGGGGTCTTATAAAATTTCAATAGGAACTTAAAAAAAAGCAACAGTGGAGTTAAGGTCACGTCACTATGTGGGCAGGTTGGCAAGAGATATAGTAGAAACTTAAAGGCTTAAAAGTTTCCACGATAGTTCTAAAATTAAGTGGATATCGATGAGGCAGTCCAAATAAAGAAGAAGATAATTTACACTATCTTTTTATTCATAAAACCGACGTTTCGGAGGCTATTCCCTCCTTCTTCAGGGTTTTGAAAAGTCAATGAAGAAAATATCAATGCGACATTCCCTTCTATCTCCTCTTTCAGTGGCAGTAACAATAATATATTGTATTTCATTGTTACTGCCACTGAAAGAGGAGACAGAGGGAATGTCGCATTGGATTTCCTTCACTGACTTTTCAAAACCCTGAAAAAGGAGGGAATAGCCTCCGAAACGCCGGTTTTATGAATAAAAAGATAGTGTAAATTATCTTCTTCTTTTTTTGGACTGCCTCATCGATATCCACTTAATTCACTTATCAGTCCGTCTCCAAAAATTACTCCAATCTTATAGTTCTAAATAGTTGCCCGAAGAGTTAAGGTTACGCGTGGTCTTTACTTGGTTAAATAAAACATTTGGTTAAGGTAGTTGTTTCACCATATGGGTTTTCTTAGGATTTTTTTTGGAATTTGGACAGATTATTATTTAAATACTTGTGCATCGATTGGTGGTAAAACGAAATTTATAAACAATATAGTTCCGGAGTTATTAAATTCGAAAGATAGAGTTTTTCAGACTCCTATGCATTGCACTATACGGTATATCGGAAAGTTTACATACATATTTAATTATAATTAAGAAACTCTTCTTACCATTTTTATAAAAAACTAAACCAACATTAAACAATAACTAATACATTTTTTAAGAAAATTTTAATTCATAGTTAATACATAGTTTCTGAGATAATAATGAATAAATAATGAAACATGTATTATGAAAAATTTATACTAAAAACAAGCTGGCAACAAAGCATTTATTTAACCTAAAAATTCGGTTAACTTTAGTAATTTTTTTGACGTTTTTTCCTTCAGCAATTGTCGCAACAGCTTTCAATCGCTTATTAAGAACTTTTTGTTTGATAAATCTCCCTTTATAATGTACTTTATCTGAAATTTCTATCATAAAATATATACAAGCTCGGACAGTGTTGCCAGATTTGTCAAACGAGCACGGGATTGGCTAGAATAGGTTCATAAACAGCAAAAAGTTTTGGGCTTATGAATTATGAATCCTTATTGTCTGTTCTATATACTGTAGCATTAACATTTTGCTCGTATTGTCGTGAAACAACTACCATAAATCTTGAAAACAGCACTTTAATATTGATGGAAACTGAAAAGTTAATTTATAGTTAATAAATTATTTAATAAATTGTTAATAAAAAATAAACACATATCTAATAAAATATAGAAACAAGTTTTACTCGTTGAAACTTCTATGCTATTCAATATTTTGCGAATTTGCGTCAGGGTTCGTGAAATTTCCCCTGAGTCCGCTATTTAGTAGATGCATCTTTTCTGGCCTATTGCCAAGGATGTCCTTAATGGCTAACGCAGAACTGGATGCAGGTGTTTGCATACTGGATGTTGAGAAGGTGAGGATTTGATTAGATGTCGACCGTAGCGTCGTTCTCTAATAATCCAAGAAACACCCAAAGAGTAGATGCCAGTCCTAGTGGATTGTCCTCCTTTTTTTCTGGCGAAATTGTTGTAATATTATATCTGTCATATTCGAATTTTGAGGGATCAGAAAACTTGTCTTTCTATCAGAAAAATTCTAGAAAAAATTGGAAACTATATTTTCCCCAAATTTTAGTGTTTTGACAAACTTTTTTGTCAAATCACGATTTGAGGTGGAAAGATGAAAGTTAGCATAAGGGTTCCGTTTGCTCCTTGCCAGGCTCAAATCATTCGAAAGGTTCCCGGAAAACAATTCATTTTTTCGACCGGAATTTCTGAAGTCTCCCGAGTCGAAATTTAAACCCTAGATTGAGTCCCCTAAGGTAGTTCTTATTTAGGACTTGGGGGCAAAAAGTAGTACGTCAGAGTAAATGGTAGGATCTCGGGGTTCAATGTAGGAGCTTAGGCGGCTCTAAATCGGTTCTATTTAGGACCAGAGGGGATTAAAGTAGGACTTAAACGACTCGGGTAGGAAATCCAAAATTTAATCAGCTTTTCATTTTGGAAAAATAAACATTTTGGCACCAAATCGAACTAACTACACCAGGGGTGGAATTCCCTCCAAGGGGGAATTTTAGTATTTCAAGGTGGGAATTAATCTGCATACAAATTTAAAAAGTTTTAAGCAACGTATTATAGAACTAGTTAAAAAACAACCTCAGCTTTCTCATTAGGTAAATATTACTTATCTTAATCTCGAAATTAAAATATGATACTTTATATTTTCAATATTAAAATATATGATTTGAAATACTCTTTTTGAGTTAGACAATCCTGGAAAGGGGGGAATGGCATTCTTACAAAATTGCAAAAGGGGTTCATTGGAAGAAAAGGGTTGAGAACCTCTGACCTACACCTTTTCGTTCTTGACTTATCATTCCAGACGGAGAGAGAAAAAAACTTCAGTGAAAATTATTTTTCTCCTCATTTCAGTCAGTTCCAAACTTGAACAAGTAAAATAAAATTTTCAATTGAATTCATTATACCTTACCCCCTGTAGGTTTCGCTACGGACTAGTCAGTCTGTTAGAACCCCCTACCCGAAATGTTGGGGTAAAAATCTAAGTTTTACAGGATATAAATAAACTTTCACAAATGTAAAAATTCAAGAAGTCTTCGAAACTTGGAATATAAGCCATTAAAAGCATAATAAACACACTTAAAATTTGACCACGCCAAACATGAAATAACTGTAATTAAAAATGAAATTTTTTACATATGCTAAATAGGGAAAGGGTGGGAAAATGATCATTATTTTATTTTTTTTCATTGAAGGACTTTCAACATCTTGATGAAAAACTAATATTTGTTAGAATAATATATTCGGAATATCTTAAAAAAAATTGAAAATATTTAGCTCGTAGTTTTGATAAAAAATAAAAATAAAAAAACATATTTGGGCGATTATTTTTAGTGGATGGGATATAAGATCAATGGCTTGAAAACGATTCATTCATAAAGAGGATATAGTAGTGTGAAAGGTAGAGTCACTTTATAAAAAACATAACCTACACTTTAGCACCGTTTAAGTATATGTAGAGTGGTTACGAGCCTAAAACTTTTTGTATGGATTGTCGCGAAAGAACTACCTTAATAAAAATTTAATAAAAAAAATACTCTGATAAAAAAGCAATCTGGGAGGACATGTCTCCTTTTCCTAGGAGTTTATCCTAATCCCTTGGTGTGTAAGCAACAAACCACCCCTCCAAAAAAAAAAAAAAAAATTATGGCTATGAACTTGATCATAATGTAACCGCCACAAAATTAAAAATGTAGATCCCTTTCAATCGAGAACCCGCTGTCTTAGGGCCGGTTGTGATGTCGCAAAGTAAATGCTTTTTACAAGTAACAAAGGGTAGATGTAAATGGAGGGACTGGGATGGCCAATCAGATGACAGGCACTTTCATTGCCTGTCATCTGATTGGCCATCCCAGTCCCTCCATTTACCATCTACCCTTTGTTACTTGTAAAAAGACGTATCTTAAGTAAATGAAAGTGTACCTTTTCAAATTTACTACAATTTGATAATTTGATTTGATTTTTTATTAAACAAATTTTAACAGGTTTTAATCCTAGCATGACTTGGAAAAATGTATAAATAAATAAATAATTTATCATAAATGTGATTAGTAATTCAAAAATAAAAATAAATCTTACGTTATTTTTTAAAAGTAAACATTCATGATTTTTAAAAAAGTGTGAAAATAAAAAATAAACTATAACTATTTTTAGATGAAGTTATAAAATTTTCAATATAAACAAATTTATTTTCATTTTTCTTCACTTTTGAAATGCGTAGGTATATCTTATCCTTTAGATGGGAAGCTGTCAGTTAAAGGCAATTTTATTAAACAAAATTAATACAGATGAAAGTATAATTGATTCTTTAATGACAAGCTCATAAAAGAGTTGCAGACTTTATTTATACGCCAACGCATGTTATCTTGATATTAAAGAATTTTTATGATATTTAAAAATGGCGAATGAATTATTTTTAATAGACATGCGTTTACACAACTATGTTTGATACTCATACTGTTCTAGAACCAATACAGAGTCGTTTGCACCAAGAGTTCGAAACCAGGGATGTAGACTTAAATAAACTGACACGTTCTGATGTGGTCATCCACTTAACTTTACCATACACCCTGGCCCCTTTTTGTTTTTAATAAAATTAGTTATAATCATGTAGGGGGGTTAGTTTTTTCATTTTTAAACTTCTGGTGTCCCACTGATTATGTATACAAAATTTGATTCAGTTTGCTCAAATGGCCTAGATTTTTAATTTTTAACCTCCCTTCCCCTCCACTCCACTTAATTTTAGGTGGATATGCACCAAAATCTAATCAGTTCTTAATCTCAATGCATCAAAACTACGTGTCAAATTTGGTTTTGATATTCATACTATTTTTTGAGCTAGCTCGTCCACAAAAATTTGGTAACGCACAGACTAACAGAATAACAACCAGACTAACAACCAGACTAACAACCAGACTAAGAGACATTTTGAAAAAACAATTATTATCTCAAAAAATATAATTTTTTCGATGTCCACTTATTAGAGCTTTTTTGTAAACCGAAATGCCATGGTTTCGTCCAATTTTTTTAATCAAAATAGTTTCAACCGTTTTTGAGATACTTCGAAAAAAAGAATAAAAAAAACAACTTTTTTCATGCATGATTACAATACTTGACCATACCCTGTATGGTAAAGTAAAAAATGAAGTGCCATAACGCTGAATTTGTGCACACCCCACCACAATTTTTTTTCGAGAAATTTTTCAAATTAGCTAAACATATTTTTTTAATATTTTTCCTTTTTGATTTTTGACAATATTCTCCCAGCTTCAAAAAAAAGAGGTAATCCCCACTCACGCCCCTGTTTGATACGTAGTATTAGTTTGGTTCAGGAACTAAGTTTAGACTGTATAAGCTAAGAATAATATGATATTATTAAGTCCATCAATTTACACTAGTATAGAGAATTAATTCTTTAGAAAATATATTATTTAGTTCTTCCAAACGATGCGAGGTATATAGTCACAAGTTGAGATCAGATGTAGGATATCAGTTTTTGACAGAAGGAATTTTCTATAAATTAAAAATTGTTCTTATCTTGGTTGTTGATTTAATTGTATATACCTCACACCGATTAGAAGAATTTTAATAATGATGTCCTTTCAGTACTTTTATTTTTATAATATTATTTAGTATTAGCTTCATTCATGGTACATGTCCGGAACATCCTCTAATTCACATTGCACAGTTAAAATTTGATCGTTTGTGGTTTAAAAATTACATGTTCAGAGTGAAACAATCCTGCGTTTATGGTAAACAAATATTTAATTCTGGATATGTTCCGAATCTATTCGATTGGACTTTAACGAGACTGAAAAATCCCAACCCAAGATATCCTCAGTTGCTATGCGCTGTTAAATGATTCAGGTCCATCTTAAAAAAATCCCGAACATGTTTCAGACATCTGCCACGAAAGAAACTATTGATTATTATTAAACACAATTACAACATTTGGATGATTAATTCTTGAGATGAATCATTTCTATATTACTTAAGAAGCTCTGTTCTAGGAATTTTTCCTGTAATATTTTTGAAAGTTTTTTTTTATATTAGATCATTCATGGTTCATGGCCTAAAGAGAAATTTAATTGAAGTCTTTTATCAAACATAAATATCGTCACATTAATAAGAAAACTGCCTATTTCCATTTTGAACAATTTTATAGAAGGGAAGAAAAACTATTTTTTAAAGACAAGATTTATAGTTTTTTGGTTTATTTCTATGGTTCGTTTTAAATCTAATAGGTATAATTTTTTTTTAAGAAAATGATGAGAGAAGAAGTTGCACCAAAAAGGTGCATCCCCTAAAGGCCTGGGTTGGCCCCTCCATCGTTAAAAGAAGAAGAAGAGGTGATTTTATGGGCTGGGTGGGGATCGAAGGTATAATTGAAAAATAGGCAAATTTATCCAAGGATGATTTAGACTTTTTTTTTATAATTTTGATGAGAGAAGGAGCTATACCAAGAAGGTGTAAACCTAAAGGCCTCTCCATAATGAAAATTAGAGATTTTGTGGGTCGTTTAGGAGTTGAAGGTATCTGTGGATATGGGTCTTAGGGCCAGTTGTATGTCGGTTGGTAAAGTCTTTGTAAAAGTTGACAAAGAGTAAAACCTTTAGAATTTATCTTGTACCGACGGATGGCCAATCAGATGAAGCGCAGTCATCTGATTGGCCATCCGGCCGGGCACAAGGTGAATTCTAAGGTTTTACCCTTTGACAACTTTTACAAAGACTTTACCAACCGACATACAACTGGCCCTTAAACAACTGAAGTTATAAGTCACAGGTAAGACGGTGGCAGAAAGCGAGTTTTAGTTTCTGTAGGTCATAGGGATAAACGACTCGGCGAAAGAGTTGGTTTGATTTTCTTATCCTTTTGATAGTGAAGGTGTGCTGGGCCTTGTAAATCGGACTTTAGGTAGGATTATTGATTTCAGCTCTTCGGAACTGTACAGGGAAAGGGCAGAAACGTTTTTAATGTGAGCCAGAGAGTCGAGTGAGTTATAATAGATAAGGCCATGTCTCCTATTAGTTTAATTGCTCTCTTCTGTTATTCTAATTGAGTTTAGTGAAGTTATTCATTTTTATTCAAATGTATATACAGCCGAAACTCTATACTTCAAGGTTCCTGGACAAAAATTCGCTATTCAGAAATATATATGGCAAATGTGTCATCATTTGCTTACTAAAAGCAATTGTATAGTTAATTTTAGGGATTAAAAAAGAGGACTTAACAAAATTAAGCTTTCATAGAAATGTATTTAAAAAAATATACAAATATGTATGTAATTTATTGCAATATGTATTTCTGTATATCGAAATCTCTATATAGGTAGGTATTTATTGAAAAATTATCGTATGTAATTTTTTTCGGTATCTATAAATTTTTATTCGATATACAGAAATTGTTTTTCTAATGAAAAAATAAAGGTTCCTGAAAAAAATTCGATATATGTTATAAAGATTTTCGATATATTGTGGTTCGATTGTATAAAATACATTATACAAGTTAAACATAAATTGAACCTTTGAATCGGTTAATATCAAGAACAAAAAAAAAAAAAATAATAATAGAATGAATATATTGAATAAGAAATTAATATAATTAGTCAAATGACTTACATTTTTATTAATAGATCGATGATAAGGCTTAGAGAAGCGAACTCAACAAGTGCAGGTTCAAGTGTTAGCGCTGCACTTTCAAGATTAACTGATGATGCGATTCATCTTTACTTTTTTTATAGCGAGCCACGCGACTCAAAGGCTCCCTGAAGAGGAGAGGGAAAAGGAAAGAGAGGGAAATTTCTTAGGAATCGGATTGGAGGACAGAGTTGACGGCTGTGCACTGCACACGGAGAAAACCCAACGAAACCTTGGTACATAGAAAGTATTAGAATTTACAATTAAATGTTTTTGTTTATTTAGGTCAATTTTAAATAATCTAGATGCTATATGTATTTCTTGGACCTGTCCTATTATTTCCCCGCCTCGTTTCCTTCCCCTTTTCTCTTCTTGTACTAATACTAATATTTTTTAAATCATATTAATATAAGAAGATGTTATATCAAGAGGGTGCAAAACCTATAAGTCAAACTAGATTCTAAAAAAGACGAAAAAAATAGTAATTTCTTGAATGAATTGGCCGGGGTCGAAGGAACCTGTGGATTAAATAAAATAAGCTGACGTGTTCTGATGTGGCCATCCACTTGACTTTACCATAGAACCTGGCCCCTCACTTATATTTAATATTTAATAAAATTATTTATAATCATGTAGGGAGGGGGCTGCATTTTTAGACTCCTGGGGGGGGGGGGGGCAGTGATTATGTATACAAAATTTGGTTGAGTTTGGTACAAAAGCATATATTTCCATTTTTTGATCCTACACCCCCCCATTTTGGGCGGTTAGTTTTTGCATTTTTAGACATCTGGGGTCCCACTGATTATGTATACAAAATTTGATTGAGTTTAGTCAAATGGCCTAGATTTTTCATTTTTAACCCCCTCCACCACCCTTAATTTTGGATCGATATGCACCAAAATTTAATCAGTTCTTAATCTCAATGGACCAAAACTACGTGTGAAATTTGGTTTCGATATTCACCTCTAGTTTTTGAGCTAGCTCGTCCACAAAATTTGGTAACGCACAAACTAACAGACATTTTGACAAAATAATTATTATCTCGAAAAATATAATTTTTTGATTTTCACTTATTAGAGCTTTTTTATAGAGCGAAATGACATGGTTTCGCTCAATTTTTTTAATCAAAATAGTTTCAGCCGTTTTTGAGATATTTCGAAAAAAAGAAGGAAAAAACCACTTTTTTCGATTACAATACTTGACCATACCCTGTGTGGTAAAGTAATGGTCCAGTTAAATTGTCTTTTTACCCGAAAAGTTTTGGGGAAGTTGTAATTTCTTCGACACTTTATGTTTTTGGGTATGCTAAATCCCAATCTGAGGTTTGCTAACAAAATTTCGTTACGAAATATTGTCAAAAATGCAAAAAAAGATAGAAAAATCTAATTTTTGGCGGTTTTCCGCTTATAACTCGAAAATTATCACCTTTTCGTAAATCATTTTCCAAGTGAAAGTTCATAAAATTTCCTACAAATTTCATCACTTAGGTTTTTTCTCCAACCAACCGTCCGAGTTCAAGCGCTAGTAAAAATTGGCGTATTTTTTCTGTTTCCTCCAAATCCCAAAAACTCGCACTTTTTTTGATTTTTTTCCTATTTTGACCATGAAAGAGCACGGGTTTTCGACAAAGACCATTCTACAGATTTTTAAATGAGATTAAATTTGATACAATTAAAACAAAGTTTCATCTTAATTGGATAATGGCAACCCGTTGCCGTAATGAGGTTGAATTTTTAAAAAACTGCAATTTTTTGCAAAAAATCGCCCCCTCCCCCCATTTAGGGCGGTTAATTTTTTCATTTTTAGTCTACTGGGGTCCCACTTATTATGTATACAAAATTTGGTTGAGTTTGGTAAATGGCCAAGATTTTAATTTTTTGACCCTGCACTCCCCCTCCCCTCCCCATTTAGGGCGGTTAGTTTTTGCATTTTTAGTCTACTGGGGTCCCACTGATAATGTATACAAAATTTTGTTGAGTTTAGTAAATGGCCAAGATTTTAATTTTTTGACCCTGCCCCCCCCTCCCACATTTTGGGCGATTAGTTTTTGCATTTTTATTCTTCTGGGGTCCCACTGATTATATATACAAAATTTGGTTGAGTTTGGTCAAATGACCTAGATTTTTAATTTTTAGCCCCCCTCCACCCTTTTAATTTTGGGTCGATATCCACCAAAATCTAATCAGTTCTTAATCTCAATGGACCAAAACTACGTGTGAAATTTGGTTTCGGTATTCAAACTAGTTTTTGAGCTAGCTCGTCCACAAAATTTGGTAACGCACAGACTAACTAAATAAATAACTAACAACCAGACAACCAGACTAACAGACATTTTGTCAAAACAATTATTATCCCAAAAAATATCATTTTTTCGATGTTGACTTATTAGGGCTTTTTTGTAGAGCGAAATGCCATGGTTTAGCTTAATTTTTTTAATCAAAATAGTTTCAGCCGTTTTTGAGATATTTCGAAAAAAACAACGAAAAAAAAACACTTTTTTCATGCACGATTACAATACTTGACCATACCCTGTATGGTAAAGTAAAAAGATCATAATTCTTTATTAAAGATATGAAATATATTTAATCACGGTTAGTTTACCATAAGAAACGGTTTGTCGTTACCGTTACTCATCCCATGAGCCTTGCCCTTAGGAGGGGAGGGGAGGTCAAAACCCCCTCATGGCTACGCCCCTGTTAATACTGATATTTTTTTAAACATATTAATGTAAAAAATATCTTTCTTATTGTATCAATCGTGTGCATAATAAATATTTTTGTATCAGGAATAGTAGGGAACTAGACAAAATAATCAAAAACATAGATGTTTCGTCGCATAGTAAAATTATTTTTTGACAAAGAGTGATAAGTCGAAATAAATTGACGAAACGTCTGGCCCATTTGATAAAAGCTCTGTGTTTTTGATTATTTTGTCCAGTTTCCTACAATTCCTGATACAAAAGTATTTTTTCGAAATATTTCGAAAACGGCTGAAAATATTTTAATATAAAAAATTGAGCGAAACCATGACGTTTTGGAGTACAAAAAACCTCTAGTAAGTGATCATCGAAAAAATTATGTTTTACGAGATATTAATTATTTTGTCAAAATGTCTGTTATTAGGTTAGTAAGTACGTAAGTAAGTACGTTACCAAATTTTATGTACTAAACTACTAAATACAGTCGACTCTCGATAATTCGAATTTTTCTATTATTCGAACTCATCAGCTGTTAACTTCGGTAAATCGAAAAAATGCTGTATATTTTCATACGATCGATAACTCGAAATCTTTTTCGTAATAAGAGGGTGAGAGATCGTTCTATAATTCGAAATAGGCCACTTCTCCTCTTTATAATTCGAATTTTACCTAGCAAAAAACTATTCTTAATTTTTTAATTAGGTATGTTATTATCTATATAGGTATCTATTGCAATGTTAATACATATCGTCGCCTTAGAAACTTGCTAAATCCATTTTTATCATATATGACATATTAATACCATTCGAAAGAAAAAGAGATGGAGCATCGTCCAAGTAAAACTGCTACTTAAAATTACGATCGTAAGTTGTAGAAAAAAAAATGTGAAAATAGTTTCTTTCCATGACAATAAATTAAATTTTGTTTGTTTTTTCTCTGCGCTGTAAAATTTCCTTATTGTGGTTAGCAGGTTTATACCTTAAGACGACAATATGTAATTATTTTGTCGTTTTCATTATTTTTACTTTTTTTACTTGAGGCTATATTTAAAATCTATGTAAGCTCATACTTATTTTCAAAAAAATATAATATAAAGTCTTAATAATTCGAATTTTATTTCTTTCCCTTGATAATTCAAACGTCATGATAATGCGAAGTCTCGATAATTCGAATTTTTCTTGTAGTCCCTTGGATTTCGAATTATCGAGAGTTGACTGTATATTGTATATCTAAAAAGTTGGGATAAAAACAATATTTTTCCTCTTAAAAAATTAAAAAAAAAACAGAGTTTCAAGGCATGGGGGGGGGGGGCTTTGGCGGCGAACGCCCTTGATAAAGCATCTCTTTTTTTATGAGGAACATACTCATAAATTAAAATGTTCAAACAAATATATTATATTACATTAACATGAAATAGAAATCAAAAAGATATATTATATAATAAAACTTGCATTTTTTTTATTAAAAAAATATATATTAGGTACAATAAATAAATAAATGAATAATGTTTTTGTTAAATCTTATCTCATTTTGCAATGAAATACAAAAATAATCTTGCTTTTTTTACTAGTATTATATTGCTTGAAAAATTGCACGCTTGGAAATATTTTCATTAACATTTTCAAGGTTTCATGTGTTCTAAAATAATCCCAAGAAGAAATTTAGTTTATTCTTTGTTTTTTAAACTTTTACTTTTTGATAAACACAGAGTTTGTTTGCATTATGTCATCTGTGCTCGAAGAATAGTTTATTAATAAAAAATAAATAAATAAATAAAACTTTAATGTATAGAAGACAATATGGATTATAAAGAATATAATCGATCAAAAATTGAAAACAGAAACCAGGATTGACCACCCTAGCTTCATGACTCCTCCCAGTTTCATGAAAAGTACTTCCCCCATTTTATTAAGTTTTAAAAAATTAGAAGACCTTTTAATTACCTTTTGTTAGAGTTAGATGAGTTGACCACTTTTATTTTTACCACAATGATCTTATAATTTTTATAAAAAAAATAAAACCGACTTCAAAAAATTAAATGCAATAAATAAAATAATAAGAACTCAAAAATAAAATAAAATGCACTAAAAGGTATAAAATAATTATCTAATTTAGTTACAACTAAACGAAGAAATATTAACATGAAATCACTTTTTGAAGTGGGTGCCAAACATATACATTTTATAAATCAAACATTACGGATTTTACTTAGTACGTTTGGCGGGTACCCTCGCTTATATAGTTTGTTTAGCACCGACTTCAAAAAGTAATTTCATGTTAATATTTCGTCGTTTAGTTGTAACTAAATTAGATAATTATTTTATACCTTTTGGTGCATTTTATTTTATTTTTGAGTTCTTATTATTTTATTTGTTGCATTTAATTTTTTTGAAATCGGTTTTATTTTTTATTTTTTATAAAAATTATTTTAATTTTTTAATTTTTAGTGATGTTATTAATAGTGACTTAATATAATATTTTGGATGCATCTCGTAAGAGAAAGGGTCGGGCGAATGAATCAGAAAATGATAAAAAAATTAAATTCATAAATATGGAAATTCTCTAGAAACGTTTGCTGGTTTTAAATGAACGTTTCAAGACTGATTTTTTTATAAAAGATTTTATTTATTATAATTTCGATTATTTGCTCATAAGAATTGGATATTTACGTTAACTCGTCGTTGACCATATCATCAGAACTTGGCCAAATTAATATGGGACCACCCCTTAGGTACCCTCTTTCCAATATAAAAAGAATCATCGAAATCGGTTAATAAATTAAGAAGTTATGCCTAAACAAACATAACAAAAAAGGTCCAATACCAATGAAAAAACGGGACCAATCGGAAACTAGACTGAACCCAATGCATAAAAAAATTATCAAAATCGGTTCACAATTGGCGAAGATATCAGGTAACATACACAAAAAAAATCAGTCGAATTGAGAACCTCCTCCTTTTTTGAAGTCGGTTAAGAATGCAACAATTTTCAACCCCCCCCCCCCCCCACACACACACACGCGGAAATTTCAATAACGCACTCTTGGTCTTTATCCCCTTCAGAAACATTATCGTGGTTTCAGATATCTTTTTAATGTCCAGTGTTCCCCCAAATAAAAGAAAACTAGGTTGGAAAACACACTGTTCTCTATGAATGCCGAAGCTACTTATTAGTGGTTTCCCGCAATGAGGATATCGAGATGGCGTCGACGAGGTGTTTCATCATATCATTATATGGATTTATAAATTGTCTTACTAGAAATGATTTTGTTGTAAACAAGGATACGTGCTCGAAGGAACGTTCGGAAGCTGTTTTTGAGAATGCTTCAGTTGGTTTAAATCAACTACTTTGATTGATCTCAAAACAAATACTAATTATAATTGTCATTTCAAATTCCACTATTAAAAAGATTAATTCTTCATTGTTTATTATTCCTATGATTTAGTTAAAAGTTTCGTTTGTTTTCTACTACGTTTCAACTTCGAATTCAGTCAATCGATCTGTTAGGCTGAAAAGTTAGTGGAGCAGAGAGCAAACGAATCAATCAAAGAGAGAAAATGAATTTGTATTAATTATATACTCAACGCGAGTTGAGAAACAATTCAACTCTTTGCTCACTTCTTCAAAAAAATACACATTAATCTTAATAATCTGAGTGTAATCTTAGTTTGAATGAAATGTTATTAAAACATTTAGTTTCTTCGCTGGGGCAGCGAAATGGCAAGAGTGTTTAATTTTTTCCTCATCACATATTCAATTAAATCTTATTTACATATCTATGAAATTTTTTTTTATCTTTAATAGTTTTTATTAAAATATTTGCATATTAAAGGGTAGTTTATTTAAAGTCTAATTTGAAAAAACGCTAATTACTACTTTGAAATAATTTTTAAAAATATGAAATTAATAAATATTATAATACAATCGATTATTAATAATTATATTCAATTTTCAACGAAATTGATTGATTGGTTTTCAAGAAAATGTTAAAAAGAAAAAAAACCGAAAAAATGACTCTGATGCGGTGAGACATCATCTCAATATCAGAGACCAAAAGAATTATAAATGAGAAATAATTCGATCTTATTTTATCGATTTAATCTATCTTGGGGTTCATAGTAACTTCTTAATATAAGAAAATGACATTTTGATTAAGGATTTTGTAGTTTAAAAGAAATTTTATGAAAAGATCTCTGCCGAGAGCGAATCAACTAGAAATGCCAAAAGGATTTGTTTTTTACTCATTACATATCTAATTAATTTTTTGAAATTTCATATCTGACTGTTAATTCTTTTTAACTTTTAGAAAAAGTATTTTTATAAAAATATTTGTATTTTAAAGGGTAGTTTATTTGAAGTCCAATTTGAAAAAACGATAAAAACTCCGTTGAAATTTTTTTAAAAAATATAAAATTAATAGATATTATAAAACAATAAATTATTAATAATTTACTTCAATTTTTAACCGACTTCAAAAAAGGAGGAGGTTCTCTATTCGATTGAATTTTTTTTTTTTTTTTTTTTTTTTTTTTTTTTTTTTTTTTTTTTGTGCCTATGTTACCTCATATCTCCGCCAATTGTCAACCGATTTTGAAAATTTTTTTTGCATTGGGTCCAGTCTAGCTTCCGATTGGTCCCATTTTTTTTCGATTTTTTTTCATAGGTATTAGACCTTTTTTATTAGGTTTGTTTAGGTTTGTTTAGACCTAACCTCTTTGTTTATGAACCGATTTCGATGGTTCTTTTTTTATCCAAAAGGGGGTGTCTTAGGGATGGTGTCATATTAATTTGGTCAAGTTCTGATGATATAATCACTATTAATAACATCACTAAAAAGAGAAAATAAAAATTTTTAAGAAAAAATAAAAACCGACTTCAAAAAATTAAGTGCAACAAATATAAAAATACACTAAAACGTATAAAATAATTATTATCTTATTTAGTTACAACTAAACGACGAAATATTAACACGAAATTACTTTTTGAAGTTGGTGCCAAACATATACCTTTTATGAATCGCACTCGATGGATCTTACTTAGTACGTTTGGCGGGTACGCTCGCTTATAGGTAGAGTTTGTTTGGCACCGACTTTAAAAAGTAATTTCGTGTTAATATTTCGTCGTTTAGTTAGTAACTAAATAAGATAATAGTTATTTTATACCTTTTAGTGTATTTTTATATTTGTTGCACTTAATTTTTTGAAGTCGGTTTTTATTTTTTTCTTAAAAATTTTTATGAACTAAATCGTTCCACAACTTTTAGAGGAAAACGTCAAAAACCATCTGAACCGTATAAAAAACGTCGTTTTTTGAGAGTACAAGATGCCTTTGAAAAAAGTTCAAAAACTTATATGAAACGAAACATTGACTTGTGACATGGATGTGAATTTTAAAATGTTTCTAAAACGGCCTTTCAAAGACGGTTTTCGGGGTTTTTGACAATTTTCTCAAAAAGTACTGAATCAATTTCATTCAAAAGTGAATTAAATTATTAATAATTAATTGTTTTTATAATATCTATTAAATTCATATTTTTAAAAAAAAATTTCGACGAAGTTATTAGCGTTTTTCAAAATGGACTTCAAATAAACTACCCTTTAAAATGAAAATTTCCTAATAATAATTATTTGATATAAAAGATAAATAAAAATAACACACAGATACGAAATTTCAATAGATATTCAATAGAATTAATATCTAATGAGAGAAAAAATAAAACTTTTTGCCATTTCTAGTTGATTCGCTCCCGGAAAGAAGAAATTGAATCTTTTCATACAATTTCTTTTAAACTACAATTCATAATCAAAATGCTAATTTCTTATATTAAGAAGTTACTATGAACCCCAAGATAGATTAAATCGATAAAATAAGATCAATTTCTTTCTCATTTCTTTTGGTCTCTGATATCGAGAAGATGTCTCTCCGCATCAGAGAGACATTTGTTATTGATTCAAGTCTTTTCACTCCTATAAATAATGGAATATTTTTTAACGCATAAACTATTGATTTTAGACATTTCAGTCGCATTAACTTTTCTGTTTTAAATTAATTTTTTTAATAAATGTCATGGCTGTGATGGTGAAATTTATGTGGAAAGGCATAAATCCTCCCTTTTTCCTGATAAAAGTAAACATTATTTTACAAAAATAAAAGCGGTTTCAGATAAAGGGGTGGCAATTTTTATTGAAATCTGATCATCAACCATATTCGAAATTTTATGAATCCAAAATTATTGGGCTTGAATTTTTATAGGTATTTAAAAAATATTTACATTTAAATAACTCGCAAATTATTGATTTTAGAGATTTCTCTCATATTAACTTTTCTGATCTCAAATCATTTTTAGAATTAGAAATTTAAATGTATAGTGGGGAAATAATTTAATTTGTAAATTATTTTTATAAAAATTTCACCATAGACGATCAAACCCGAAAGATACTCGTAGATCATGAGTCAAGTTTTAAAGAAGAATCTATATCTATAGCTTTTTATCAGGGAAGGAACAATTTTTTTAACAAAATCAGAATTTTTAAAAATAATTGAAATGGAAATAAATATTTATACAAATATTTGAATTAAAATAATTTTGGAGTTCTTCTGGATTGAGCCTGAAAGGAGGGAGTATATAAGGTATTCATCAATCTCATTATAAAAGCAAAAAACAACTATAAATCAATAAAATTGAAAAACATATAATTTCTTGTTAATCAAGTTGACAAATTGTAAATTCAATAGAAATCTTTCATAATTAGTATGACCTTCAAGTTCAAAACTAATAAAAATAAATAAGTAAATATATATATATATCTTTAATTGCACCTGAGAACGTTCATGGTAATTAAGCTATACACATAACCTGTTTAACCTTATTTTTGCCTAAGACGAAGAAGACAGGAACAAAGCTGTTTAGCTAAAACAGGGAACACCACACCCTGAAATGAGCACGTTAAAAAAATAATAAAATTCGAAATCAGTGCTTCTCAACCGGTGGTCCGCGAAAATCTTTTTAGAATCCGTAAAATCGTCCTATATTAATAATACCTATAATTAAGCCAATTTATTTTTAAGTTTCTCAAGAACTTTCATGTAGACTTAGGCTAGACACACACAGTAGATTTTCAGTCGACCCAACAATTTATAATAATAATAAATAAATAAATAAATCTTTATTCCTCGACCTGCTTAGAGGCACAAATCCTCGGTGGCTAGGTCCTCCAAACATCAATACAATATAGCTACAATACATTAACAAAGATCAATACAAATTAATTACAACAATTTAACAAATAATAAACAAGTAAAAAAAAAAAAAAAAGAAATGAAAAAAATAGAAATGTATGCTCTTAACAAATAACATACATGGCCATAGATTTCCATCAAAAGACAAAAAGTAATTTAAAAATTCCCCGCAAAAACCCGATACCAGGAGCAAGCGACTCATTAGCCATCACGGCATTTGCAATAAGTTGTTAAGGAAACCTTGTCAAAACCTTAACAAGGATGGTATGACCACTCTCTACCTCAGCTAAACTCTGCTTGCTAGAACTAAATAAATTTTTTTACAATTCTAGGACTTTAGGACTTGACAAAATTTATAATTGATTTAATCATATGGGCAGAGCACTATAATCCCAAATAGTAATAGACAAACTATTCCACAAATTAATACCAGATCCTACAAATGAATGCAAACCTACATATTAATATCTGAATTAACTAACTTGTAGGAACCAGACAATTTAGTTGGGTTGGTTTGAAATCGTGATGCATTATCAATTTATAACCAAATCTAATTAATTAACCAAGCTCGATTTTTTTATCATAAGTGCTCAACGATCGATTTTGATTAAATAATCGAGTTGATCTGCAGTTGTGTGGTGTATGCACCTACATTAAACTTAATATATTTATGTCTATCAACTATCGCTCGATTGAAAATCGACTGTATGTGCCTAGCCTTGCAGAATCCAGATAATAACTATATTGTATTTTAAATTTTTTTCCTTGTCCGTGGACAATCAACCGGGAATTTTAATGGTCCTAGGTAAAATTTGGGTTGAGAAGCACTGTTATAAATAGTACATCAAAAATAATTAATCACATACCAGATACAAAGTGAATAATAAGCTTTGGATTTCCCCATGATACAAGATAACAAATAAGTATATCAACTAAAATATTTTGAGACGCCAATCCCAAAATATTTGGTTTGACTAAAATCTGTGATCTTTTTAAAGAAAATCCATTAAATAAAAGTCTTAATTTATTATTTCAGCTCATTTAAAACTCGAATTAGAGAAAAAAATTATAAACATTTTATTGATTGTTATTATCAAATATGTAGTTTTAGTTGGGTTTATAGTATTGCTATTTTTTTCTATAAATTTTGAGTTCTAATCGAGCTAAGAACAAGGTGGGAATTGAAAATGATGGGTGAAAATTGTTTTTATTAATAATTTTGATATGTATTTTGATTTCAAATTTCGTTGTTCCAATCGCGGCTCAAAAATGAATCAAAATTACTTTTTTTGCATTTCGATCAAAAATCTCTCAAACCTTTGGGACTGTTGTCCAAAATTGGAAAATACCATGATAATCAGCTTAACTATAAGAAGAATTCTTAGGATTTCTGAAGAAAATTTATTTTGAGCCTCGACCCTATTTAACAGAAAATAATATGACTAAATTGAACTTGTTTACACAATATTAATTAGGTACTAATAAGATACTCTAAAAATTGTTTCGTTTTATTTATCTAAGCTAATTCTTTCATCAGTAAATCCAATATTAATATAATTAAGCCGACAAATTCAGAGAATTTCTCAAATAGTCCTTTTAATTAGAGCAAATAACTAACGTTTGAAGTTCTTAGAAGATTTTTTATTCAATTAGCATATATAGGTCAATAGGCAAATTAGATCTCACAAGAAGCCTTTTTATCTGAGCATGAAATGGATGAATTATCCTAAAAAAAAATTATTTTACGCATCACACAGGAAATTTATGGTTTTATAAAAAATACCGATTATATATGACGTCACTCATTGACACTGCTTCTAATGACTTATTTTTATATTGAATGAGATTATTTGATTAAAGAAATGAATGAAATAAAATATAGTAGGTTTTTTATTTATATGAAATATGACATTCATTGAAAAATTCATTATCTAAAATTAAATCCTCACTCGCGACTTTATAGAAGATGACTCAACCCAGTTGCATTCTCTTAGCTTAGAGACGCCAAAACATAAACATTCCTACCTAGCACATTAAAGTTGTTGTAGCCAACAGGGTCAATCCCCCTTCCAGATATTCTAAAAAATATAATTAGATGAAAAAGTAAACAAAAAATTCAAGATTCGGTACGGTATCTGCGAATTTGGTGATTATTTCGAAAGCTATCGCCTTAAGTTTCAAAGTTGAATCTTAGCATATTAGTGCAATTTATATATAGAAACGCGAGTGCCGAATTTTAGCTCGTTAACTAAAAACGTTTATTTTTTTCCTGGCTTCCTTTATTTATATTATTTTCCCTTATTAAAAATATATACATTTTAATATTTATTATAACTAAATATAACTAAACCCTTTAATTCATATAACATAATTCGAAAAAGGCTTTTTTACTTTCACGTTTATTTATATTCTTTATATCATGTAATGATATAGAATATGATGTCAAGTATTGCGATCTCCTGCCTGGTTTGCATACCCTTAACTGATCCGCAAATTATGTTGACTTACTAGCAGGGGCTCCCATTAATCGAGGCGTGGCTATTAATCAGAACATTTTTAATCGTAAAGTGGGGAAACTAATAACAAGTCCAAAATAAATCAGTTCTTTTTTTGTAAAATCCAAAATTTCGGCGCTAATGGGTATCGGAATCCAAACAGATAGAAATCAATATATCAAACAAGTTATTTTCCATTACTAAATTGCATGTAGTTCAATTTACAATATAAAAATATAATTATATTACATATATTTTTCAAATTTGAACATAGAGTAAAATCTTATCAAATTCATATATACAACAATGTCGCCAGACATGGGTATACCCATCCAAGAATTAATCTCGTAATATATTGCTTAACTTATGTGATTTCGAGAGTGCAATGATTGGAAATGGGATGGCTATAATAAGGAAATAGGGTACAGAGATTTAGATGGACCCGAATCAAAAAGCAAAGGAGCTAATATTTCGTTGACCTTGAGGGGACTTAACAGTTCTTTGATATGAATTATTCACGTATTTACTTTTCAATTAGAATTTTTCATTTAATAAGTAGAAGAAAAGTGAAAATTTACGTTCGTTTAAATGGTTTGAACTGTAAAGTTAAAACTTGATAGAGACTAATATACACTCCTGGACAAAATGAAACCACTTGTGATTTTCACAATATAGGAAGTATAATAAATAATTATTATTATTATTCAGGGGCCACCTGGCTCTTATTATGAATGAAAAAACAAGTATAATAAAAAGAAATAACTTTATTGGATAAGAAAATTTTAAAAAACTAAAACATAGACATTTTCTGTTAAAAAGTAAATTTGAACATTACAAGTGGCGCCTTAATTTTGTCTATGAATAGTCTATTAATATTATTTTGTTTCTAGTTGTTTTCAAAATTTCAGGTCAATATAAACATTTGCTAGCTTCACATAAAACAATTTGATATTTTTCTGATTTCCTGCACTTTTGAACCGATAATTCTAACTAGAAGGGCCAAATCTATACACTTTTAAGTATTATAGAAATACATACATTTTGGTAACAGAATAAACTTTCTGCGACTTAGTTTTATTGAGATATTGTGGGTAAAAAGGAACTTTGAGTGGGTTTTATTAAGTAAAAGATGCTGAGTAAAACCAAGCCTAAAATGGATGGATGATGAAGATCTTGTCAGATTGACGTCATAAATAGGAGGTAAATTCACGGTAACAAAACATTTGAGATGAAATTCTCAGGAATGCTCACATGGATCCATCATATTATGACGATGATGAATTGAGGATGATCAGCTGCTTACAATGATATCATACACCATTGGATAAAAGGATATATAAAATTTTTCACTCATATTTTTTTTATGAATGAAATTGTCTTATAATATATAGACAAACTCACTAATATGATTAATTGATGATTAAATGACTCAGACCTTCTATTTTTATGAATTTATAATTTTAATAATGAGTAACGAATTTTGTAATTGTAATTAACCGAAAATAGTGATATTGAATGAGTGATAGTGAAATTGTGACATTACAATAATTATTTTCTTAAAGAATGGAGTTTTAAATATAATAATTGAAAGTAATGAAAGGTAGTCCAGGGGTAGTGAGGAAAGAAAAAATTGATACATATCCAAATAAAGTGTAATTTATTGGGTTCCTTTCAAACCGACGTTTCGGAGGATTCTTCCCTCCTTCTTCAGGGTTTCAAGGGGTCAATGAAGGAAACAAATAAAATGCTTCCTTCTTCTCTCCACAACAGTGTTTAAAACTTTTTTCTTTCTTAACAGAAGCTTTTTCTTAATTACATGATATGATATATATATATATATATATATATATATATATATATATATATATATATATCATATAATTAAGAAAAAAAGAAAAAAATTGTTTTTCTATGCTTCTGTTAAGGAAGAAAAAAGTTTTAAACACTGCTGTGGATAGAAGAAGGAAGCATTTTATTTGTTTCCTTCATTGACCTTTTGAAACTCTGAAGAAGGAGGGAAGAATCCTCCGAAACGTCGGTTTGAAAGGAAAGGAGGAAGGAATCCTATAAATTACACCTTATTTGATATGTGTTAATTTTTTCTTTCCTCACTACCTCTGGGCTGCCTTCCATTACTTTCAATTAAAACTTCTACCAGTCCGTCTCTCTCCAGAGAAAATTTCGTGCAAATAAATTTAAAAATAATATTTATTTAAAGGCTGTTTTTTTATTTTATTATATAGCAAATGTCTCTCTGATGCGGCAAGACATCCTCTCGATATCAGAGACCAAAAGAAATGAGAAAGAAATCGATCTTATTTTATCGATTTAATCTATCTTGAGGTTTATAGTAGCTTTTTAATATAAGAAAATAACATTTTGATTAAGAATTTTGTGGTGCAAAAGATTGTATGTATGAAAAGATTCAATTTCTTCTCTCCGGGAGCGAATCAACTAGTGGCCAAAAGTTTTATTTGTTTTCTCATTAGACATTTATTTAAATTTATTGAAATTTGATATCTGTATATTATTTCCATTTATATTTTATATCAAATAATTATTATTAGGAAATTTTCATTTTAAAGGGTAGTTTATTTAAAGTCCATTTTGAAAAAAGCTAATAACTCCACCAAAATTTTTTAAAAAATATTTAATTGATAGATATTATGAAACAATTAATTATTAATAATTTAATTCAATTTTGAACGAAATCGATTCATTACTTTTTGAGAAAATTGTCAAAAGCCCCGAAAACCGTCTATGAATGGCCGTTTTAAATTTCACCTCCATGTCACAAGTCAATGTTTCGATTCATATGACTTTTTCAACTTTTTCAAAGGCATCTCGTGCTCTCAAAAAACATCGTTTTTTTATACGGTTTGACGATTTCCTCAAAAAGTACTCAATCGATTTCGTTCAAAATTGAATCAAATTATTGATAATTAATTGTTTTAAAATATCTATTAATTTCAAATTAAAAAAAAAATTAACGGAGTTATTAGCGTTTTTTCAAATTGGACATGAAATAAACTACCCTTTAAAATGAAAATTTCCTAATAATAATTATTTTATATAAAAATAAATAAAAATAACACAGTGATATCAAATTTCAATAGATTTGAATAAAGATCTAATGAGAAAAAAATAAAACTTTTTGCTATATAGTTGATTAGCTCCCGGAGAGAAGAAATTGAATATTTTAATATAATTTCATTTAAAATACAAAATTCTTAATCAAAATGCTATTTTCTTATATCAAAAAGCTATTATGAACCTCAAGAGAGATTAAAACGATCGATTTCCTTCTCATTTATAATTCTTTTTGTTTGTTTTATGGAGAAGTTGGTGGGACGTCTCTTGACATTAGGAACACATTATTTATTCAATAACCATTCACTTTACACTATAGAAATATCTTTTAACATATTAAAATTTAATACATTTAAATGTATGGTACGATTATATAATATAATAAATAAATAAAAAATAATTTAAATATACGATTATACCATCAACAGCATGAGCTGGCGACCACGAGAAGCAGTTAAATAATCAAAAAAGTTAAGACAAGTTTATTTCAAATCGATGTAAAAGTATCAATTTATATGATATATGTAAGGATTTTGATTGCTTTATTTGAATATATTCAGGGGAAAATTTTCAATGTATCAAGCTCACTTATTAATATATTTCTTTAATAACAAATTACTGATTTTTATTTTGGACCATTAAATATTTGAAAACTAACCTCTTCTACAGTTGCTAAAAAAATTAAATTTAACCAGGGAAATCAGTTCAGGAGATACTCTCGCAGAGTCAACTTGTAATGTAATAACTATTTTAAAACTGTTATATACCACAATACGAAACTTATTTTGCTATAATGTGTGAATAAAATATTATTAAATCTAATTTTTTTATTAATAGATAAATATATTTTTATTTGTTGATAGGTCAATAGTCTATTATTTTTTCTTATTTTTCTCATATGGGCCTCGCAGATAACCAATAGCTTACTGTAGTCATGGGTGTAGTTAGAGGAAGGAGGTCGCAAGGGAAGCTCTGCCCCCCCCCCCTACAAAACTCATTACCCTTCCTGGTAAAATCAACTGACTTTTCAGTAGAATGAACACATTTTGGAAGTAACGTAATGCATTATTGTGAAATACACATAAATGATGCCTCGTATTAACGGAGTTTTTAAGGGGCAGAATGAGTTTTGTAGGGGGGCTGACCCTTTGCCCCCCCTAAGCGTAGTTAGCTACGCTCATGGCTCAGAGATCATGAGAAAATAAATTTGCATAAAACATGGAGAATATGTCGTGATTTTCTGTATAAACGCAATCTCTAATCGGATTACAGCAAATTGTTCTCACATCTTTCCAGTCCATTTATATTTTACAGCTTCTAATTTAATCAAATAAACGAATAAAAAAGAAATGATGAAATCAAAGACGTGACTTTTTCTTGTGAACAGTTGATTTAATACGCTTTAAAAGGTGTTTAATGATGTGTATCCTTTGGCACGAGTGTAACTTTACAAACCACTGTCACGGACCACACTCAGAGTCATTAATCTTATTTCTTAGGAAAAAAAACGAAAACAAAATAAATTATACCTATATGCAAATAAATAATAATCTTCTAGTCTTTTCTCAATTTTATTTAAAAAACATTATTATAAACTCTTGGTACAAATGTGTATTCTCGTTCTTAGAGCTTTGGCCTCCTAGGCAATTCCAAACTTAGCACCCCCCAAATATAAAAATAAAATAAAAAAATTATTTACACTCTAGCTCTGTCTAGCTGCTTACTATTTTGTTGCTTTTAGGTGACCTATATATATTTAGCTAGAGCGAGCCCTGCTCTTAGACTTTCCAAACAATCAGTATATATGAAATTGTTAAGATTTACTTACCATCCTAGAGTAGTAAGTAAACTCTAAGAAAGAGTTTTCAGGGTAGTACTAGTAAATAGTGCTAGTAACAGAAAATGGTTTTTCGCTTATTTTTTTACTCACTTTTGATACTCTCTTGGTTTTTGAAAAGGGGCTTAGGGAAAATTTGGTAGTGTACTTACTTAGACAATTTTTCACAAAAAAATAATATCTATTTCTTAAATATAATTTTTTCAACGTATACTTTAAAAAATTAATAGATTAAAAATAACAATTAACGAGTTAACCATTATCCCCAATAAATAATAACTTTATGAAAATATATCTGTGATTACAAATGAAATAAATTCAAAAATTAATACAAGGTAATTAAATTAATGAAGAATATTTTTTTCATGGCTAAAATTTCTGGTGCTTATTTTACTATCTTGGCGTAACAAATCTAGTAGTAAAATTGGTGTGATAAGTTATTTTGCTATGCAATAGTATCTAATGACGTAACATAAGATGATTATTTTTATCTGTTTCACATACTAAATACAAATTCGTACAAAAAATATAAAAGCAACACGTTTGATATGAAATTTACTGGTCCCGGATAACAATTGAGCCATCGACTTCTAAACTTTAACCATCAGAAACCCCTTATTAAATTTGATTCTAGAATCCCTTTTTGAAACTTAAATTTTCTTCTTGCTCCTACAAACTTTACCATCTTTTCAAGAATTAGCTCTTCAAATACTAGGCAAAATATCTTTATAATTTTAACACCCACACTTTCTTTCTATGACTAAGCTACAATAATCATTCTTTAATCTTAAGAATTACACTTCTTATCGCATCTTATCCCAAAATAAATAAACTATAACTAAGGCCATATGAAATCAAAGTCTCTTTCTTCGTCTCGGCTAATCTAAGCCCAAAACTAGTATATTTTGGCCTTGGTTTTAGTATTGACTAAAAATTCCAAACTGTCTCGTTTTCAGATTTTTATTGTTTCCGTTTTTCTTTTAAATCTCGGTCTCTAATTCTGACCCAGCCTATAGAATTACTGAGTATTATTCTAGATATCGGTTTTGGTTTCGGCAGAAAATAAACCGGTTAATTCGGTTAGATCTTATTTTTAACTATAAATAGAAAATCAAGAGTCAACTACTAAATCCGAGATGATATGGATTATTTTTATTATGTCAGTAGAGTTGAACCCGAATGCCCGGAAACAACCCTTCTGATATAATTAAAATAATCCACAACACCTCGGATTTTGTAGTTGACTATCTCTTTTGATTTTCAATATAAATTTTAAAGTTACTACTATCAGTATTTGTCTTTCATATACTTATTTTTAACCATAACAGATAAATATACAATGAGAGAGCCCATTCATCCATTAGCTGCTGCTATATTGATTAACAGCCCACACACTTAGGTCAGCTCCCATTACTTAATAAATAATAAATTATCTTTCTCAATTAAATTCAATATCCTTCTCATTTATTAAGATTGAGATAGATTAAATGCCAATTAAATCATTGATGTTACCAATATAATAATTCTTAAACTAATAAAACATCAATTTTATTAAAAGCTAATTTTCTTAAAACGCATGCTTTTATAATTGATTAAAGTTTATTATTTAAATTTTTATTATTTAATATTATATATATACATCGTATCTACTGAAAGAGACTTAGTCATTTGCTTGAATAATAATAATTAATAATAATTCTAAAATTTTCAAATTATGTCTAAAGATCTCTCTTTTAATGTGCAATTGACATTTTTAATACACCACGTTTTGGGTTTAACTCCCTTTTCGATAAAATTTGTAGAAGGAAAACGTATTTATTCGTTAAGTAAACTATGGCTCATTTATTCTATAATTCTATATTGTTTGATCAATTTATTACAATTTTGTTTGCTACCCTTTATTATATGTCGAATTGAGAAAACACCGTATAATGTAAGAACAATTTTTTTTATTTTATAATACATAAGTACGTAGGTAATATAATCTCTATATATATAATCCTTAGTGTGTATGTGCGTGATCGACCCACGCCTAAACCACTGAACGTATCGAAACCATATTCACACCATATGTTTGTTTAGTGCTCCGGATGGTTTATCTAAATTTTGGGCCAAATCGGTTTGATTTGATTTCACACGATTTTAAGTAATTAAATTAATTATTCTCAGGTAGAAGAATGCCGATTTTGGGGTTTAAAAAAAAAGGTTTCTCATTTCTTTTGTTCCCAGACAGACAATGGGATTGGGTTAAATCATTGTTCTCAAAGGCCTTGAAGAAATATTATGATTATATTATAGATATATTTTGTTTTCCCTAAACTTTAAAATTAAAATGTTATATGTATAATATAATCATAATACTTCTTCAAGGCCTTTGATCAAATCAAACCGATTTGGCCCAAAATTTAGATAGACCATCCGGAGCACTAAACAAACCTATGGTGTGATTATGGTTTAGATACGTTCAGTGGTTTAGGCGTGGGTCGATCACGCACATACACACTAAGGATTATATATATATATAGATAGATAGATATAGATATAGATATATTTTGTTTTCCCTAAACGTTAGAATTAAAATGTTTCACAGAAATACACCATGTAAAAAGGAAAATTTATATTTTTAAATGTGATTATTTTATTGTTATTAGTTGGCTAACCTGAGCCTGTCGGAAAGAAACATTCCAAATCTTAATCAATGTTTCTTATTATTAATACATTTCCCAGTATCCCAGTGCATTCAAACCATTTTTTTAAGGTAATGTTCTTTATGACATTATTTAGTTAATTTTAAATTAAGGATTTTTCTTTAAAAAGTTCTATATATTTCTATGAAATTTTAAAAAAAAAGTTACAACAAACCATTTTTGTAAGGTAATGTTCTATATTGCATTATTTAGTTAGTTGAATTTTAAATTAAGGATTTTTCTTCTAAAAGTTCTATATATATTTCTATGAAATTTTTTCAAAAAGTTCATTAAAAACAAAAAAATGACCCCTGTTAAGTTGCAAAATCTTTATTCTTATCAATTAATCATATCAATCAATCTATTAGAATATATAATTTTTTTTATTCAGTCTTACACTTTCTTTTAATTGAAAAGTTTTATCCAATGATATAATATTAATATAATTTATATAAATACATAGATATATCCAATATCAATATAATTTTTATTATTAATATTATATATACAAATTACAGAGAATTATCTTTTATCTAGGCTGTTCAGTACATTTTAAACAAATTTAAACCATCACAAATTTTGAATCCATGAATTTCATTGTTCTAAACATTAATTACTATTGAAGAGCCTTATATATTCGAACGGAGGAATATATATGTAAGTGTTCCCTCATAAATTCAAAAATTAAATAATAGCCCTAATGAAAATGTGTTAAGATCATTGTCTAAATTTAAATAAAAATGTAATAGATGAAATTTTTATATAATAAATTTAGTTAGTTCCTAAATATCAATTTTTTTTTTAAATATGCTCAAAATAAATAATATATACAATCTATAAAAAATATTTTTTATTTTGCTTTCGCAATGAGTTAAATTATTTCTTGGAGCTGATTTTTAATTAATAAAATATACCTATTTAATTAAAATACTGTTGAACAAAATTATATTGCAAACAAACTTTTGGCCGTCTCGAGACGCTGCCCGCCAGGGCCACCCGCCCGGAGGGCTAAGGCGCAGAGGGCGTGCCGGAGGCACGCCTGACGCAGCTTGTATACTTACATAATATATATACCGACCCATTTGATCCTCTGCTCTGCGGACAGATTTTCGGGATTCCCATTAAAAGTATGTAAAAGTATAAGGTTTTTACTCACTTCTCATCTTATATATTTTTTTTTAATGATGATATTGTTGTGAGAAGGAGATACACCAGAAGGTCCATCCCCTAAAGGCCTGTATGGGCTGGCCCCTCCATCGTGAAAAGAACAGAGTAGAATGGAAGAAGCCAAATCTCAGAAAGTTAGATATAATCCAATTTACTAAGTTTTTAGGGGTTTCGAGCAGTGATAAATTCTCCGTTCGATAAATTAGGTTAAATTTATCTCCCACTTAATTTTTTTTTCCAGACCCTATACTTACAGAAAAAATATCTGGGTATAGCCGGGAATCGAACCCGAGACCTCCGGGTTGCCAGCCAGACATTCTGACCACTACACCAGGGAGGCCGACAAATTTTGCCCTCTCGTTTTTAGTAATTGATTTTTACAGAAATATGGTACTTTCTTATACTTGTAAAGACTAACTATACAAATTTTATCCAGATGGAAGAGAGATTCAATTTTTCGCCCCCACTCACATTTTGAGTAGTTGAGTTTGAGTACTTTCAAAAATTCGTAAAATTAATTTTTATATATTTCTCTATGTTAACTTTTGTTAAGTAAGAAACAAGTGGATATTTTACCCTTAATAGATAGTGCAAAATCAGTGTAAACCTATTGTAAACACAATTTCGCCTTTTGACCCTCTTGAGGTGAAATTTCAAATAATCCTGAAATTAGTTTTTAGTTATTTGATTCATTTCTTTGTAAAAAAATATTGTTTTATTTAATCATTCAATGTGGCTACTTTTTGAATAAATCTGGTTACTCTTCAGAGTTTATTAAGATTTAAATTCATATGATTAAAATTAAATTATTATTATTTTTTTTTTTTTAAATTATTATTTTTAATAAAAGAAAAATAATATCACGTAAGTAAATCCGGGTGCGTGCAAAACGTAATATTAAAACGATTATTGTTTGTAAGTCATAGATACCATTCCCGTATAGCACAGAGACAAAAATAAAACCCAAATGCAACTTTTATATTGGTTGAATTATAGTCATTATATAGTTTTATTTAGGTTTAATTACGGTTTCAAAACGGTAGTTATGTCTCGTTTTTTTCCGTTTTGCAACTGTGTTGTATTATCGTTAAATTATAGTCGCAAAGATTAAAAACCAACCGTTACAAAAAGGTTGTCGCCAACATTTTTGCCACCGGTTTGCAACTGTTTATTGATAATTTTATATTTCTTTGATTTGATTAATATAATGAATAATTACACAATTCTTTAATAATATATAGTACAATATATATAATGCTGATTGTTGTATATTATTAAAGAATTGTGTAATTATTCATTATATTAATCAAATCAAAGAAATATAAAATTATCAATAAACAGTTGCAAACCGGTGGCAAAAATGTTGGCGACAACCTTTTTGTAACGGTTGGTTTTTAATCTTTGCGACTACGAGCCCCATCCCATCTCAATTGGCCCACCAATATTTTTTCTTTTTAAATAAAATTATTCTAATTCACTGTAAATTTAATTTAAATATTTATTTTTATTATCATTTGGAACAACATTTTAAACAATTTGAAAGTTTATATTGGGAAAATAAGGACAAGTTTTTTATGTGTGACTTTTTTATTTATCCACCAACGTTTCGTCGACTTTGCCGACTTCTTCAGGGCTTCTATAATTATAAGAACATTCTTGATATTAATTTACAAAAGTACAGTCAGAATCCAAAAACATACATGTATCAATAGTTTACCTACCAAATAGTCATGTCACACATTCGTTTAAATTTTCTTATTACCTTCGTTACCATTGAAGGGCATCAGAATACAATTTTCAAAAGATATTTGGCACATTAACAAAAAACACAATTTTTTTCTCTTTTTAATAACAACCTTATCAATACAGAAGAGTAATCACTTCTTACAAAAAAATAGAATAGAATATTTTTACTTTTTATCCCTATATACACAAATCTCAACCTCGAATAAATTAAACTTATATATTAATAAAATACATGTCAACGACACCAGTCAAGTTATTATTAGATGAAAAAAATTTCCATTAGAAATCTATTTATATCTTCAACATCTAATTACATTTATTTTTGAAATTTTTTTTATATTATTATTTATTTTTTAACTTTTTATTTTTATCTTTATACCTGTCTAGCAAAAAACTATATATGCCACTTAAATTCTGGGTGTCTGTTCTAAAATTCACTGTATCATTTAACGAAATGTGAATCATTTCACTTATTGTTCTTTTAAAATACACTGGTTCAAAATCTAATATTAATGTGTCATCAAACTTGAATTGATGATTTAGATCAAAATGATGGGTAGCTAGGGCGGTTTTGTCATTTTTAAAATATTAGACACTCTACAATCATATATATGTTGTGTTAATCTTTTTTTAAATATTGCGATGTCTGTCCTATATATGCTTTTCCACATGAACAGGGTATCTTATATACAACGCCTGACTTTTTTTCCTTCTCTGTTCCATCTTTTAATCTACTATATAATGAACCCACAGTTAAAATGTTATAAAAAGCTAATTTCGAATTTGTTTTCTCCAAACATCTATCAACTTTATGTGAGATTTCTGGGATAAAAGGAAATTTAAAGAAATTTTTTCCTCCGTTATTCAAAATTGTATTTTGCCTTTGGCTGTTAATACTACCATTCTCCATTCTACCCCTATTATTCACCAAAAACACATCAAACGCCCTCCTTATGAAAAACTCAGGGTAATTATTTTTCTTTAATATGCACCTGATTCTCTCCAAATTGTCCTTATGAAAAATCTCTCCACTGAGATAAATAGCACGATGCAATAACCCCCTTATCATTCCTAATTTCTGTGAACTGGGATGGTTGGATTTAAAATTTAAAACTCGTCCAGCACTCGTTGGTTTTATATACCAATCTGTTATTAGTTTTTCTTCCATTTTTATAACTTTTACATCCAAGAATGGCAAAGCACCCTCCCTTTCAATCTCCATTGTAAATTGAATTTTCATATTTATACTATTAAAAACTTTCATAACCTCTTTTTCAGTATCTCTAGGTATCAATAGCAATAAATCGTCCACATAAAGAACTATCTAATAAGAAAATTTAAACGAATGTGTGACATGACTATTTGGTAGGTAAACTATTGATACATGTATGTTTTTGGATTCTGACTGTACTTTTGTAAATTAATATCAAGAATGTTCTTATAATTATAGAAGCCCTGAAGAAGTCGGCAAAGTCGACGAAACGTTGGTGGATAAATAAAAAAGTCACACATAAAAAACTTGTCCTTATTTTCCCAATATAAACTTTCAAATTATAAATTAAATTATGGACGGAAATGATAATAATTTTAAACAATTTAAAACATTTTATTGTAACATTTAACTTAAAATTATTTTTTAATTGTTAAAAACATATTTTTATATAAAAAATAGTTCTTTGCTTTTCACGATTTTTTTTTTAAGAATCTTTGAATATGTCAAATAATCAAGTATGCTTTGCCTTTTTCCATCAAAAGAAAGTTTGTTTTGTTTATTATTAGTAAAAATGACTCGTGGAAAGGTTGTTGATGAAAAAATTCGCTCAATTATTATCAATTTATTTAAAAAGGGAAAATCAAACGCGGAAATTGGCGATCTAGTTAATTATTCAAAGTTTACTGTCATAAATATTAATCGAGTTTATAAAACAACGGGTACAATAGCTACAAAACCTCGGTATGCGTCGAAATCCAAAATATCAGATGCTGATAGACGGGCATTGAAGAAGATTATTAGAAAAAACAGGCGTTCGAACTATGGTGAATTATCTGTTCTTTGGAGCGATGCTGTGGGCGAAGTGTTTCAAGATCCACGTGCCATAGAGAAGACCTTAAGTTAGGTTTTAAAACTTTCAAGGTAATTTTTTATTGCAACTTATTCCAAAATATTTTTTTCTAATTTTACTTTAATTAAAACCGACTTAAATGGGCTAAAAGTCACATTAATTGGACGAGTGATGAATGGAATAGTGTCCATTGGAGTGATGAGTCTCGTTTTGAAATTTGTGTTGGGGACAATCAAAGCATTCGTCAGAAAAATGAAGCTTTCAATTCAGATTGTTTAAAAAAAGAAAGTAAAATTTCCTGCTTCAGTTATGGTATGGGGTTCAATGTATGCTAGAGGTGTTGGAAAACTTCACTTCATTGATGGAATTGTAAACACCAATAAATATTTAGAGATTTTAAAAAATCGTTACTTCCAACAATGGCTGATGCATTGCAGAATAATAATAATTTTGTGTTCAAACAAGACGGGGCGGCCTGCCATACATCAAGAAAATCTTTAAAATGGCTTTCTGATCATAATGTTCCACTTTTGGTGTGGGTGGCAAACAGTCCCGACTTGTCACCAATAGAAACTCTTTGGCACACAATGAAAAAGCAATTACGAATACAACCAGCTAGAAACGTAGTCGAATTAAAACACAAACTTCAAAATATTTGGGATACTTTCACTCAAGATGAGTGTCAAAACTTAATAAGTACGTTGCCCAAAAGAATTCAAGCCGTAATTAAAAATAAAAGCGACGTCACACAGTGGTAAAGGTTTTGTATTTTGTATGTTTTCCTTGTTTTTAACAATTCAAAAATAATTTTAAGTTAAATGTTACAATAAAATGTTTTAAATTGTTTAAAATGTTGTTCCAAATGATAATAAAAATAAATTTTTAAATTAAATTTACCGTGGATTAGCATAATTTTATTTAAAAAGAAAAAATATTGGTGGGCCAAGATGGGACGGGGCTCGTATAATTTAATGATAATACAACACAGTTGCAAAACAGAAAAAACGAGACATAACTACCGTTTTGAAACCGTAATTCAACCTAAATAAAACTATATAATGACTATAATTCAACCAATCAAAAAAGTTGCATTTGGGTTTTATTTTGGTCTCTGTGCTATACGGGTTAAGATATGTAGTTTTTTTTATTCCCAACAATTCTCCCATATCTAAATTAAATTAATTAAATTTCGAAGCGTATGCACTAAAGGTTGCGCAATAGGCTGTTTTAATCTGACTTTTGCCATATTTATAATTATTGGTCAGATTTCTGACAAGTAAGAGTAACAACTATCTTTTTTGTTGGCTTACGGAAACTAAAGACCATTTTAGACATTAAATCTAACTATAATTTCACAAAATAAAAATATTTTCCAATACCGAAAAAGTTATCGGAATCATTTGAGTAGTTACTACCAGTAATCATTTTTATTTGGACCATTATATTATACAAACGATATTTCTAAATTATTTATAGTTATAATCATTACAGTAAAATTTTAATCATAACTAGTAGGGAATATTGAGATATAAATAATTTACAATTTTTATTTATTTATTTTAAGGTCTTTCGACTTCTGATTATTCTTTGTCTAGCCTTCAGTAATACATTCTCGACTGGATATCTATTATATAAAACTACAAAACTTATTAAAGTTTTAAATTCATTTGGACAATTATCATTTGGTGTGAAGGAAAATGTCTTAAAATTATTGATTCTTCTTCAGGTATGTTTTTATCATAAATACTACCATTATCCCATACTATTACATTAATCTGGAAATTTGAGTGCTTATTCTTTCTTTAAATAATAGCGAAGCAGGCGGCCACCATTTTTGAAAATGACAATCTTAGCTTATAAGCATAAGGTTGATTTTGTTTTTTTAATAAGTTGATTAAATAACTAGAAATATATTAATTTTGTCATATTCTAATAATAATTAAGTTTGCCATTTTAAAAAATGGTAGCTTCCCTTTATAATCTCACGTCAGTCAAACTAATAAAATTGATATTTCATTATTTGAATCGGAATAATTTGAAGAAATAAAGATTCAATCTGTATATCAAAATTTATAATGATTTCTTTTTATATAAATCTATAATATACTTATCTCTGTTCATTTTCAGTTTGGGTTTATGTTTTCAACGACTATTCAACTTTGGTCCCTTCCAAGTCAAAATACAATGAATCTTTTTTATAAAACCTCATTTAAACTTATAGATATAACTTTAACTTACATTTTTCTGGATTCAAATATAATTTATTGCCAATTAATCTATGTAATGAGAAGTCATTTTCAAGAATTAAATAAAAATTTCATTAAATTATTAAAAAATTCAATCAAATATGATAAAGTAAGATTCTCTAAATTTTTCTATTTATTTACCATATTAATATATTTTTTCTATTTATTTATTAATTCTTGAATAAAAGCTGATAAATCTTTATTATTATTATAATCGAAATTGAAACAAATTAATTTGAAAAGCCTAAGTATATATATTTATGCAGACGACACGCTGTTAATAGCTAGTACTCTGGAAGATCTACAGAGGCTGCTAAATAGAACAACCGTCATGAGTGAAGAGTATGGGTTAAAACTGAATGTGGCCAAAACAAAATATATAGTCATCAGTAAGAAGATAAACCCCTATGACACTGGACTAAAAGTTAGCAACAACCCTCTTGAGAGAGGGCAACAAATTAAATACCTAGGTTGCACTATAAATGATAAATGGGATCACTCTGTGGAAATCAAACAGAGAATTGAAATGCATTCCAGCGAATAAGACCTCAGCTGTGACCTTTGAGGATGCAGTTAGTAAGATGTTACGTATTTTCGGTTCTTCTATATTGAATGGAGGCCTGGACTCTTACAGAAGCGACAAGTAATAGAGTGCAGGCATTTGAGATGTGGATATACCGGCGAATCCTGAGAATAAGTTGGATAGATAGAGTTACAAATGAAGAGGTTTTAAGAAGAATGAAAAAAGATACAGAATTAATAAATAACATCAAAATTAGAAAATTATCGTACTTAGGCCATATATTACGTAACTCTAAATACCAATTTCTACAGCTTATTATTAAAAGGAAAATAGCCGGTAGACGGGGACCTGGGAGAAGAAGGACATCATTGTTAAAGAATCTGCGTCAATGGTTCGGGAAGACTTCTTTGGAGTTGTTTCGGGCCGCCGTCAATTAAACAATCATAGCCAGAATGATCGCCAATATTTGCTGAGCGGATAGGCACCAGAAGAAGAAGAAGAAGATATATATTTACCAAATGTAATATTAAGTGTTAGGATAGTAAGGATATAATAATAGAAAGAGAAAAATATACAAGGGAAAGAAATAATTTATTCTGAAACTAGCCAGCAAGATCTTCAACGAATATTACAAGTTTTGTGTTAGAATTTTTATTTTGAGGCGGACTGATATATTAATATTTCAGGATTGGATGAAGATAGTCCAGAAATAAATAAAATAAATAATAGATTACTTCTAACAAATAATATTTATTGGAATGCCATTTTGAAACCGACGCTTCGGAGGAAGAGTGCTATAAGTATATACTAAATTCATTAACCCTTTTGAACCCTGGAGAAGTTGCTCCGAAGTATCGGTTTCAAAATAACATTATATGGGGAAAACATTTCCAATAAATATTATTCATTGGAAGTAATCTCTTATTTATTTAATTTAATTCTGGACTGCCTTCATCCAATCCTGAGATATTAAAACTGATCAATAACAGGCTAGAAACAGATTTTCCCTTAAGTACAATTCCGGACAATTCCCAAGTCTCTCATATAAGACCAGCAGTCTTCTTTGAAAATTATTGTTTTGTTTTTATCAACATATTTTCAAACTGGTCAACTATTCGTCAGCTTTTGATGTCTATTGATATAGTATTTTAAACATATATTAAGATTCCTCAATCGAAACGAAATTTCCCTGAAAAAATTAAAATATAAAAATATTTATTAGGAAAATTTAATATTTTAGGTATTGGTGATTTTTTCTTATTTTTTCAAAATTCTACTCTATGGTTAAGTCCCTAAACTAAATTCAATTTAAAATATAATATAAGAACTTTATAAGATTATTTAATAGTAATAAAGAAAGAAAGAATTTAGCTAATGAAAGTTTATTTTCATATAGACTAAGCATAGGTTTGGCCTGAGGGATTCTAACTTGGTTAGAGTAGGGGTTCTTAAATTTATTTAGTCCAAGGACCCCCTCTTGTGCAACATTTTTTTGTGGACCCCTCCCCTTGCATTTTCATCGTCTTCTTAAGCTGTTCGCAACAATTTTTTATAATTTCGGCAACCCCCGGTATGGCTACGTAGACCCCAGTTTGACAATCGGCTGGGTTAGAGCCTCGGTCTTTAGAACTTTGCACCCTGGTTATGCTAATGTCCCGAGTTCGAATTCCGGCCGATTCTTATGTCTATAATAAAAAAAAATTTCTTTATTTTCTAATTTCATTTATAAATATCTTTAGATGAGGTCTTACGCCTCAGGACTAATGAAAAAATAATTTCCCAGCCTTGGGTGATGTGATGAATCGGGTGGTGTTTAAATATATTATGTACATAGTTATTTAGTATGTTTTGAGATAAATTATTTCTAATTCATAAGAAGTGTTAAATTTAATTTGATTTCTGGTTTTACCATATGTCAGGAGTAGTTTGCCTCAAATTTTTTGACACTTGGGTTCAATTTCCGAAGATTCGACAATCCTTCTGGTATATAATCATCTTCCTAGATAACCTTCTAAAATTATTATTTTAAATTTAAATCTTAGTAATAATTAATTATTTATTAAACGAAATCTAAAGATGAGTTTTTTTTATATATATTTTAATTTATTTATATTTTTAGGTGCAACAAACAATATTTTACGTACGAAACACAGCACGAACTCATCGATATTTTATAGTATTAACAAAGGAAATTAATTCAGCTTGTGGTTTAATTTTACTTTCTCAATCATTACTTATGTTTACCACATTGACTATAACATCGTTTTATTTTATAACCTCTTTTGTATTCCCTACAGACCGTTTATTTCAAAGTCCTTTTACAAATTCAATGGTTATGTTAATATTTCTAAGTTTTATTTTTTGTTGCTTCATGATGTGTTATCTTACAACAGAGACATGTTTTCAGGTAACTATTATATAAAACAATTTACAGACATAAGCTGAGCTTCCAGTTTTTCTCTTTCTTTTTTCTTTTAATTTTTAGGCAAATCGCATTGGTGGATATATACATGATATTATTTTATTGGAAAATAGAGAGCCAGTTAAAATTGAGGTAGATATATATTAATTTAAAATATCGTCGCCTTAGAGTGTAAACCTGCTAACTCACAATAAGGAGATTTTACAGAGCAGAGAAAAAACAAACAAAATTCAATAGTGTTGTAATGGGAAAAATCATTTTTTACATTTTTTTTTCTACAACTTACGATCGTAATTTTAAGAAGCAGTTTTACTTGGAGGATGCTGCATCTCTTTTTCTTTCCAAGGGTATTAATATGTCACATATGATAAAAAATGGAGTTAGCAGGTTTACACTCTAAGGCAGTGATGGCGAACCTATGACACGCGTGTCAATGGTGACACGTTAAGACATTTTGGGTGACACGCATAATTTTATGGACGGTCTTCGCTCAAGAAGATTTAAAGGAGGTTACGCTTAATTCACTAAGTCGCTAAATTAAAGAATAATTAGGTTTTGTTTTTGAATAAATAAATAAATAAAAAATATGTGTGTTTTGCTGTTTTTTGTTTTTTTACTAGGGCTGCAACCGAGGGGTAAACCGCGACCTAAAATCGTATCTACTTCCACTTCCTCTTTCATTTCCAAGTAGAAGACAATAGATCATCTAATCAATTCCAAAGTAATTCCAAATAATTCCAAAGACGGTGTACATCTAATTCCAATCGCGGTTCACCCCTTGGCTGCAACTATCACCAAATTATAAATATTTCTAGATGTGACACATCAGCCGAGTTAAGTCAGGTTTTTTTTGAATTGAGAGACACCATAATCCAAAAGGTTCGCCATCACTGCTCTAAAGCGACGATATACAATATTAATTTTTGTAAAAGTTTTCACACAAACAAAAATTAAGCTTTTTAGAGATAATCAACTACAAAACAAAAATAAGTATTATCTACAGCTATAATTGGCATCACAAAATTAGAAGCATGGACCCGCAAAACACAAAGAGCATTGTTGCCATTTTTTAGAGCTGTAGAGCAAGTAGCATCAGATACAAATCCTAACTGATATGATAACCATGCGGTTACTTAACTGCTATATTTATTATATAGTAAAATAAATAATAATATACAATGGTGTACCCAGCTTTTTGATTAGAGAAGGTGGGATGACCACGGGGAAACTGCGGATTACAAATAAATTGACTATATAAAAAATTAATAAAAACTATATTAAAGAAATTTAATAATATTCATTTTCTTTTCATTAGTTAATTTTCAGTAAGAATTTGTATTTTTTTCATTTAAATTAAAGTTTTTAAAAATTATTTTGCGTTTAGGGGATTTTTCTTAATCTGCACACGAATATGTTAATATAATAATAATTTAATAATAATAAATTATTTTTATTTACAAACATAATACATAATTTAATAAATAATCATTTAAAAATTACCGTAATAACATGATTTGAGGATCAGCGTAATAGAATAGACTAGAAGAAGTATTAAATAAATAATTGAATATAATAATTGTCTGCATGAAATGGCAACTACGCCCTTTGTTTACTGTAGGATGGTGCTTTAAATTTAGTGATCTCATTGTCATTGTCAAATAATAAACGAAAATAGATCGCCTTAGAGATAGGCAACCAAATATACCTAGTTTCCCAGCGCTTCCTAACATTAAAGGAGTAGCCGGGCAATTTATTGCCATATCATAACAAAAGACATTTTATTAAAAGTTTAATTAAATAACATTTTTCTCCTATATATATATATATATATATATATATATATATATATATATATATATGTATATTTCTTAATTAAAAAAGTAGTCGAGAAATTACAAAAACAGGTGATGATTTTTCAGAAAATTTTCAAATTCATTAATGTTTTTAATATTTTTGTTTTGCACTCGCTAGAAAAAGGTAAATAAGGCGCTCAAGTGGGAGACGAATTAGCATACTTTCATATCTATATATATATTACGTAATAAATGACCTGATGCCCCATGAAATAAATACTTCAACCCTCCCAGAGGCCAGCAGAAAGCAGGAAAATTATTAAATCTTCGAGAATAGTTATCATATCAAATTTGTTCTTATTGAAGAAGAATAGATTATTAACATTTTAAACTATATATTATAATATTATATTCTAATATTTACAGACATAATTCCTTTGAAATAATCTCGTATTCTTTTTAGCTTCAAAGATTTTCTCTTCAAATTATGCATAACCATTTAGATATTACAGTATGTGGTTTGTTTTCATATAATACATCATTCTTTTATTCTGTAAGTACATTCATTACTTATTTTAATAATAAGTTTGTTTCTACAGCAGTTGCCAACGCAGGTGGTGGCAACGCTCCCTTCTGGATTTAATATTATGGTATTTATTTGCTTATTATGAATTTTTGACCGAATTCAAAAAAGGAGGAGGTTCTCAATTCGACTGATTTTTTTGTGTCTATGTTACCTAATATCTTCGGCAATTGTGAACCGATTTTGATGATTTTTTTGCATTGGGTTCAGTCTAGTTTCCGATTGGTCCCGTTTTTTTTTCATTGGTATTGGACCTTTTTTGTTATGTTTGTTCAGGCATAACTTCTTTGTTTATGAACCGATTTTAATGATTCTTTCTGCGTTTGGACCAGTATAGCTCCAAGATAGTCAAGATACCTAACTATTTATTTATTTTATGTATGTTCAGCGAGAACTTTTTGCCACGTGGACCGATTTCGATGATTCTTTTTTTATTGGAAAGGGGGTACCTTAGGAGTGGTCGAATATTAATTTGGCCAAGTTCTGATGATATGATCAATGGCGAAATAACGTAAATCTCCAATTTTTATGAGCAAATAATCGAAATTATAATAAATAAAATCTTTTATAAAAAACAATCATAAAAAATTCGTTTAAAACCCGAGAAAAATTTCGAGAGAATTTCTATATTTATGAATTGAATTTTATTATCATTTTCTTATTCATTCGCCCGAGCTTTCTCTTACGAGATGCATGCAATGTATTATATTAAGTCACTATTAATAACATCACTAAAAAGAGAAAAATAAAAATAATTTTTATAAAAAAAAATAAAACCGACTTCAATAAAATTAAATGCAACAAATAAAATAATAATAACTCAAAAATCGAATAAAATGCACTAAAAGTTATAAAATAATTATCTTATTTCGTTAGAACTAAATGACGAAATTGTTACATGAAATCACTTTTTGAAGTCGGTGCTAAACAAACTATATACAGCTTACCCGCCAAACGTCCTAAATAAGATCCGTCGAGTTCGATTCATAAAATGTATATGTTTGGCACCGACTTCAAAAAGTGATTTCATGTAACAATTTCGTCGTTTAGTTCTAACGAAATAAGATAATCATTTTATACCGTTTAGTGCATTTTATTTGATTTTTGAGTTCTTATTATTTTATTTGTTTCATTTTATTTTTTGAAATCGGTTTTATTTTTTTTTATGAAAATTATTTTTATGTTCAGCATGTTATATTATTAATTTAGAGTTCTCAGTGTTTTAATAATTTTACAAAATTTATTCAACGTTTTAATGTTTTAAATGATGAAATAGTAAGATCGACATTTGTCTTGTATATTTTTCATAGCGATTCTAGAAAAAGAAATATACACCGTCATTCAAAAATGAATTATTATTTTCAGAAGATTTGCTCTTATGAAAAAACATGTACTATATGATTTATTTTTATAGAATTTTATAAAGCCCATGTTTACCATCAGTTTCAAAATATATCAAGCGCATATATAGTGATTACATCAAAGAAACTGCACAAGCACTATAGTTTGAAACTGCTGTAGAAACAAACCTAAAAACAATCTATTATTTCTTCTAATTATTGTCATTATTAGTTAATAGGTACTGTTACTACATATGTGGTAATTTTAATGCAAAGTTTATGGAAACACTTCAATTAAAAGATCTCTTATTATGTAGATATACACAAGAATTCATATGGAGTGAATTGATAAAGTCACTTATTTAGATCTAATAAATATGTGTATAAAAATAATAAATATAATTATATGTTTGTATATTTAATAAAAAATTTCAATTGATTTTTATTTTATCTATAATGTAGCAGTATGAAATAAAAAAAATGGGGTAATTAAATCGAAAAAATCTTCATAAACCAGAGCCATAGCCATAATTTTTTAGGGAAACGAGATACTGATTTGGTGATTTGATCAATAAAGACCGATATTCTATTCTCATTTTTAAAATTTTAATTAAGAAAAATTAAAAAACCCAAATATAAAGTGTTTTAATAGCAACTAAATTTTGCACCATTTCGAAACTGTTGTACCTAGAGTAGTCATATTTTATAATTGTAAATAAATGTAAAATTAATTATACAGAGCTACACGTTTGCAGAATCCATACAAATTGTAAAATTTGGGTTAGTATTTTAATTAGTTTATTTTAAAGTCCACTCTAATAATTAATCTACATAGTTCGTCAGAAAGAATAAAAATACTGTTCCCCAGTACAAAACTACTAGCCTTAAAAATGATAATGATTTATCAACTTTACTAAAACTGTACGATTTCTACTCTTTTTCCAATCATGTACTGCTACAAAATTAATTACCCACCGAATTAAATCAGTCACTTTTGATATAGTTATCAATTTAAAATCCATTGCTATTGCAACACCCTATAATTAAAATTTATTAGATAACTGACTTGACGTAAATAGAAGCATAACAATTAATAAAGTAAATGGAGTGTAGTTTCACAATGAATGAAATAAAACTCAAAGAGGTTTATACAAACTCAATGTATATCGGATTATTAGTCCATCATCAGTTTTTAATCTGTAAACTCTTGATGATGGACTAATAACATAATAATCCGAAATATATTGAGTTTGTATAAACCTCTTTGAGTTTTATTTCATTCACTGTTAAACTACACTCCCTTTACTTTATTAATTAATATCATGTTTCACCTAAAACCTAACCACTTTCCCTAAGTAAAAAAGAAACATAACACACCAGGGGCCATCGTTGCCGTTTTCGGAGCAGCAAAGATTAGAAACATCCTTGTTGAAAACTACAATAATGGCTCTGAGGAGTGAGTTAAACTTCTATTTTCGTGACGCGAAATTTCTACACACCTCTACAAAATAAATTTCCCCAATTTATTATAAGATTTTTAGTTGCTGTAGATCTGGCACTTTTGATATAGCGAACAATTTAAAATTCCGGTTCCATTGCAACAGCCTATAAATAAACTGTATTAGATAGCAGAATTGGCGTACATAACACTCCCCAGAGGCCATTGTTGCTTCTTTTAGACCAGAAGAGATTATATACTTCTAGTTCAAAACTGCAACAATGTCTCTGAAGGGAAAGTTCACCTTCTATTTATATGACTCTAATTAATAATATATGTTGAGTAAGGTGCTCCTTATTTTGGATATTTTCCAATATTTACGCTAACAGGGGCTCATATGGTTAGAAATAAATTTATAAAAAAATGTCCCCCAAGTTTCAAGTCTCTATCTCAATTTTAACCTACTGCTGCTACATAGCATTAAGTTTCCCATCTAAATAACAGGGGTTTTTGGCATTGAACGATCAATTTTTATATTCCGGCCAAAGAATATGGTTCAAAAAATTTGAAATTCTGTAGACTTTATCCTTATAATAGTAGCTATCGCTCAGAATTTTTACAGATTTTTAGCTATTATAATTTTGGAGTCTAAAAATTACTAATACTAAGATATAGCAGTTTTTATCTAGATGTAACTCCAAAATTGTAATATCTAAAAATCTGTAAAAATTCTGAAGGATAGCTATTATTATAAGTATAAAGTATACAGAGTTTCAAATTTTTTGAGACATTACTTTGTCCAGAATAAAAAATTGATCTTTTAATGCCAAAAACCCCATGTTATTTAGATGGGAAACATAATTGCTGTGTAGAACTAGGTTAAAATTGAGATAGAGACTTAAAACTTGGGGGATATTTTTTTTATTTATTTTTAACCATATGAGCCCCTGTCAGCATAAATATTCGAAAATATCCAAAATAAGGAACACCCTAATGTTGAGAGTTATGGGAAGCAGAACCTTGGCAGTGTAAATAAAGAGATGAACTCTCACGATTTTGTTTCAAGTCTCACAAATCAACCCCACTGTGATGCAATAAGCAATTTGACTAAGATTGGCATGGCTCTGTAATTGTTCAACAAAACACTACTGTCTATATGTAACTTCTCCGAGAAGTCTCTGGCAAATTTATGGAATAAAATAATCATTATGAATAAATTATAAATTCTCTTAATGTTTGTTAATGAATATGTATGTAATAAATTAGCTAATAACTGATTAAGATAGTAAAATTTTTAAATTTATTTTTATCTATGATGAATAAAATTATTAAAATATTAAATGCTGTTTATTATTACACCTTGAAAACAGACAGCCGGGTGAAGATATTTTGTCATCTGAGGAAAGGTTAGTAATTGTCAATCCTGTTGATAGAATGAATATTTTATTATATTACTAGCTTCAAGGCTCGCCTTCGGCGAGCCTATTGCTGGTAGGAGCTTCGCCCCTGGACCCCCACGTGGCTGTTTTATACACGTGTAAAGAACACTTTAATATAATAATAATTAATATAATATTAATATAATAGATTTCAGGAACCAAGTTATTTGGGTGGAGCTGATCATAGAGAGAGGATTCGTAGGCCAAGATTCTTGAGGGGTGTCGGTTTGCATTCATTTGTAGGATCTGGCATTGATTTGTGGAACAGTCTGTCTGTTACTACTTGGAATTATAGTTCTCTGCCCCCTATGATTAAATCAATTATAAATTTTGTCAAGTCCTAATGTCCTAGAGTTGTGCAAAATTTTATTTAGTTCTCACAAGCAGAGATTAGGTGAGGTAGAGAGAGGTCATACCATCCTTGTTAAGGTTTTGACCAGGTTTCCTTAACAGCTTATGGCAAATGCCGGGATGGCTAATGCGTCGCTTGCTCCTGGTATCGGGTTTTTGCGCGGAATTTTTAAATTACTTTTTGTCTTTTGATGGAAATCTATGGTCATGTTATTTGTTAATGAGCATACATTTCTATTTTTTTTTTTTTTTTTTTCTTCTTTTTTTTTTACTTGTTTATTATTTGTTAAATTGTTGTAATTAATTTGTATTGATGTTTATTAATGTATTGTAGCTAGATTGTATTGATGTTTGGAGGACCTAGCCACCGAGGACTTGTGCCTCTAAGCAGGTCGAGAAATAAAGATTTATTTATTTATTTATTTATTTATTTAATATTTCAACTCTTGTGAATCAATTGTAATAGGTTGATGAAGAGGACAAAGTATATCTCTTTATGAATGAATTTAAAAAATTTATTTTTTCAGCAGAAGACAATATTTTATTGTTCCCTTCTTCTACTTAATTATTCGGCAAAAAGAACCTTTCAACTTAAATTAAAATAAAGTTTTTGTCTTGTAAAAATTCAATAAATAAGGTAAAATTCGTCATTTGGGGAGAATTATCCAATTAAAAAATTAAAAATAATAAACTTTTAAAGTTTATTATTAGATTATAGAAAATTTAGGTTTAATTAGGCTCAAAATAGGTTTTTAATAATTTCAATAGGCTGAAATTTCCTAGATTTCAAAACAATATAACAATGGGTTTTCAAATGATTTTGTTTTCTTTAAAGAATTCTACGGGCTAATTGAATTTTGGTTTTAATCTTTAAAATATATTTTTAAATAAATTCCAAAAGCTAATTAATTCCTTTCAGTTGGTTTAGTTAGTATAGTTTCAATAATCCTTTATAATTAACTTTGAAATAAATAAATAATATTGAAATGAGTGAATGAGCTCGAATACAAAAGCCAAAAGGCTTAGTTCTTTTGAAATGGCTGAGGGTCTTAAATAACGGGTGTTTTTTTTAGAGGTATAGAACTTCGAATTGAAATAAAACACAAGAAAATCGTTTTAATGTCCATCAATTTGGCTTTATTGGAAGGATAATTTTATGCCATTAATGTTTAAATATGATTTCGGGCATGTGGCCGCCGCGGCTGGCTCGAATAAATCCAATTCTACAGGTCCAATTTTCAACCACTTTTTCGAGCATATGGGGCCGTATGTTGGCAATAACGCACAAGCAAAATTGCCGCATTTGGAGTGAAGAGAATCCACATGAGACCCTTGAGACGCCATTACATCCACAAAAACTGACTGTTTGGTGTGCTCTATGGGCTGGTGGAGTCATTGGGCCATACTTCTTCCGAAATAATGCTGGAGAGTCAGTTACCGTTAATGGAGACCGGTATAGAGCCATGATAACCGACTATTTTGTTCCCGAATTGGATGGCATGAATGTGGATGAGTTGTGGTTCCAACAAGACGGCGCTACATGCCACACAGCGCACGTCACAATCGATTTATTGAAGGAAACATTCGATGAGCGCATAATTTCGCGGAATGGACCTGTCAATTGGCCACCAAGATCGTGTGATTTGACACCATTGGATTATTTTCTTTGGGGATATGTGAAGTCGCTCGTCTACGCCAACAAACCAGAAACGTTAGGGGACTTGGAAGCCAACATTCGTGGCGTTATTGCCAACATACGGCCCCATATGCTCGAAAAAGTGGTTGAAAATTGGACCTGTAGAATTGGATTTATTCGAGCCAGCCGCGGCGGCCACATGCCCGAAATCATATTTAAACATTAATGGCATAAAATTATCCTTCCAATAAAGCCAAATTGATGGACATTAAAACGATTTTCTTGTGTTTTATTTCAATTCGAAGTTCTATACCTCTAAAAAAAACACCCTATACAATAGAAAAAAGATGAGGTGAGATTTCCGAGGGTATTTTTAAGAAAAATGATTTTTAAATAACATATTTTATTTTAAATAAAATATTTTTCATCTATATATATAATCAAAAGCTTGGCAGAAACTTTTTTATTTTTTTCTACCCTATTAAAGACGGTTTTCAGAATTTTCTTCAAATTTTTTCACCCAACCAAAAAGAAGTTACGAATTTTTGAAAAAAATAGCTTTTTTTTAAATAACCATAACTTTTTCAAAAATTTAGTTATCATGACGATTTTTTTTTAATTTTTGGTTTTAAATGTACTTTAAAAAATAGATAGTTTTTTAAATCTTTGTTGCAGTATTAAATTCTTCTTCAACGATAATGTGGTTAGAACTATTGAGAATGAATGACACTTAAAAATCAAACAAACAGGGCTGCCAACACTTGTTTTTTGCTAGTTTAGTTCTTTTATTGTTTGGCAAGCTATGTTGGCTAACCTGAATTTTTTTTTAGTTTGTCCTGAATTTTCCAATTTTCCGGGCAACTTTTCCAATTTTTTTTATGTATTAACCTGAATTGGACTATTACGAACATTTTTTTTAAAAAAATTAGCCAAATCGGTCCAGGCATTTGAGAGATCTGCGCTTACAAAGAAACAGAAATTCATTTTTATTATATAGATTACCCTTTAAGTGTCATATGCAGCTACAATTTAGAATACAATTTTCAACAACAAAAAAATAAATGATAATTAAAACAGGAATAGCAGAGAATTGGACAATAAATAAAAAACAGAGTTTTTATTAAATGGGCCTGACGTTTCGTCGATTTATTTCGACTTCCTCAGTGGCCCATTTTATCACTCTTTGTCAAAAGACAATTCTACTATGCGACGAAACATCTTTAATCTTTTTTATTATAACTACAATACATTCTTGGCCTCAATTATTCAACAAAGTTGAACTTTTTTCCTCCTTTCAACAATTAAAAAACAAAAATTCTTATAAAAAATATAACAAACAATATAAATTAATTTTGTAGTTATAATAAAAAGATCAAAGATGTTTCGTCGCATAATGGAATTGTCTTTTGAAAAAGAGTGATAAAATGGGAACTGGGACTGAGGAAGTCGAAATAAATCGACGAAACGTCTGGCCCATTAAAAAAAACTATGTTTTTATTTATTGTCCAATTCCTTGCTATTCCTGTTTTAATTATTATTTATTATGGATGCAAGTGATAATTTTTTATTTTTATATACCTACAAAACTACATACCATATCAGATCAATTATGCATAAGATTTTTCAAGGTGTTCCCATTTCATGGGACCCCTTAATCTCATAATTAGCTGACTAAAGAATAAAAAAATTAAAGATCTTATTTTTGTAAATCGCTACTGATCACATCAACATTACAAACATACATATCTATAAAGATAAAATTTTAATTAATAGAGCAAAAAATAGTAGTATACTATTTCATGAGTAGAGATTTAGCAATTTTTTGCCACTGGATGTTTTGAGCTATAAAGATGAAACTTGGCACAAACGTACAGTTTATTAATATACATTTTTATGTCATTAAGCCCATTAGTCAAGCAGTTCATTCGATTTTTTCTGATTTTATATATTGTTCATTAAAAACCCATATTCTAATCAGTTGTACTTAATGGACATAAAAATTATTTTGACACCAAGTCTACCTATTCAAATTATCATGCATTTTAGAATCCATTAGACACATATAGAAAATAAATGATTTTTCAAAAAATTTTTAATTTAAAGAAGAATAAAAAAAATCTAATTACTAAATAATTCTTTATAAATCTATAAGAAAAAGTAAAAACTATTTAATGGGTGCGTTCGGTTCTTGATTTATTTATTTATTTACAATACAAATAATAATTCGATTGCAAAAGATCCTTTGCACCACATGGTTTTAAACATTTTACTACGGAAAGTAATTTGTTCTGGTGTCAAAGTTTTTGTACATATTTTCTTTTCAGAAAACCGAATAAATTGAAAGAGAAAATTGGTATTAAGATGTTTTCAGAGAAGTAATATAATATGTCCAACAGCTAATTATATAATGTAAGTGATTCTGGTGAAAATATTACACGGTACACACACCAGGTTCTTTTTAATGATTTTTTTATGTAATTAAATGCAATTTTCAAATTAGTTGACAAAGTACGTAGGTAGGTAAGTAAGTAAGTAGGTAATTATATTAATGAATCGTTATCGATTACTCAATTAACTTCAATATATTGATATAATATTTAAATATAAATTTTCAGTACATAAACATCTAATCATGAATGACGTCTATACAGGTTTTCATTTCAATTTTATAATTTGTAGATTTTTGGGTTTACAACCCTTTAAAATAGTATTTGATACAAATGGAAAAAAGAAATATATTTTGAGCTATTACTGGTTAATATATTCAATTTTAATTTATATTAGTTTAATTGCTTTAAATATTTTTACTTTTTCAACAGCAGTAATTAACAAAGATATTTTTTCTGTAAGTATTCTTTCCTTGCTGGACGACCAAATTATTGAATTTACTTTTTACTTTTACCATACAGGGTATGGTCAAGTATTGTAATCGTGCATGAAAAAAGTGTTTTTTTTTCTTCTTTTTTTGAAATATCTAAAAAACGGCTGAAACTATTTTGATTAAAAAAATTGGGCGAAACCATGGCATTTCGGTCTACAAAAAATAAAAATCTAGACCATTTGAGCAAACTCAACCAAATTTTGTTTGCATAATCAGTGGGCCCCAGAACATTAAAAATGCAAAAACAAACCGCCCAAAATGTGGGGAGGGGGGGTCAAAAAATGAAAATCTAGGCCCTTGGACCAAATTCAACCATAAGTGTATGGTAAAGTCAAGTGAATGACCACATCAGAACATGTCAATTTATTTCTGACAGCATCCGATACTCACGATAATCTAAGAACCAAAAGTCGTAGAAAGTTAATTCTGGTGCCAGAAGGTTTTGTTTGCAAAATTAAGAACTCATAATTTTTGAACTTAATAACTTTAGAGCTTTTGGTTCAAAAATAAAGAACATCAGAAAAAAGTGATTAAACGGAGAGCTACCGAACAGTTTTAATTAATGAGCTGACATTTGGAGCACATTTCTTAAAGAACAAAATTTTTCAATTAACACATATTTCTGTTAAAAAATGCACACTTCAAACATGTTTGCGGATTTTTTTAAACAAACAACTTTTTAGGATTTGCGCCTTCAAGCTTCAGAAATTCTGGATTTATATGAGTAACTATTGAAGCCAATTAGCTGAAATTTGTATTAATAAACCGCAACTGTCGGCTAAGTTTCGACATTCTATAGCTCAAACTTTTGACTAAGCAAAAATTTGCAAATGACTAAAATTTGTTGAAACTGACTCTTGAAAAAAGTGTAACTTTACAGGAAATATTTATCTTTATTTTATCATTTACAGATTTTACGCGGTTTTCAAATAATTTACTCATTCACTAGTTATATATTTGGAGTTGGGATCTGTATGTTGTACTCAAAAAAAATTATGAACATATATAATGATTTAAGTATTTACCCAAAATGTTTCGATTCAAAAATAATTCGGGAAAACCTCTTCATTCAAGTAAAAATTTAATTTACCAATCTTCATCATAATAATTTATAATCATATTTTTTGTTTTTCAACAGCTACTTACACTGAGCCTAAGTGCATTTACAATGTATTTTTCTCATAATTTAATTGAAATAAGTCAAAATCCTAATCTCTTTCGTGTAGGATTTATTTTATTATTTTCTATCCAAGTACAAGTTTGGGTGATTTTTGGACGATTTATTTATTGTGTAATAAATTATTATAAATCTCTTAATGAGAATTTTTGGAGAGATTTGCAAAGATCGAAGTTACTTTTAAATGTAAGTGTATATCGACCTCCCAGGCGATCAGGAATTGAATTCACTCAAATTTTATTTTATTTATATCACTATTTAATCTCATCCGTACCCTATTTGGGTTTTGGATTTATACAATTGCCATTTTTACACAATTATTTTATAAACAATTTCTTTACAAACCAATTTCTTTTATCTTAATTCATATTATATTCTTCTGACTTCTTTGACTTCTTCTCTTTTTTTGCGTCTTCTCTCCTCTCCTTTCTTTCTCAACCTCGACTCGCATATTTCCTCATTTTTTTTTTTTTTAGTATTAATTCACATTGCGTTCAGCTTCTTATCTATCTTCATGATTATCTTTAAAGTGTCTTTCTTGAAGTCCCTCTTAAGGCCGGTTCACATGAGACTTTTTCTGTTACTTGCTTCTACTTGTTTGCTCTACTTGGAATTTGAAGCTAGTTCAGTCAGGCTGTTTTTCTCTGTTGGCTTCATACTGAGCTTTTTCAGAAAATATTTCAAGTTGGCCGGTTATGTTGCGCGCGCAGGTGTCAGTCCAGACCTTTGAGCAAATACTGTATATATCAATACAGGACAGCCTGTCAAAATCTTCGGTATCATGAAAACTCAGCGCTCTAGCGGGCTAGTTGAAAATATATATAGCGTATAATAGAAAATATCACATGTAAGTGGTTAATTTGAAATAGAGATTTGAAAGAAGCACATTCATTGGTGCAGGCAAATACTGTATCATTTTTGCTCGTATGGTGGCGCTCAAATTCATGAGACCAAAAACCGTTGAGTTTTCTATTGTAATTTGACAGGATGTCCCGTATTCATATATACAGTATTTGCTTTGAGCCAAACAGCTGGGCTATCATCTTTCAGTTACAGCTCAGATCCAAACAAAAATGGCTGACAATAATATTATTGCAGAAATTATTCATCGCAGACTAACGGCAATAATATTGCTTTTTTGTCAATAAGGAAAACACTGCTAAGGAAGAAAATATCAGCTGTTCTGTGATATCAGCTAATGTTTGATGCCAACGCGCATGTCACCCAGATGATAAAATAATGCTTTCCGATTGGCTGCTACTACCAGGATCAAGTAGGTTAACTTTTTTACTTTATCCAATGCGAAGCATGGGGAAAGTATTGTATTCGGTCTCGCGGCAAGCGCGACTTCAAAGGGTCCTCAGGTAAAGACTACGGAACCCATGGACTCAATTAAAATCACAAATTGTAGTATTCAATTAGGTTGAATTTTAGCAGGTGAAGGTTTTGCTAAAAATTACATGGGGTCTCGCCGAGAGGCCAAAAAGTGCAAATTTTACTTTATCCAATGCGAAGCATGGGGAAAGTATTGTAAACGGTCTCGCGGCAAGCGCGACTTCAAAGGGTCCTCAGGTAAAGACTACGGAACCCATGGACTCAATTAAAGTCACAAATTGTAGTATTCAATTAGGTTGAATTTAGCACGTGACGACCAAAAATTACATGGAGTCTCGTCGAGAGACCAAAAAGTGCGATTTTTTCATTTAGTGAGTGCGGATGGATTATGTATGTATGTATGTATGGATGGATGGATATTATGGTTTTTTTGGCCCACGATTTTTTCCACACTGTTATACCGATTGAAATGAAATTGAAAACCTACCATTAATTTAACAAAATGAAGCGCTGATTAGTTTTTGGTACATATCGGCTCACAAATATTAGTACTTTATTTTAGTACTGTTTTTAGTTTTTCTAAATATCTTGAAAATAGTACTTGAGGAATAATCATTCTATATTGGATTTTTGACGTTTCGGTTTTTATTGGTAACCATTGCTGAAGACATAGAGGAATCGACTTAAAATCAAAAACAGCGATTGATTCTCATCTAGTACTCGAGGAATAACCATTCTATATTGGATTTTTGACGTTTCGGTTTTAATTGGTAACCATTGCTGAAGACATGGAGAAATCGACTTAAAATCAAAAATAGCGATTGATTCTCATCTATTACTTGAGGAATAATAATTCTACATTAGATTTTTTTGGTTAAACAACTCAAGCTTGAGTTGTTTGCCATAAAAGAATTTAGTCTTTTTGATTTTAAGTCGATTCTTCCACGTTTTCATTAGAGGTTGCCATTAATAGTCAAAACATCAAAAATGGAATGCAATAAGGTTATTCCTCTAGTATTAGATAAGAATCGATTGTTATTTTTGATTTTAAGACGATTTCTCCATGTCTTCAGCAATTTTTTTTTTTATTTCCACTTAAATTTACAATCTGTCAGTTAACATTAAGTAAATGATTTATTGAAGTCTAAAAACATGTAAGAAACAACCCAATAGTTGTAACCTATCTCTAATAATTACATTTAGCAATTATGAAATAAACTTTGATTAAGTCACTAAAACCTTGTAGGTATATCACTGGGTAAACACTTTTTAAGTCTTCTTTCACAGGGTGGGATTAACAATCCTTCAACCATATCACTTGGGTGGTTCTCCAGCCTATCAACATAATTCTTATAATGTTTTTTAATTTCCTCCTTTACCGACGTAATATTCAGATCACGAGCGATGACAGAGTTTGGGACGAACCAGGGGGCATCCACTATCAGACGGAGGACTTTAGCTTGAAAACGCTCAAGTATTTCGATGTTAGAATTAGCAGCGGAGCTCCACAACTGTATCCCATATGTCCAGATAGGCCTAAGTATGGCTTTATATAGTAGTAATTTATTTTCGAGAGTTAAACTCGATTTGCGTCCAATTAACCAATAGAGCTTACGTAACCGAAGTCCTAATTGTTTCCTTTTAGTTGTTATGTGTTTCTTCCATGTTAACTTTTGATCAAGATGCATTCCCAGATATTTTGCATCTTTAGCCTGTGGAATTTCTTTTATTGTTTATTGTAATTGGAGGGCAGGAACCTCTGTTCTTCAGCAATGGTTACCAATAATAATCGAAGGGTCAAAAATCTAATATAGAATTATTATTCCTCAAGTATTAAATGAGAATCGATCGCTATTTTTGATTTTAAGTCGAATCCTCCATGTCTTCAGCAATGGTTACCAATAAAAACCGAAACGTCAAAAATCCAATGTAGAATGGTTATTCCTCGACTGTTAAATAAGAATCGATCATTATTTTTGAATTTAACTCAACATGGACTGCAAATAGCAGGTGATGATATCTGATTAACAATAAAGGAATAAACATATTAATATTTCAAATGAATTTGGATAAAGTTTAGCAACGATCATTTGCAGTTTATTTTAGAACATGAATCAAGTAAGCATGCTAGCAAGACAGTCGGGAATGACATCATTTCGGCCCCCTCCATGCCTCCAAATTGCAAGTAAGGCGAACAAGTAAGGAACAAGTATGAGAAAAAGCCTCGTTAGACCCTCTCCACCACCCGCCATATCCTCACCGATAGCCGGATACTGACTGAGCGAGCAGCTTCGCTGCTTCTGGCTTTTTCCGCGGACCCTTTGCCTCGCGAGGCAGCATCGGTACAATTCTACGCTAAGCGAGGCTTCCTTGCGCGGCTAGGCCGATCCAGCTGGCCAATTAGGCTTGAGGCGCATCGAGCGCTCAGTTGAACTTGAACCATGATACCGCTCGAAAGGCAAAAAACTCACTTAGGGGCCTCTAGGGGCTGGCCTCGCGAGGAAAATGTTCAGTCAGTATCCGGCTGATCACATTTTTTGAATTTCTCTGCATGAGCAAGAAGCCTTCTCAAGCTCTATTTTGCATCCTCTGCACTTCTTCTCCCCTAATCTTTCTTGGATTTTCTTATAGCCAAAATTTGCCCTCCTATAAGTCTTCCCTTTCGGCTTTCTGTCTATGCATGTTTGTAATTATTTCTATTAATATATCTCTAAATTTTAGATCGACGAATCCATTGCTCTTGTCTATTATTATGCTCAAATGCATTATCGTTTAAATAATATCGTAAGAAGATTTTTAAACATTTTTGGACCTATTATACTTCTTTCTTATCGTCTCCATTTTATACGCAATTACGTCCTCTGCATTTCTTATGACCATATATATTTTAGATTATGAAACTTACACGAGTAAATCACAAAATATTTATTTGTTTACTGCATTAGTTGTAATGGTCTTTCCTGGATTTATACGTGTATGTCATCAATCAACACAATTATGTAAACAGGTGAGAATATTAGATATTAAATGAAAATTTTCATTTTTGAATTGGCTAGAAAATTCCAACCAACTATATTTCGACAAAAGAACTTGATTGCAAGATAACGAAAAAATTACATTACCAAAGCCTAATTATTTTAATGCGACTCAAAAATAAAATTAAACAAACGTTTCGTAAAATAGATTACTGTTTGTTTGTTTTCAGGCAGCAAAAATTTCTATGGTAATCCATTTCCTAATCATGTGGGAAAAAAGAGAACAAATTAAAATAGAAGTAAGTATAACGATTGTTGATTTAATTGAGAAGAATTAGTTTTGCCGTGAGTAGCAGAATTGTTTATTCATTAAAGAGAAATTTAAATTTTATTAAAAAATCAACTAACCGAATCAGGGAGGATGGGATAAAAATTAAACCTTATTTCCTTTTTTGTATCTGAAAAAAATTGGTTACCATTATACTCCAGGACTTGACTGAACTATTTGTCGAAAAATCAACTATCAAAATCATAGGGGGGGGTCATCTTTGGTCTGGCACAATCTCTCTTTACGACTAAAATAAAACTATCCCTTCATTTTCGCTTTGATTCTTTCCATTTAAATATATTGTAAAATGTACAATTTGAGAAATATACTCTATTTCAAAATCACTATGAAAAAAAAATACCTTAAACGCTGAATCTTCCGCGATGGATTTTCCGCAATGACTTTTGCCTAGTAAATCCTGGGAACTCCAAAGCGTGGAACTCGAGCCAAATTGGTACGATTAATCGTATTTTTTGCCTAGTGTTTATTTAGATAGTGATGATAAGAGAAACTGATTTCTAATGAACTCTTATTAGTAATAACTTACAAAATTTGAATTCAATGTTGAATATCCGTACAGAGATGGGAAGTAATTAGTTACAAACTAAATGAAATACAAGATACCCGTTATAACCATGAGCGTAAAGGGACGAATTGCCCCCCCCCCCCCCCCTTAGAAAAATAGAATCTCCATTATTACGAGGCATTACTTATGTAAGTAACCCCATACTGTCACATTAAATTATTTCCGTTACTTCCAAAATTTGTCAATTCTACTACAAAATTAATTGATTTTTCTAGGAAGGGCAATGAGTTTTGTAGGGGGGCAGAGCCCCCATTTCTCCTCCCTTTCCCTAACTAGCTCATGACTACAGTAAATTATTGGTTATCTCCAAGAGCCATAGGAGATAAATAAGAAAAAATATAGACTATTGACCTATCAATAAATAAAAATATGTATATCTATTAAAAATTAAAAAAATAATTATATTTAATAACATTTTATTCACACATTGATAGCAAAATAAGTTTCGAATTGTACGTACTGTATATGAACAGTTTTAAACTTGTAATTACATTACAACTTGACTCTGCGAGAGTCTCTCGTGAACTGATTCTCCTGGTTCAATGGAATTTTTTAGCAACTGAAGAAGGGATTAGTTTTCAAATATTTAGTGGCCCAACATAAAAATCTGTAATTTGTTATTAAAGAAATATATTAATAAGTGACCTTTTAAAGACAGTTGTCGGTCTTCCGCCGCTTGAGCAAGAATACGATGTTGCACCCTTAAAAAATTTTCCCTGAATATATTCAAATAAAACAATAAAAATCGTTACATATATCATTTAAATTAATGCTCCATTTTAAATGAACTTGTCTTAACGCTTTTAATTATTTAACAGATTTGCACTGGCCTTGTCGCTTCTCGTAGATGCCAGGCTCTTTGTCGTCGATGGTATAATTGTATATGTAAATTATTTTATTTATTTATTTTTTATATTATATAATCGTGCATTTAAATGTATTAAATTTTAATATCTTAAAATAATTTCAATAGTATAAAGAGAATGAACTTGATGAATTCATGATAAATAATGTGTCCTTATCTAAAGATGCGCATCGATAAAACAAGCCAAAATAATTATAAATCAGAAGGAAAGTGAAATTATTTTATCAATTTCATCTTTCTGGAGGTTTACAGTACCTTTTTAATATAAGAAAATAGAACTTTGATTAAGAATTTTGTAGTTTAAAAGTAATTGGATGAAAAGATTCAATTTCTTCTCTCCGGGAGCGAATCAACTAGAAATGGCCAAAAGTTTGATTTTTTTCTCATTAGATATTTATTCAAATCTATTGAAATTTCATATCTGTCTGTTATTTAATTTTATCTTTTCTATAAAATAATTACTATTAGGAAATTTGCATTTTAAAGGGTAGTTTATTTGAGAGTCCAATTTCCAAAACCCCTAATAACTCCGTTGAAATTTTTTTTAAAAATGTGAATTAATAGATAATATAAAACAATTAATTATTAATAATTTAATTCAATTTTGAGCTGAATCAATTGAGTACTTTTTGAGAAAATGGACAAAAACCATCTGAACCGTCAAAAAACGACGTTTTTTGAAAGCACGAGATGCCTTTGAAAAAAGTTTAAAAAGTCATATGAAACCAAACATTGACTTGTGACATGGAGGTGAATTTTAAAATGTTTCTAAAACGGCCTTTCATAGATAGATTTTGGGGGTTTTGACGATTTTCTCAAAAAGTACTGAATCGATTTCGTTCAAAATTGAATTTAATAATTAATAATTAATTGTTTTATAATATATATTAATTATACATTTTTAAAAATTATTTCAAAGAAGTTATAGCGTTTTTTCAAATTAGGCTTCAAATAAACTAGGCTTTAAAATGCAAATAACCTAATAAGAATGATTTGATATAAAAGATAAAATATAAATAACACACAGATATGAAATTTCAATAGATTTGAATAAATATCTAATGAGAAAAAAATAACTTTTGGCCATTTCTAGTTGATTCGTCCCGAGAGAAGAAATTGAATCTTTTCATATAATTTCTTTTAAACTACAAAATTTAAAATGAAAATGCTATTTTCTTATATTAAAAAGTTACTATGAACCTCAAGATAGATTAAATCGATAAAATAAGATCGATTTCTTTCTCATTTATAATTCTTTGGTCCATTATATCGAGAGGATGTCTCGCCGCATCAGAGACGACATTTGTTATTGATTCAAGTCCATTCTCTCTACAATATTGAAGTATCTTTTAACTCGTAAACTATTGATTTTAGACATTTCACTCCTATTAACTTTTCTGTTGGAAATTAAATCTTCTTTAATAAGTTTATTATATAAATTTGTGTACCTCAAAGGGTTAGGCAGTAACGGTGAAATTTATGTGGGAAGTTAGATAATTATTGCTCTAAAGCCTTAGATATTCTACATATTTTTTAATACTACGAAATATTTTTTTGATATTTTAATTTACTAACATGAAGTTCATTATCTGTAATTTGCCCCGATGACTATTTAAGTAGCAGAAGATTAAAATTTCAAAATTAAATAATTTTTTCTGAGAAAAGTAATACTTAATTATTTTACATAATTAAAAGCGGTTTAAGCGGTCATTTTAACTTTACTGATGGAAATTAAATTTACTTTAGTAAAGGTTCTTATATAAATTTGTGTACTTCAAAGGGTTAAGAAGTAATGGTGAAATTTAAATGGAAAGTTAGATAAATACTCCCTACAAAACTCATTGCACCCCTCCCCTAGAAAAATAGAAACTCCTTTATTACGAGTCCAGACTTATGTATTTCTCATTAAATTATTTCGTTACTTCCAAAATATTCAATTCTACTAAAAAGTTAATTGATCTCTAATCGGATTACCGAAATTGAAACCTTGTGATGGCTAATCAGTTGGACGGCAGCGACCCCTAGGAAAACTCCCTAACTTATAACTGTAATTAGTATCTTTTGCCCACTTACAGAATAATATACAATGAGTATGTTTTATATTCTTACTTTTTTTGGTACTGACATCACAAGTCAAATACACCAATTCTTTCATTCACTTCCTAAATACTGCCTACTTTTCAGGAATATGGGGGTAAACCATGGGAAATGCCTTATAGGTGTACACTTTCTGGATCTAGGTACATCTTCTTGTAACTTTTATGGAATATTTTTTATGTATTATTAGCAAATATATTCATATTTTTTCAAACATGAAAAATATCTTCCCGTTATGTCACAAAAAATTTATTTGTACTATTTCATGTAATTCAGCTTCTTAAGGAGGTTCTTTCGCGACAATCCACACAAAAAGTTTTAGCATCGTAACCACTCTATAAATATGAATGGAACTCTGGGACCCGGGTTCGAATCCGACTCGAGGCATCCGGCTAAAACCTGACCCCGGGGTAGAGACAAATTAAAAAAAAATGAACGGAACTTAAATTTTAGGTTATGTTTCTTAACGTGACTGAACCACTCATACTACGAAATCTCTATATGGATACACACATACTTGCCGGATCGTTTCCAAGTCATTGATCTGTATCCCCTCCACTAAAAATAATCGCCCAAATATTTTTTTTTATCAAAACTAAGAGGTAAATAATTTCAATTTTTTTTTAAGTTACTCCGAATATATTATTCTAACAAATATTAGTTTTTCATCATGATGGTGAAAGTCCTTCAATGATAAAAAATAAAATAATGCTCATTTCCCCACCCTTTACCTATCTACCATATGTAAAAAATGTCATTTTTAATTACAATTATTTCATGTTTGGTGTGGTAAATCGTCTTCAAATTTTAAGAGTGTGTGTATTATACTTTTAATGACTTATATTCCAAGTTTCAAAGACTTCTTGAATTTTTGCATTTGTGAAAGAACTATCTTAATTGATTTTTTTTAATAACTACTTCTAGTGAATCTCCAAATGTTGTAATTTTTTTCTTAAAAATATAATTGAAATACGTTTTTGATATCTTGTATTTCATTTGTCGAAGATAAATAGAATTTGTATTTCGTATTTGATTGATGGTTTTTGTAATAATTTATTTTTTGTATCTTGTTATACGAATAATTAACAATCCATTGTATATTCGTATGGAAGGTGGGACAAGTCAGGGGATCCGTTTTCTAATTTTTTCTCCGTTGGCCGCACCAACTCAATTATCTTTATGAAAAGATGTCTAATTTGAAATTTTTTTCTAGCTTCAACGTTTTTCTCTTCAAATGATACATGACAAACTTGAACTTACTATTATGGATCTATTCCCAATGAATCTTAATTTGGTTCATACAGTATGTATTATGAAATTATGATATGATGTTTCTTTGATTCTTTCTTGTTATTTTATATATATATATATATAAAATTAAGGTTTTGTCTGTACATTTGTCCAAATCACGCCAAATTTTGGTTGCACACGTTTCAAGCAATGTTATGAACGAAAACAAAACAAAATTTCTGTCTGTATATATGTCTGTATGTCTGTCTGCATGTTTCCGTGGGTTCCACGAAAAGTTGCTCAGGATTCACGTAAAAACGGCTAAAGGGGTTATTATGAAATTTCATATTTGTATCATCTAACTTACGTTTTTAACTGTATAACGTTTTGACATTTTGACCCCAAAAGGGGGTTTGGGGGGCACACGATGAAAATTATCAAATAACTCCTAAACTATTAACTCTACGGCAAATTTTATAATGAGCAAAGTTGTAGGGGATGTGATTTCTGACAACTTTTGTTTAAAAAAATTCCCCCAAAAAACCACCCAAAAAGGAGGGGAGGGTGAAAAATATGTAAATTCTTGCCCTTGGAGCAAACTCAACCAAATTTTGTATACATAATCTGTAGGCCTCTAGAGAGCTAGAAATGTAAAAACTAACCACCCAAAATAGGGGGAGGGTCAAAAAATGAAAATTCTTGCTCTTGGACAAAACTCAACCAAATTTGTATATATTATCTGTGGGTCACTAGAAGGCTAGAAATGCAAAAACTGGGTGCGGAGGGTGGAGTGGGGGTGGGTTAGGGCATGGGGTGCGCGGGGTGGAATGGGGGTGGAGTGATGGAGCAAGGCGTAGTAGGGGTGGAGTGGGGGGTCCAGGGGCGGTGTTGGGGGGTTCAGGGAGCTAGGCGGGAGTGGAGGGCACGGGGGTGCGGGGTGGTGGTGCAGGGTTGGTGGAGTGGGGGGTTCAGGTGAGGGCCCAGTGGCGTAGTGGGGTACGGGGGCGGGGGTCCGAGGTGGGTGGGGTGCAGGATGAAGTGTTGGGGTGGTGGTGTGTGGGGGCGGGGGTTGGGCACGGGGGTAAGGGCGCTAGGTGGGTTTCGGGGGTTGGTGGGTGGGAGTGGAGTGTGGGCCTCGTGGGTCCAGGGGGCGTACCCGCTGGCTAGCAAGAGGGCCGCCGAAGGCGGGCTTTTGAAGCTGGTTTATTATAAATGCACTTTCTCTTAGCAGTTTCTAAATTAGAAGCATTGATTCTACCTATTCTGTAACTGTCTCTAAATAAAACAAGCATTGACTTGAAGTCCTGTTAGAGCAAAATAAGCGGGTCAGTACTTCTGTATTCGTGTAGCCAAATATAAGAAAACCACCATTTGAGTTTTACGCAACTTGGCTATTTATTGATTTAATATATGTTTTTAACTTCAAATTCGGACTTTTCCATATCAAATTCAGGATTTTAAAAATCAAATGTGGACTTTTCGATATCAATTAAAAATCAAAATCAGACTTTTTCCAAATCAAATTCAGAATTTCTATAAAACCATGCATATTTTACATTTTAATTTTTAGCTTTTCACCTACGTTTCCTGAGAGTACAAAATGTCAGTCTTGAAACGTTTTAGTTGATGAGCTTAAAATTGGTACGCAAATAACTTAGAATGCTCCAAATTTTAGCTTTTTACCTAAAAACGTTTTCTGGAAGTACAAAATGCCAATCTTGAAAGGTTTTAGTTAACGAGCTGAAAATTGGTACGCAAATATCTTACAATACACCAAATTTTAGCTTTTACATGAAAACCTTTCCCGAGAATATAAATTATAATTTTAGAATAGTTTTAGCTAATGAGCTGAAAATTGGTTCCCAAATATCTTACAATGCACTAAATTTTAGCTTTTTACCTGAAAACATTTCTTGAGAGTTAAATTAAATTAAAACTTTTTCTTAACTATAACTTTTTTCTATTTTTTCAACTGTTTAATAATAATTTCTGAATGTGATTTGAAAAAGTCTGAATTTGATTTTTAATCTTGAATTTGATATGGAAAAGTCTGCATTTGATTTTTTAAATCCTAAATTTGATATGAAAAAGTCCGAATTTGAAGTTAAAAACCTATATATCGCTCACTCTTTTCAACAACTTCATTTCTCAAAAATCGGCGAGATCTTGCATGGATATAACATACCTATACTACTCTTTCAGGAGATTCCGAAAATAGGCAAAACTAAAAATCGTCGATTTTAGAGATATGACGTTGTTGAAAGGAGTGAGCGATCATATTGTCCCATGGTTCACCTGTGTCTTTTGATATTTATTATCGAAATGCCCATAGCGAGGGGTGAACCGCGATTTGAATTAGGTGTACACCGTTTTTTGAATTATTTAGAATTACTTTGGAATTCATTAGATAATCAATTGTCATCTATTGTCTTCTACTTGGAAATGAAAATGGACGTGGAAATAGGTGTACACGATTTTAGGTCGAGGTTCACCCCTCGGGCCATAGTATGTATTCGTCACTAAATTAGAAACATTGACTCGCTCAATACAAGGGTTGTTTTTTCAGGGAGGAAGTAGTGTAAGAAACTTTCCAACCATAACATAACTAACTAACCACGCTTAATCAACCATGGCTTAATCGTCAAATCAATATTCTTTTTAAGTATATATTTGACGCTCCCTCTCCTTTTGCAACAATGGCGCTCATGTGATTTATTAAAATATAGGAAAAAATAATATTAATTTAATAGAGAGCTACTGTGGAACAGGGCAATGCTTCTGTATTCATGACGTCCCTATAGGAAAAACCACTATTTGCCGCTGTGGCCGTTTTCAGTGTGGAGATTGTAGTGCTAGTAACAAACCAAATCAGTAATTGCTAGTACGATTTTCTAGGTTCTAGGATTTTATAAGGATCCCTCTTTCCTTCTCTGAAAAAGGCAACGGTGATTCCGGTGTTTCTATATTAGTGAAGGCAACTAAAGGAAAAAATTGGCTTACCTTGGAATTCCTCAGGGCTCAGTCATCTCTCCCACGCTCTTTATTATCTATATTAATGACCTATTAAATCTGCCCTCCAATCCAATACATTGTTACGCTGACGATAGCACCCTCCACAACGCTCAATCCTTACTAGACAATCGCGCAAACACATCCTCCTTAATAAATTCAGATTTAAGCATGCTTAAAAAATGGGGATCTCACAATTTGGTAAACTTTAATGCTAGCAAAACACAATGCTGCCTAATTTCTAGGCGCGCAGATAGGAACCTTCCGACATTTCCTTTGATTCGAGCTCATTGGAATTCCGTAATAAAATATCAATGTTAGGTGTCACCTTAGGTTCTGACCTCTCTTGGAATGACCATATTATCTCAGTAGCAAAAGCTGCAGCATGTAAGCTTGGCTTTCTTTTCCGAACCAAACGATTTTTCACCCCCACTCAACTCCTTATATTATACAAGGCTCAAATTCGCCCCTGTCTTGAATATTGCTCGCATTTGTGGAGAGGAGCCTCCAAGTATTCTCTTAATACCTTAGATGCAATTCAGAGGCGAGCTATCAGACTGATAGGCGATCCTACATTAACTGACACTCTCGACTCCCTAGCCCATCGTAGATCTGTCTCCGCCCTTTCCCTTTTTTATAGATATTACCATGGCTTTTGTTCTGACGAAATAAAATCGATAATCCCACCAAAGGCTTCATTTGCGCGAGGTACACGATTTTCTAAAATTCAACACCCCTACGCGCTTAAACTAGATACTAATCGAACAAACGCATTCGCCAATTCGTTTATCCCTATGACATCTAGAGACTGGAACTCTCTTCCCCCGACCGTCTTTCCAGCTACTTACAACCTTCAATCTTTCAAGACCAGCATCCACAGATACCTTCGACTGCTACCCAATCCCTAAATCTCCCCTTATCTTCACGTTACAAGGGTCCACCACGGACTACAGAGGTTGTACCTTCTTGGTGCAACTTCTTCTTGTATCAATATCATTATAAAAAAAAAACCTTATTATTGGTTTCTATTAGTATTTTATCATGGAAAAAGGATGAGTTTCTTATATAAATTTTTGATAGTATTATAGTTTCTACTCTTTCCTCTCAATTATTTCTTTACATATAACCGGAATGACCTTTGGCCTACCCAGGTATGGCAGGTAGAAGATGTAACTATCCCCCCAACTATGGTTATGTACTTTCACGTAAATCAAACTAGTGCTTAACAATTCAGACTCCCTCTCCTACAACCAAAAATCTGGGTACGCCTGTCGGAATGACGAAAGTGCTTTTATTGCTAAAACACCTTTAATATAATAATAATAAATATTCTTGAGATTTAAATAAATATTTTTTTTTCAGATGGTTGCCGCCGTATGTACTTATTTAGTGATTTTAATGCAATGGGCTTTTAAATAACAAAAAACTATATACAATAGAACCTCGATTATCCGAGGTAATTGGGTAGGCCGTGAGAAACCATTGAGGACAAATTTCTTGGGTCATTTACGTCTTTATAGGTTTATTTGGAGCCATACTCCATACTTACTTCAAAATCCATACCATGGGTATGGATAAGGAGCTGATATGTTTTCAGGATGTATAAAGCAAACTACGTGTTTTGTTTTCTTTTGGTTCAATCGAATACAAAGTTTTTTTTTTAAATTCACCTCGGTTAGTCCATCGGATAATCCACGTTCTACTGTACTAACTTAAAAAGCTGATTAAAAAAAAATTTTCTTTAATTTACTTATTAATAACTATAAAGGGAATTTTTAGATTTTCTCTAGGTCAAATGAAAAGTGAACAAAATTTTTAATTAAAAAATATCATTTATTTTTACTATCTTTATTATAATACACTATTTCTTTTATAAATGTATTTCTTTATATTTAAAAATTTAAATTTCAAAAAGATATATTCATATAATATATAATAGTTGTATGTATTTATGTAGGTATATATGTATTCTATATATATATATATTATATATTTTTTCTTTGTAACAATATAATAGCATAACAACAACAATATTGCAAGATTTATTTTCTAGATAAATTCACAGTGACGTAACTACATGTTTTGAGCTCAGAAGAGAAAAATAAATAAATGAATGAGAGAATTCTATTCAATTTTTTAATTTCATCGTGGTTAATTCAACCCGAAAGGATTTTCCATTTCAATGACTACATTTTTTGAACTATTGAATTGTTAATCAATAAGAATCATCGCAGTGAAAATATTAAAATATTTATAATTAATTTGGAAACAAGTCATGTCCTTATGCATTTAGAGCTGCAGTTCTCAAATGATGCATCGTTACGCCACTAGTTCAATTTATAAATTGTCAAAGCACCTAATTTTTATAGTAGATAGGAGAAAAACTTGTAAGAAATTTTTAGAATACAATAATATATAGGTATAGGGTATACATTTTCAAGTGAGACCAACTTTGTTATTGTTGGAGCTATGAAGTCGGTTAAATAGGTAAACTATAGAATTTTTAAGGAAATTGTAATGGTATTCATAGAAATATAATTGAACATTGCATTTTTAAAGTAGTTGTTTCGCCATATGAGTTTTCTTAGGATTTTTTTGAAATTTAGATAGATTATTATTTAAATACATTTGCATCGATTGGTGACAAAATGAAATTTATGAACAATATAGTTCCGTACAGGCGCGGATCCAGACCTCTGATTTGGGGGGGTCGGTCGGTCGGCAGCCACTGAGTTTTACCCCCCCCCCCCTTAATGAAAAATGGATCCTATCCCAAACTAAATAAAAAGAGCATTATATTTTTTTTTTCATTTCCTTTTCCAACATTTTTAATAGAGATGGGAAAAATCGTTCTTTTTAGGAATAGTTCTTTTATAGTTCGTTCACTATATGGAACTAGTTCAATTGAACTATATAGTTCAGGGGTGGCCGATGTATATAAGATCTACTTTTTATCTCGAAAGTGTGTTGCGATCGAATTGTCCAAGTGCGCCCCTCCCCCCACATAGAACTTTATTTTCAATTTTAAAATTTAATGTTATAAAAAAAAATATTTTTTTAAATAAATATATAAAAAATGTTGATCTCCAATGCTTTGGGGGGGGGGGTTCTTACCATTGTTATAAAAAACTAATAACTAATACATTTTTTAAGAAAATTTTAATTGATAGTTACAACACCGTTTCTGAGATAATAATGAATAAATAATGAAAAATTTACACTAAAAACAAGTTGGCAACAACGCTTGTATTTAACCTAAAAAGTGGGTTAACTTTAGTAATTTTTTAGACGTTTTTTCGCTTCAGCCGGTGTGGTAACAGCTTTTAATAGTTTATTAAGAACTTTTTGTTTAATAAATCGAACTTTATAATCTATTTTATCTGTCATTTCTATGATAAAAATATTCAAGCTCGGACAATGTTGCCAGATTTATCAAACGAGCACGGGATTGGCTAGTAGTGGTACATAAAGAGCAAAAAGTTTTGGGCTTATGAATTATGAATCTATTATGAGTCTATTCTATATACTCTAGCATTAACTTTTTGCTAGTATTGTCGCGAAACAACTACCTTAAGTTATTTTCAAAAACATATAACTGTATGATTTTATTGATACAGAATTCAACTTTGAGCAAAAAGTTATATGTATTATATTATAAAAAAATAATTAAGAAATAAAGAAATTATTGTGCACATAGACTACACTCTACACTTGATCGAAGTGAGCATGTTCATTCAATATATCTGCTGAGAATTTCAAAGTACTCATGCTCTTTATGCCAAAGTACTGTACTGAGCGTATCATTGAAATTGGCAGTAAAATTTTGGAGCACTTGTCACTCGTTACCTCAATAATTTCTTAATTTTTTGTTCAGAATTAAATTGTCTATCAAAAAAATGTGATCCATTAAAAAATATTTTTTTGAAAATAATCTAAAGATGTTAAATTGTTTTCTGTTTTCACTCTGTAATCGTCATTAAAAATTATACTACTAGTTGGTCTAATTAGACGACTTCGTAGCTCCAACAATAACATAGGGCGCATTTGAAAATGAACACATAGTATATATTTATAAATATCTTAGAGTAATATAGAGTGGAAGGCTACCGTATATTGAAAAAGCGCTCTCTAGCGACTGCAGGTCGAAAACTCTTAGTTCTTGAGAGCTATCCAAAGCTCATAGAACATTCAAAGCCTTTGTCATAGATAAAAGATACATACCCTTTATATTATATATATATATAAGCGCATTTTTTACTCTTGATAATGTCACCAAAATTTGCCCCGAAGAGAGCTGTTTCCGCCATTTTAATGCCCAATGGTTTCGTCCTGGTCTCGCCAGAGACCTCTGTAACTCGTATACGCTAAAACATATTGGCTCCTTATGGAGCCTTCCACTCTATATTACTCTATGATAAATATAATTTACTAAAGTAGAGCGAATTTGAAAATTTTGCTTTTATATTTTACTAAGGTGAAAGAAATTGTTTAAAAAACTAAACACCATTAAATAGAATAATAGGTGGTGTTTTTTAATGACAAGAATATTTGGGTGGAAATTTATTATTAAATATTATATCTAAATTAGCTATATTAAAATTTTTTTCTATAAATGTGATTAATTTTGAATATGTTCCTTTTAAGCCCATTTTATATTAAGTAATAACTTATATTATTTCAAAATTACACTTTTGAATTTTATTTTTAATTTCATGGACATTTTGTATTTATCTATAAACATACCCTTTTTCTCCTTTTATGTTTCCAAATAATTGTAGAGAAAACATATCAGTATTTATAACTCGAATCACATAAGTTGAGATATCTATGGTAAGATGTATTAATCCTTGAATCCAATTTCATTACTCTAATAGGCGCTTTGTAAATATTCATCATTCATTTAGTATTATAATAGGGGATTTTAAATTGCACAACATTTCGAAACTCTTAAACAATTATCAAATATATAAAGTTGTTGGGAATTTTTGTGCCTCAAATGGAAAGTAAGTAGTTTTGTAATGGGAAATGATATTTTTTTATTGAATTTTAAAGCTTTTCTTTCTTCCAACAGTAGTATTTTTAATTATAAGATTATTAAGGTAGTTGTTTCACCATATGGGTTTTCTTAGGATTTTTTTGAAATTTTGATAGATTATTTAAATACTTCTGCATCGATTGGTGGCAAAACGAAATTTATGAACAATATAGTTCCGGAGATATTAAATTTCAAAGATAGTTTTTCAGACTATTATACATTGCACTATACGGGATACTGGAAAGTTTACATACATTTTTAATTATAATTAATAAACTCTTCTTACCATTGTTATAAAAAACTAAACCAACATTAAACAATAACGAATACATTTTTTAAGAAAATTTTAATTCATAGTTACAACACAGTTTCTGAGATAATACTGAATAAATAATGAAAAATTTATACTCAAAAGAAGCTGGCAACTACGCATGTATTTAACCTAAAAAGTGGATTAACTTTAGTACTTTTTTCGACGTTTTTTCGCTTCAGCCATTGTCGAACAGCTTTTAATCGTTTATTAAGAACATTTTGTTTTATAAATCTCCCTTTATAATGTACTTTATCTGAAATTTCTATGATAAAATATATACAAGTTCGGACAGAGTTGCCAAATTTGTCAAACGAGCACGGGATTGGCTAGTAGTGGTACATAAACAGGAAAAGGTTTTGGGCTTATGAATTATGAATCCTTATTGTCTGTTCTTAATACTCTAGTATTAACTTTTTGCTAGTATTGTCGCGAAACAACTACCTTAAATAACGGGTATTAACATAATTAATACTTTTTATAAATCTATCTCCATATCGACAATCTTTCGGTCAGGGCCTTTAATACGATATAAACAAGAAAAGTGGATTATAAAAAGAAATCAATGAGGTTGTCCTTAGCTTGATGCAAATAAAAATTTACATATACATATAATTGTCAGCTTCATTGATTTCTTTTTATGAATTAACAACTCTGCTACTCTTGGCAAAACAATTTTCCATTAAAAGTGGATTAATGAATATAAATATAGAACTATATAATAATAACAACATTATGTTATTATTATATAGTACCATATTTGCATTTGTAATATTCCGATTATGGTCTATGAGCATTTTAATTTGCCAGATGTCGGACGGCTTTGCTCTTAACACTGATTACAACACTAGCGATTGAATCGTGGAGGGATCTGATTCTTTGCCTGGAAGGACCATTTATAATTCAAATTTGCAAGTCCAGGTGATCTTGTCTAGAACCAGTTATTGAAATTGCGAAATTCGGTGCAAACTAATCAAGTCGGTTCATTTTAGTGCAGTAATAATACGAGAGTTTATTTTTTACAATTAAAATTTTGTGTTAATTCACGATTGGATGGATTGTGTATTATACATGTATATCACTCAAAGCATCAATTAATTTTTTTTTCTGAAAAAGATTAGTTACATATATAAAAATATGAAATGAAAATTGTAAGTGTGGAAACACATTTCAAACATGCTTAAAATTAGTTTCAACTTAAAAACCTATGGTCTCGAGTTTCTAGATTGAGTAAGCCCTTAAGTTTCATTAATAAATAGAAACTTTTTTTGGCCATGTAATAAATAATATGGGAATAATTTCTTTTTTTTCTTTTTTGTTCTAATATTTAACCAGGAATTTAGTAAAGGTAAGTTAATAAATATCTTAAAAATGAAATATATTTTAGTCTCTTTTTCTGATGATATTTTTTAAGTGATGTTAAAATCTATTGCAATAAATAAATAACTTTTATAGCACTAATATTTTAAGTTACTGATGCACAAATTCCTAAATAAAATTAAAAATATTGATACAATAAATACGGAAAGAGCAGAAGCTAATCATTTTAAGTAAAAAAAAAAAATAATAAATAAAAAATAAAAAATAAGAAAACAAGTCTTTTATAAATTAGCTGTATAAAAATATCAGTCAGAATAAGTAGCAATGAACCTTAATGAACTCAGAATAAATCTTGATTTGATCAATCTTAAACAGGGTCGCCCGGGCCCTGGGATCGAGTCTTATCGCCTTCCCACCTTATATTAAATATTGTTAAAATATATATTTAATCCATCATCATTGAGTACACAGTCCTAAGACTGGTTTAACACAACCACCCGTCTCCACTTAGCTCTGTCCCATGCCAGCTATTTGATCCCTCTAATGTCTCGCATCCCATAACCCCAATTATTTGGCCGAAATATTTTAATCTGGACCTTCCCCTTTTCTTTCCCACCTCCCCCTCTAAGATATCCCTAAGCAATCCCCCATGTCTCAGTGTGTGCCCCATCATCTGACCTCTTCTCTTCCTTAAACTCTTCCACAAAGTTCTTATTTCTCCGATCCTTTCAAGAACTCTTCATTTGTAATTCTATTTTCTATGTAAATATTTATTACATTGTAAAAAAAATGTTTTTAAAGTTACAATCTGGGCACAAATTGCCAGAAAACGACCGTATTCAGATTCTGCCTAGGCCTTTCATACAGGAAACCTCACGTTCCAGTTTTATTTAGGGCCAGTTGTATGTCGGTTGGTAAACTCTTTTTAAACGTTGACAAAGGGTAAAACCTTAGAAATCACCTTGTGCCTGACGGGATGGCCAATCAGATGAAAGTGCCTGTCATCTGATTGGCCATCCCGCCGGCCACAAGGTGAATTATAAGGTTTTATCCTTTGTCAACGTTTAAAAAGAGTTTACCAACCGACATACAACTGGCCCTTAGTGAGCTCTCGGCCCCCTTCAAAGGTCGGACCCTTGACTTGTGAAAGACATCATTTCCCAGCAATCCAAGTAAAATTTAAAACTAATAAATATATTTATTTATTATTATCAAGGCCATTCTGAATTCACAGGCTTGTTGCACTTTGATCTTTTTTCAGATTCTATGTGCATTCTTGTTATCTTATTCTTACGGATTGTTGGCTGTTTTAAATATACATATTCATTTATATTTCACACCTGTCTCATATTTTGTGTTATAAGAAATTTAGATAATCCAGCAAGGATTTGATTAATATCATGGGCAGCTAGTCGAGTTCTTTAAATTCCATCATTTTATCCTATAACAGATCTGTATTATGAATACTTAGCATTTTTACTATAAAAAAAAAATGTTTCTTATTATTATTATTTCATTTAAATTGCAAATGGAAATTTATTAATTTATTTGAAAGTGTTTCTTTTTTGTTAAGGCCTAAAATTTTTCCTTTTCAAGGAGTTAAAAATTCAACAATTTTAATTTATAAATACTATATATCAGTATATATATATATATATTTTATATAAATAATAATAATCTCTCAGGGGATTTCTCTTTAGGGATCTATTAATAATGGTTCAAGAGATTTGTTATTTATTTTATAATGAATGCTTTCATTTTTATAAACTTTTGAGAAAGCTTTTGAGCAAATCCAAGCTATTATTAAAGCAATAGTACAAAAAAGAAACGAGCCACCTGGGGTTTCATCTTTTTTATCTTCTAATACTCGAGCAGGCGGATGTCGAAACCACAATAATGAAACACACGTTAAAAGATTCATTGGAACACGAAACCAGTTAATAATAGTGGCACGAAGTGGTTCAGGTACAACTTGACTTCTGGAAATAATAAAATAAAAACAAATTAATTATATTCATTTTTATATATTTCAAAACTTCTATTAATTTAATATCCGGGGGTGAACCACGATTGGAATTAGGTGAACAGGTCTTTGGAATTACATATGTGGAACTATTTTGGAATTCATTAGATAATCTATTGTCTTCTACTTGGAAATGAAAGTGGAAGTAGGTGTACACGATATTAGGTCACGGTTCACCCCTTGTTAATATCTAAGTTGATAGGGCCATATATGCTTTTGTTCAAAGATAAACATATAATATAAAAAGTTCACTTAGGTTTTCCCATTAATCCTTTAAAAACAATTTATTTTAATATACACTACAATAGTTTATCTAATGTTTGGGCCCAATTCACTCTTAAGATAGTTCATATGGGGGGGGGGGGGGGGGGGTTTGTGACATGGGAATTCTTAGGTTTGAAGAAATAATTTATTAAATATCTCCAAGAAAACTAATAGATGAATATATAAAATTTTTAATTTAATTTAAATATTAATAATTTACTAATCATGTTTTAATTGAGTAATAGCGAAATTGAAGCATATCGTCGCTGTTATATCAAAATATCGTATGTAAAAATCTACACTTTTCAGGAGCTCTGTTTGGGGGGGGGGGGGGGGGGGTAGGTGTTGGGTGGGGTTCGGGGGTGGGTGGGGGAGAGTGGGGTTCGTGGATTCAGGGGGAGTGCCTTGCAGCTAGTCAACAATATTCTTCGTAAAAGATAATTTCCCCAAACCTTAGAACTAACATTATTATTTTTGAACCGGGAAATGCATAGAAAAAAAGTATTTAAATTAGTAGATAGAAACTTATATTACATTTTTTGAGCTATATATTCAATTTTGTTTTATTTTTTTTTTTACCTTAGATAACCCATTGCTGGGAAATACATTCCAACTGCTAATTCATAAATAAGAAATGAAAAATAACACCAACGAAGGCGAGATTCATCAACGCCTGAATAGGTAGCTACAGTGGCAGTTATCATTGTTGCTGTCGCGAGCGTGATTGAGGTTGTTAATAAATGTTGAGCTCGAGTCGTGGTCCATTCAACTAAATATGAGTATATTTCACTTCCCGCCATAATACACATCATAAAAATAGTAGTTAAACAATAATTTAAGAAAAAATAGAATAAATATATGAGAAAATAGATAGATAGATTTATTTTTTTGCTCTGAGATCTCTTTGAGCATACTCGATATTTACATTGAAAATTTACAATGAGAAATATAATTCATGATTAATCGATTAGAAAATATATTGTAAAGTAATATAAAATAAAAGAAAATAATATGGAAAATAAAAAGACAAATAAAAAAATAAACAAAATTAGAATTAATTTGTAAAAAAAAAACAGTAAAAAATAAAAAAATTTCCAAAAAAGAGAATAAAAAAAATTTAAATAGGGAGGGGAGGAAAATATGTAGGGGTGGTAGAAGAGAAAAAGGAAAATCAAACGATTATTTTTTGTCAGAAAAAAACAGAAATGGAAAGAGAAAAGAGGATCCATATTCGGCTGACTGTTGCAATTATAATAAGGAAAATAGACAAGGAAGAAGTAGAGAACGAAGCTCAAGAATAGGAATAAAAAAATCAAAAAACTCAAAAATAAAATTTTAAATGTAGTAAATACAGAAATACCCTGCTTAACGCAAAGGATGGGTTCAGAATTTTCATAATATTAAACGAAATAACATTAGAGCTTTGCAAAAATATGGGATCGTTGAAAAATAAATACAATTTATTACATTGAAAAAGTTTTTTGCCGAGAGTAGAAGAATTTTTATATATTGAAGGAGACAATAAAAGATGTGTCTTCTGCTTGAATAACGATTCATTCGTTATAAATAAAATTTATAATTCCAGAAGAAGACACTCTTTTATTGTCTCTTTCAACAATTTATTACATTTTATAACTTAAAATTACATAAATAATACAAAGGTTTGAAAATCAAATTATATAAATACATATAATGGATTTTGATGAGGCAGTCCAAGGTTCAAAAGAAAGAGAATTTTATATATCTTTTTTTATTCAAAACCGACGTTTCGGAGGCTTCTTCCCTCCTTCTTCAGGGTTTTGAAAGGTCAATGAAGAGAATACAACGTGATAATCCTCTCTGTCTCCTCTCTCAGTAGCAGTAACAATATTCTACAATTTTTCATTATACGCTAAATTCTGCTGATAATAAAAAATACTATATAATATTCGTCTAGATTAATTTGTAACAACGCTTAGAGAAATTTCTCTAAAAAAATTACGCTCTTGCCTAGAATCGAACCGACGAACTCTTGAACTATGGTCATTGGCTCTAGCGATTACACCATTGGGACATTAATATTTCTATCTTGATTTCTCTTACTAAAACTAGATATTTTTGATTTAGACTTTGTGTCGAGATAATATTGTATTCATTTGAACTCGAATGAAAATGAAAAAACACCAATTGATTTTAAATTAAAAAACATTAAATATGTATTAATTAACGAGGCAAATTTGAAATATAATTGTCAGCTAGGATTTTAAACTGACAGCTCCAATGGATTTTCATTAACCAGGCAAATTTGAAATATAATTTTAATTTGCACTCGAATTTTGAAATGAAAGACTCCAATTCATTTTAAATTAAGAAACATTAAATATATTTTTTGTAATTAATTAAATTAATTGAACCGCGTAAATTTGAATAATTTCCATGATTCAGCCTGCGAATTTTTTGCAGTTCATAAATCATTTCATTATTTTTGTTTTGAAAAGGAAAATGAAATTTAAATTTTAAATTTAAATATATTCATAATTATTCCTCCCCCCCCCCCCCCCCCGCCACTCAAAAATTAAAGAGGCGAAACTTTTAAGAGACGATGTATTTTCGGTAGTTTACGGGTATACATTTGGAGTGTGGTTTTTTAAGAGGAATAAAATTTTTGGACCGAGACGCTGCCCGCCAGGGCACCAGAAGGCACCACTGAAAAACTCGTTGTAGAATATTGTTACTGCCACTGAGAGAGGAGACAGAGGGGAGGGTCACGTTGTATTCCCTTTACTGACCTTTCAAAACCCTGAAGAAGGAGGGAAGAAGCCTCCGAAAAGTCGATTTTGAATAAAAAATGATAGATATAATTTTCTCTCTTTTTTTGAACCTTGGACTGCCTCATTAAAATCCATTCAATTCACTTACCAGTCCGTCTCCAAAAACTTCAATCGTATATAAATATAAATAGATTTTTTTAAGTTGAAAAAAAAATTTCATCAATTTTTTATAGAAAAAATATTTAAAATTTGAATAACATATTAAAGTGAAATAACGTTAAACGGGGTAAAGTTAAACGAGGTATTAGTGTACTCGGTAAATTTAATTTTTTTTCAATGACATGATTAGAAAAGAAGTAACACTAAGGAGAGACAACCCCTATAAGCTAATATTGACTGACTGAGCATTGTGAAAAAACGAAGAAGAGGAATACATTTTATAAGTTGTACAAGATTAGAAGGTTGCAATGGTTGCAAAATCGGAAACGGCTCTGATAGTCCATACCGAGAACCGAGTATTGTTTCGAGGATTAGATCAAGCCCTGGCATAAGTGGGCTGCAGTCGAACTTTGAATGGGACAATATCGATTTTGATGAATAAATTTGTATTTTTGATTTTCTGAATAAATTCCTGAAACTTTTTGTTCAAGGTAGTATGTATTGTAAAAAGAATATAAATAAAAAAAATCATTTTTAATCTCACCATAAATGTTGCAAAAGCGAGGCCTAATGGTGGCTTCAACGGTGTTAATACTGGAGTCCATAGAAAAACAAAAGTATACATAACAGCTTCAAAGAGAGCTTGGACGGCTCCTAATAATAGCATTGCTGGATGTTTTCTAAGCGTCATTTCAGGGGGCCAAATAGCACCGCCACCCTAAAAATAAAATTATTGAAAATTTACTTATGATGGACAATTCAGGACCGAAACCAAATATTTACTCAAAGTAATCATGGAAATAAGTTAAATGAATAAGTAACAAAGGTATCAGGTAGCATTTCTAAGTATAATATTGATTGAGATAAATTAAATAAATTATTATGAAGGTTATTGGAAAGGGCTGTATTTAATGAAAACGATTTTTAGTTTATTTGGTGATGTTGTGTCACTTAATTTGGGACTTCTTCAGGCTCGCATTAATTATATTGTGTATTCAGTTACTTTATATATAATATGAACATAGTTGGAATCGCTTTAAATTATTAAAGTCTTTAGGTAAAAGCCAATTTTAACTATTAATTAGAAGCTAAGAAAAAGTCTTAATTTTAATAATATGATTATACAGGGTGGGCCATCTAACGTTTGGAATTTGAATCGGCTATAAAAAAAAAACTAATGGATATTTTTTCAAAATTATGAGTTTATTAGAAAGATTGGACATTTTCATTTAAGAAAGAAACACAACATCATTCAAATGATTGCCTCGGCTGGCTTGACACTACCCCCCATCCGATCAACCCAATTGAAAATGTACTGAAAAATTGGGTTGATCGGATGTGGTACTGTCAAGTCAGCCGTGGCAGTCATTTGAATGATGTTGTGTTTCATTCTTAAATGAAAATGTTTAATCTTTCTAAAAAATTATGAGTTTGGACATTTTCATTTAAGAATGAAAAACAACATTTTTGTTTCCAAAAATTGAAAAGTATGACATGGGTGACATTTGGTTTCAAAAGGACGGGGTCACTTGCCACACAGCCAACGTAACAATCGATCTTTTGCGCACTGTTTTTGAAAATCGAATAATTTTTTTTTATAGCCTATTCAAATTCCAAAAATTAAATGGCCCACCCTATATTTTCAAACTAATTTTCTAAAACAACAATTGATAGAACGATTTTTGAAGAATAAAATGTTTAGGAAAAAATGTTCACTTTTTTAACTATAAATTTTAAAAAGGAAGTGAATATAAATTTTTGGGAAAAAATTTGTGTCAATGATACAAAATGTTTAAAAGATAAATTGCCTTAAAAGAATAATGTTTAAATTCGAAAATAAAGAAAACATTTTAAGGATTTTCAAGAATTAAAGTTTGTAAGTTTAGGGAAAGCAATGAGATAATGGAAAATTAAAAGGAAATAAAAAAATGTAGAAATTAGTTTGATTTCATTCAAACATAATTACATAGGCGAGCTAAATGTTTACTATTACAAATTGCCTATTTCAAATAGTTATTAGTGATTTAATTTCAATCTATCTATTTACTAAATATGTTTTGTCACCTGATATGAGAGAAGTTGATTTTCATTCCAATTGAATGCAACTAAAAACCCAGCAATAGTTAAACATGGGACGGCTAAGAGATAGGGCGCAATAGGCCCTAAATCTGCACTATCGACGGCTAAGGAGGCTGCAAAGCCGGCCATGATAGCCAACCAAGCATTAAGAATTGTGGCCCGAGCAAAGGTTCGACCCAGCCAGGCATGAGGGAGCCGAAGTCTTTCCACGTGCTCATGGATATACCTAAAAAAACAAGCACATTCATTCAATTGTATATATATAAAATAATTATTATATATTCAAACATCTCTCAAAAGATCGCAAACACCGCAAAGTTAAAAAAATATTAATTAATTTTTTGTGTTAAAATAAGGCAATTAAAAACCTTGAGAACGTTAAAACATTGTTGAAAAACCTTGAGAACGTTAAACCATTAAAACATTGTTGAGAAAATATTTTTAATTTCTGTTCTAAACGAAAAAGGAGAATTGTATGAAGATTGTGATTGAAGGTCATTTGTTAAGAAAAAAATCTTTTGATCACAATAAGATCAAGGATATAAATTGTCATCTTTTAAGCTAGTTTTTTGCAAAACTATAATTGTTTATTTATTTATTTAATGTCACCGGGAACAAAGCCAATTTAGACAGCAGATAAGTAAAGTGGTAGTAGGGTTAGTGAGGGAGCCGAGTTTTCAGCCGGTAGAATTTTTTTTTATTTGCCAGCCAGGATCGAACCCCGGCCTTCCACTCCAACATTGCCATAATCGATCGATGCCGAAGCGAGGCCAGTGCGTTAGCCGACCGAGCAAACCCGACTCCCCAATTGTTTATTTAATAATCAAGAATTGGTTTAAACTAAAACAACGGATGTGAAATATTTTTCGAATGTCTCATATTGATTGGCTTGAGTGATGTATTTTATAAGGGAAGAAAACGCAAATGATATGTAGAAGGGTTACCAATGTACTATTCTAGAACTGAGGACTGATGATGGCGAGAGAGTATCTGCCGAAACATGTCTCCAAGTTTTTGTAAATAAATATTTGCTAACGACAAGAAGAATTTGGGTTTAGTTAATAGCCTTATTTTTTCTCCTTACGAGAACATCTTAACTGTTCTCAAGGTTTTTAATTGCCTCATTTTAACACAAAAAATTAATTAATATAAAAACATCTTAGTACCGTTATCTAAAAAAATATATTTTCATGAGTTGGGAGGCAATTTCGCTCAGAGGCACTTAATTTATTTTGAATTATAAAAGAATCAGCTAGAACCCGGAATATCCACGTGACCAGCGCGATGATTTTGTTAAAGTACTTACTTACTTACTTACTTCTTACTTCCTGTGGCCGAACAACATTTCCAATGTTTTAGCCTCCTCTATAATGCCTCTCCATTTTGTCCTATCCCGTGCTATAGAGTTCCAATTTCCTTGAGCACCCAACTCTTCAAGATCTCTGGTTATATTGTCCATCCATCTTTGCCGTGGTCTACCTGGTGGTCTTCTTCCTATCGGTTTTGCTTCGTAGATCCTGCTGATAGCTCGATCTTCATCAGCACGCACCACATGTCCCACCCAAGCCAGCCTTCGTGATCTTATACAGCTCGTGATGTAAGGCTGCCCTGTTAATTCTCTCACTTCCCTTGCACTTCTAAACCTCCATTCGCCGGTAACACTATCTCTAATCATTCCACTTATTCTCTTCAAGATCTTGTTTTCGAAGGACATTAGATTTTTCTGATCAGATAGGGTCATGGTCCATGTCTCACACCCATAGAGCACCACCGGTCGAATAATGGCGTTGTAGATTTTAATTTTAAGTTTTCTTGAGAGATTTTTATTTTTGAGCAGGCTATTTAAGGCTGCCGCACAACGGTTTCCTTTCATTATTCGAGTCTGAATTTCCTTGCCTACTTCATTCTTTGTTGTTATAAGAGTCCCTAAATAAGCAAAATCATCAGCATACTCGTATCTGGCATCCTCACATCTCAAGCTATTGTTGTCGTTGTTGATATGTCTTGATACTTTCATTGCTTTGGTCTTTTCAGCATTTATTTTAAGACCAACTCTTAGGCCCATGTATTTGATTTTATCATGCATGTCCACCAAACCTTCTTCTCTATTCGCTACAATCGCAATATCATCCGCATATGCAAATACTTTATGCAGACCATTGTTAAAGTACTAGGCTCTTTAATCGAACAGACAGTGATCCTTGAAGAAAATCACAAGAGGAGGGCATCTATTAGATCCGATGGAATTAATTATTTTTAATTATATGTCAGGCTATCACGAAAAAAGGTTATATTAGCACAATTGTCATTAACTAGGTCAGCTATGCGATCAATAGGCCCATTGCGGACGTAGCTCTTCGTAGATCTTTTACAGTCTATTGAGTCTAAGGCCTGGTCGAGGACATGTAAAATGGAACTGCTCCAGAAGCTCGGGGGCATCAATAAGACCATTAATAATTTTATAGAAGAAGGACAGGTCAGTTACTTGTCTGCAAGCGATAAGGCTTTTGATATCATGTTGTTCGTAGACATCATCTGTACTATGTAAATATCTATGAATCCTCAAAATTAAACTAATACCTAATGTCAACATAAAAGTGAAATTTAATAAATTAATTAATTAAGAGGAAAAAATGACTTTCCAATAATTGATAGCGTTTTTCTTTAGGAGACGGACTGGTATAAATATGCAAATTGGATGTTGATGAAGGCACACATCGTGGACTGGCTTCATCAACATCCAATTTGCTTACTTTCCAATAAATTTATTTTATTAGGAATTGTATTTTTTCATTATCCTTGGTCTGCCTTTCATCAATTCTCCATTAAAGTTCTACCAGTCTGTTTCCCCATAGAGAAAATACTTCTAATATATTCAATTAATTAATTTCTTTTCTTATTCAATTATTTTACTTTATTATATTATTTTATTCAAAAGGTCAAACAACTCTCAAATGATCGCAAAATAGTTTAATAAATGAATAAGGAAAAGGATAAATAATTGAAATTCCTACTTCATGTAGATATTAGGTACTAGTTAGAGATCGGGGATCATGGTTGACTGATTAAAAATTCTAGTTCATTAATAAAAGGATCGCGCAGACGCGAAGATCCTGAGTTCTAGCCTCTAATGGTTTTAATTAAAAATTACTATACATATAAAGATTTTTAGTTTATAAAGTTTAAATTAATTAATTATTTTGTTATGTTCCATGATGTAAATGAAAATAAATATTAAAGAAATATGTACTGTTTGTTATTGATTGAAATGTTTCGAAAATTGATATTACAATAAAGAATGAATGCGATACTTAGTGTCTAGTTTAGAACCTGAGAAAGCTTCGATTTGAAGCGAAACGTCGCAGAATATAAGTATTTATAAAAAATAATATTTTATCTACATATATATAACACTGATGACTTACCATGCTTCAAAAGTAGAAAAGAGTATTGATGTGCTTACTCCTCCAAAAATTCTTCCAATTAACAATATATGATATTCTTTGGAGAGTTTACAAAGACAACAGAGAGAATATAATACACTGTAGGCTACACAAATTTTTTTTCTTCCGATCTATAAAACAGAAACAAACATATACATGAAATAAATAAAAAGTAAAGCTAATTTATTGATCTATTTAACTTTCAACAGGAAATTTAATTTATTATTTGTATTTTGTTAAGGGAGAATGGTGTAGGTTCTTGGAGAAACATATTAAGGAGGTTCTTTTGCGACAATCCACACAAAAAGTTTTAGCCTCGTAACCACTCTATATGAACAGAACTAAAATATTAGGTTTTTTTAACGTGACTGTCCAGTCACACTACGAAATCTCTATATGGATACACACATACTTGCCGGATCGTTTCCAATCCATTATGCTTATATCCCCTCCACTAAAAATAATCGCCCAAATATGTTGTTTTTTGTTTTTTATCAAAACTACGTGGTAAATAATTTATATATTTTTTTAAGTAACTCCGAATATATTATTCTAACAAATATTAGTTTTTCATTAAGATGGTGAAAGTCCTTCAATGAGAAAAAATAAAATAATGATCATATCCCCACCTTTACCTATCTACCCTATGTAAAAAATGTCATTTTTAATTGCAATTATTTCATGTTTGGTGTGGTAAATCGTCTTCAAATTTTAACAGTATGTGTATTATGCTTTTAATGATTTATATTCCAAGTTTCAAAGACTTCTTGAATGCCTAATCTATGATTTGTCTTCTGATCACTCCCCGATAATTGCCACAATAAATACAACAATATCTATGATATCACCTAAACCAAGATTTACGAACAAAAACACAAATTGGGAAAATTTTCGGGATTATATTGATGAAAACCTAGAAACAAATATTAGAATAAAAACTCATCAAGAACTTGAAGAAACCACTGGCCATTTTATCAATACCATCCAAAAGGCTGCCAGAAACTCAACCCCCAACATTGATAAAAAAATTCGAGAATCCCTTTCAGTCCCTTTTGAAATAAAAAACTTGATCGCTCAGAAACGAAGAGCTAGAGCTGTTTGGCAAAGAACTCACAGCCCTCATGATAAAAACTTATATAATAATATAAATAATATACTAAGATCAGAAATGAAGAAAGTTCGAAACGAATCATTTAAAAATTATGTAGAAAATCTTTCAAATAAAGATTTTTCACTTTGGAGAGCATCCAGGAGTTTTAAAAGACACCAAACATCAATTCCACCTATAAGGTCAAATGTATCTACTGACTGGGCAAGAACCAACCTAGAAAAAGCAAATCTGTTTGCAGAACATCTATCCCAAGTTTTCCAACCTTTCTCCAGTACAGTTGACGTAGAAATCGAAAACTTTCTGCAATCGCCCCATCAAATGTCTCTTCCCATAATTAATTTTAAAATGAATGAACTAAAAAAAGAAATCAAACAACTAAAATCTAAAAAAGCACCAGGAATGGATCTTATCACCGCCGATGTCATAAAAAATCTTCCTAATAAAGGGATCAGATTTCTATTAATAATTTTCAACTCCATTCTCAGACTTACCTACTGGCCAAAGCAACTAAAAATAGCACAAATTATCCTTATACAAAAACCTGGCAAACCACCCACTGAAGTGACTTCATATAGACCAATAAGTCTATTGCCTATAATTTCAAAGATTTTTGAAAAGATGTTATATTTGAGAATAAAAGATGATAATCAAATGAAATGGCTTCCATCCCACCAGTTTGGTTTTAGACAAAAACATTCTACTATCCAACAATGTCAAAGATTAGTAGAAATAATAAGACCGGCCTTCGAAAATAAAAAATACTGCTCTGCGGCTTTTTTGGATGTAAGCCAGGCCTTCGATAAAGTATGGCATAAAGGACTGTTATTTAAAATTAAAAAAAATCTACCTCATCATTACTTCGAAATTTTCAAGTCCTACCTAGAAGATAGAGTTTTCCAAATCAAACTTAACGACGAAGTATCAAATATTCATCAAATCAAGGCAGGAGTTCCACAAGGCAGTATTCTGGGACCTTTCCTCTACCTGCTATACACCTCAGACATTCCAACTTCTCAAGAATGCCATGTTGCCACCTTTGCAGATGACACAGCCATACTAACCTTGACAAAGATCCACGAAAGCTATCTTCTTCAAAATCATCTTGATAGCAACATATGGTTCGGTAAAATGGCGAATGAAGATAAATGAGAGTAAATCACAGCATATAACCTTCTCATTAAACAGAAAAACAAGTCCCCCGATCAAGATCAACAATAAAAAAACCGTTCCTCAAAGTTCCTGCATTAAGTATCTAGGACTTCACCTAGACTCAAAGCTTACTTTGGAGGGAACACATTAAAAAAAAAAGAAAAGAAATGGACCTTAAAGTTAGGCAAATGCACTGGCTCATTGGCAGAAAATCTCCTACCTCACTGGAAAATAAACTTTTAATTTATAAAGTGATTATAAAGCCTATTTGGACATACGGAATTGAGCTATGGGGCTGCTCATGTAAGACCAATATAAATATAATACAAAAATTCCAGTCAAAATTCCTTAGAATAAGTACCATGCACCGTGGTTTATTTCAAATAAGATAATCCACGAAGATCTCCGAGTGCCCTATGTGGAAGAAGTTTAGAAAAAGAGCCAACATCCACGCTGGAAAATTCGGTATCACACCCCAATCAGACCTCCTCCACTCATTTGTCCGGATCCCCGAAAGAAGACGTCTGAAAAGAAGATGGCCCCAGGATCTCCACAATCCTGAATAATAACAAATTTATATAATTTTTTTTTTCCTTTCATTATCTTGTCTAGTCTCATAGGAGACTACCTTGTAACTATTGTAAATATTTTTACATAGAAAATTGGCTCATAGAAATCCTGTAAATATGTAATTTGATTGCCTATAATAAATAAAAAAAAAAAAAAAAAAAACTTGCTTCCCAAACCCTTAAGACAAATCTCTCTCCGATATACAATATTTAAGAAAGGACGAAGCCCTCTGATTAAAAATAGTTTCTACTAAAATCACAGATTCGACCTAAATAAAATAAATCATTTTTATTATAAATACAGATTTTTACTCTTCATACGACCTCTGTGTTTTCGTTCATAAATGATAGCGCGCTCTACTAGGTGCTGCTAATAATGTCCCTTTTTTCTAACAGATGGCATTTCGTTATTTTTCCACCAAACTCATCCAAATATTTTTTGGTTTTATATAGTGTTGGTAATCACCTCAAACGGCATATAACATGTCAACATTCGGTTTATTTGTGTATGAGATATTGGCTTGTAAAGATGGCGGATTTGTGCCGAAAAAGAGCATTTGCGGGAGAAGATCTTGCACTATTTTTTAATGAAGAAATCGGCTGCGGAAACGGCTCGTGTTCTCGGGGAGCTTATGGGGACGATGCTCCATCTGAAAAAAATCTGCCAACGTTGGTTTGGACGGTTTCGAAGTGGTGATTTTGATGTGAACGACAAGGAGCGGCTCTGACAGCCGAAAAAGTTTGAGGATGCTGACCTGGAGGACTTGCTGGCAGAAGATAGTATAGTTTGCTAATCTATATACCATAATTAGTAGAGATTGTGGTGTTGGTGCAAGGTGAAACATCTTTAATAAAGATAAGAGCAACAACAATTAGTATTATTAATGTGAAACAAGTGATCAAGAATCCTTACTCATAGTAAATGAATATTACATAGTATTTATTTACTCTTTATCTTTACTATATACCAGCGTTTCTCAAGCTTTTTTTGGCTCAAGTAAGTAAAATTTGTAAAAAATTCGCGGACCAGTGATATTTTTTTAACAACAAAATTTTACTAGGTATTAAACTACTACTATATAAGTTAATTGTAACATTTTTATTATCATTTACTTACAATAGTTTTTAAGGAATTTGGTGTTGGTACTTGGTGAAACATTTTTTAAAAATTATTGATAAAAATACTGGGTAGGTCACAAGATATAAAAATAAAACGAATTTATTTTTAGAGAATCTTTAATCTCGATATATATATTTAATTTTAATTTTTTATATCTTAATGTGAAACCTACCAAGTATTTTTATCCAATAATCATTTACTTACAATATTTATATTATTAAAATTCGCCCGCACTTTGTAAGCATTTCGGGAATTTTTCTTCAGTTCCGTACTAATCATAAATTAAATAGAATTAAAATTAATTTAAGATATTTGTATTTCGTAATTTTATAAATTAAAATTTAGTTATTATTATTTTTTTTTTTTATATAAGTTTTTTCGCGGATAGAAAAAATTGTCTGCGGACTAGTAAAATTTCTTCGCGGACCACTGGTGGTCCGCCGGACCAGCGGTTGAGAATAGCTGCTATACACCATACTCTAAAAATTCTATGCTTTATTGTCAAACCCCAAATACAAGTAAAAATATGGTACATTCTTTCAGATCTTTACTTATGTCGAAAAGAAAATGTATATTTTCTGAAAGTTACAAATTCTGTATAAAATGTTTAAGGCTGGGAAAGAGCCATTGGACGCAAAATGCTATTTTGTGATCAAGCAATTTCCATTTCTAATAAGGTTAAAGCTGACTTAAAAAGCACTTAAAATAAAAACCGATAAACACTTGAAAATATCATAGGTATAAATAAATACCAAATGATGATATGTAGGTAGGACTGATTGTTGACTGTTGTGTTTAATTTTGTAACAAAACTGAAATTTATTAATAAACAACTTTAATACAAAACTAACGGAGTTTTTTACTTTATCCAATGCAAAGCATGGGTAAAGTATTGTAATCGCTCTCGGGGCAAGCGTGGCTTCAAAGGGTCCTCAGGTAAAGACTACGGAACCCATGGATTCAATTAAAGTCACAAATTGTAGTATTCATATAGGTTGAATTTTAACACGTGACGGTTTTGCTAAAAATTACATGGGGTCTCGTCGAGAGGCCAAAAAGGGCGATTTTTTACTTCATCCAATGCAAAGCATGGGTAAAGTATTGCAATCGCTCTCGAGGCAAGCGTGGCTTCAAAGGGTCCTCAGGTAAAGACTACGGAACCCATGGACTCAAATAAAGTCACAAATTGCAGTATTCAATTAGTTGAATTTTAGCACGTGACGGTTTTGCCAAAAATTACATGGGTCTCGTCGAGAGGCCAAAAGTGCGATTTTTTCATTTAGTGCGTGCGGATGTATGTATGTATGTATGTATGTATGGATGTATGTTATCGCTTTTTTGGCCCACGATTTTTTCCACACCGTTGCACCGATTGAAATGAAATTCGAAAACCTACTAATAGTTTAACAAATGAAGCGCTGATTAGTTTTTGGTACATATCGGCCCACAAACATTAGTACTTTATTTCAGTACTTTTTTAGTTTTTTCTAAATATCTTGAAAATGACTTAACCAATTTTGATGAAATTTAATATCCTAATTAAGTACCTTGGGGACCACAAAAAAGGTTAAATAAAGTTTTTAGTAAAATTATATTTTAAAGTACTTACTCTAGAGTTAGATGGTACTTTTTTAATTTTTTTTAATTTTTTAAAATTTATTCATTTGAAAGTTTTAATATAGCTCATTTAGCCTGCTTGTAAGAATGGATAGGCTTCTCTTCTGTGAAATGCTAAAATTTGGGAGAATTTTTATGAGTAAATCATAGCAACTGCGTTGTTTTCTTATCCGTTACCTTTGCTGAAGACAGAGGATTTTAAACCAAAAATAGCGATTGATTCTCATTTAGTACTTGAGGAATAATCATTCTATATTGATTTTGACGTTTCGGTTTTTATTAGTAACCATTGCTGAAGACATAGAGAAATCGATTTTAAACTAAAATAGCGATTGGATTCTCATCTAGTACTTGAGGAATAATCATTCTATATTGGATTTTTGACGTTTCGGTTTTTATTAGTAACTATTGCTGAAGACATAGAGAAATCGATTTTAAACCAAAAATAGCGATTGATTCTCATCTAGTACTTGAGGAATAATCATTCTATATTGGATTTTTGGACGTTTCGGTTTTTATTAGTAACCATTGTTGAAGACATAGAGAAATCGATTTTAAACCAAAATAGCGATTGATTCTCATCTAGTACTTGAGGAATAATCATTCTATATTGGATTTTTGACGTTTCGGTTTTTATTAGTAACCATTGCCGAAGACATAGAGAAATCGATTTTAAACTAAAAATAGCGATTGATTCTCATCTAGTACTTGAGGAATAATCATTCTATGTTGGATTTTTTACTGTTTCGGTTTTTATTATAATCCATTGTTGAAGACATAGAGAAATCGATTTTAAAACCAAAAATAGCGATTGATTCTCATCTAGTACTTGAGGAATAATCATTCTATATTGGATTTTTGACGTTTCGGTTTTTATTAGTAACCATTGCTGAAGACATAGAGAAATCGATTTTAAACCAAAATAGCGATTGATTCTCATCTAGTACTTGAGGAATAATCATTCTATATTGGATTTTTGACGTTTCGGTTTTTATTAGTAACCATTGCTGAAGACATAGAGAAATCGATTTAAAAACTAAAAAATAGCGATTGATTCTCATCTAGTACTTGAGGAATAATCATTCTATATTGGATTTTTTGACGTTTCGGTTTTTATTAGTAACCATTGCTGAAGACATAGAGAAATCGATTTTAAACCAAAATAGCGATTGATTCTCATCTAGTACTTGAGGAATAATCATTCTATATTGATTTTTGACGTTTCGGTTTTTATTAGTAACCATTGCTGAAGACATAGAGAAATCGATTTTAAACCAAAAATAGCGATTGATTCTCATCTAGTACTTGAGGAGTAATCATTCTATGTTGGATTTTTGACGTTTCGGTTTTTATTAGTAACCATTGCTGAAGACATAGAGAAATCGATTTTAAACCAAAAATAGCGATTGATTCTCATCTAGTACTTGAGGAATAATCATTCTATATTGGATTTTTGACGTTTCGGTTTTTATTAGTAATCATTGCTGAAGACATAGAGAAATCGATTTTAAACTAAAAATAGCGATTGATTCTCATCTAGTACTTTGAGGAATAATCATTCTATATTGGATTTTTGACGTTTCGGTTTTTATTAGTAACCATTGCTGAAGACATAGAGAAATCGATTTTTAAACTAAAAATAGCGATTGATTCTCATCTAGTACTTGAGGAATAATCATTCTATATTGGATTTTTGACGTTTCGGTTTTATTAGTAACTATTGCTGAAGACATAGAGAAATCGATTTTAAACTTTCAAAAATAGCGATTGATTCTCATCTAGTACTTGAGGAATAATCATTCTATATTGGATTTTTGACGTTTCGGTTTTTATTAGTAACCATTGCTGAAGACATAGAGAAATCGATTTTAACCAAAAATAGCGATTGATTCTCATCTAGTACTTGAGGAATACCATTCTATATTGATTTTGACGTTTCGGTTTTTATTAGTAACCATTGCTGAAGACATGGAGGAATCGACTTAAAATCAAAAATAGCGATTGATTCTCATCTAATACTTGAGAAATATCCATTCTATATTGATTTTTGACGTTTCGGTTTTTATTAGTAACCATTGCTGAATATTGAGAAATCGACTTTAAACCAAAAATAGCGATTGATTCTCATCTAGTACTTGAGGAATAATCATTCTATATTGGATTTTTGACGTTTCGGTTTTTATTGGTAACCATTGCTGAAGACATAGAGGAATCGACTTAAAATCAAAATAGCGATTGATTATCATCTAGTACTTGAGGAATAATCATCTTCTATATTGGATTTTTGACATTTCGGTTTTTATTGGAAACCATTGCTGAAGACATGGAGGAATCGACTTAAAATCAAAAATAGCCATCGATTCTCATCTAATACTTGAGGAATAACCATTCTATATTGATTTTTGGCGTTTCGGTTTTTATTGGAAACTATTGCTGAAGACATAGAGAAATCGACTTTAAACCAAAAATAACGATTGATTCTCATCTAATACTTGAGGAATAACCATTCTATATTGATTTGACATTTCGGTTTTTATTGGTAACCATTGTTGAAGCATGGAGGAATCGACTTAAAATAAAAATAGACATCGATTCTCATCTAATACTTGAGGAATAACACACACACTATACTACATGCATGACTATGGTGGTCTGCGAGCAGGAGCTCATTACCTGAACTTGAGGAATAACAATTCTACATTAGGCTTTTGACGTTTCGATTATTATTGGTAACCATTGCTGAAGACATGGAGGAATCGACATAAAATCAAAAATAACGATCGATTTTTGTATCTAATACTAGAGGAATAACCTTATTGCATTCCATTTTTGATGTTTTGACAATTAATGGCAACCTCTATTGAAAACGTGGAAGAATCGACTTAAAATCAAAAAGACTAAATTTTTGGTAAACAACTCCAATATGAACTACAAATTGCAAGTGATATCTGATTAATAATAAAGGAACAAACATATTAATATTTCAAATGAATTTTGATAAAGTTTAGCAACGATCCGTCGCAGTTTATTTCATTTAGTGCGTGCGTATGGATGGATGTATGGATGGATGTTATCGCTTTTGGCCCACGATTTTTTCCACACCGTTGCACCGATTGAAATGAAATTGAAAACCTACCATTAGTTTAACAAATGAAGCGCTGATTAGTTTTTGGTACATATCGGCCCACAAACATTAGTACTTTATTTCGGTACTTTTTTATTTTTTTCAAATATTTTGAAAATGACTTAACCAATTTTGATGAAATTTAATATCCTAATTAAGTACCTGGGGACCACAAAAAAGGTTAAATAAAGTTTTTAGTAAATTATATTTTAAAGTACTTTACTTAAAGTAAGATAGTACTTTTAAAAAAAATTTTAAATTTATTCGAGCTGATCATTTTAATATAGCTCATTTAACCTAACTTAAGTAAGAATGGATAGGCTTCTCTCTGTGAAATGCCAAAAATTTGGAGGAATTTTATGAGTAACCATAGCAACTGCGTTGTTTTCTTATCCGTTACCTTTGCTGAAGACAGAGAAATCGATTTTAAACCAAAATAGCGATTGATTCTCATCTAGTACTTGAGGAATAATCATTCTATATTGGATTTTTGACGTTTCGGTTTTTATTAGTAACCATTGCTGAAACACATAGAGAAACTCAGATTTAAAACCAAAAAAATGATGATTACCTGTTTAA
>JALMQS010000411.1:345964-510541 GCA_024734495.1 Forficula auricularia
AGAAGACGATTTAACACAACAAACATGAAATAATTGCAATTAAAATGACATTTTTACATAGGGTAGATAGGTAAAGGGTGGGGGATATGATCATTATTTTATTTTTTCTCATTGAAGGACTTTGTTGTTTATTTATTATAGGCAATCAGAAATTACATATTTACAGGATTTCTAAGGAGCCAATTTTCTATGTGAAATATTTACAATAGTTACAAGGTAGTCTCCCATGAGACTAGACAAGATAATGAAAGGAAAAAAAAAAAATTATATAAATTTGTTATTATTCAGGATTGTGGAGATCCTGGGGCCATCTTCTTTTCAGACGTCTTCTTTCGGGGATCCGGACAAATGAGTGGAGGGTCTGGATTAGGTGTGATGCCAATTTTCCAACGTGGATGTTGGCTCTTTTTCTAACGACTTCTTCCACATAGGGCACTCGGAGATCTTCGTGGATTATCTATTTGAAATAAACCACGGTGCATCAGTACTTATTCTAAGGAATTTTGACTGGAATTTTTGTATTATATTTATATTGGTCTTACATGAGCAGCCCCATAGCTCAATTCCGTATGTCCAAATAGGCTTTATAATCACTTTATAAATTAAAAGTTTATTTTCCAGTGAGGTAGGAGATTTTCTTGCCAATGAGCCAGTGCATTTGCCTAACTTTAAGGTCCATTTCTTTTCTTTTTTTAATGTGTTCCCTCCAAGAAGCTTTGAGTCTAGGTGAAGTCCTAGATACTTAATGCAGGAACTTTGAGGAACGGTTTTATTGTTGATCTTGATCGGGGGACTTGTTTTTCTGTTTAATGAGAAGGTTATATGCTGTAGATTACCTCATTTATCTTCATTCGCCATTTCTTCGAACCATATGTTTACTTTATCAAGATGATTTTGAAGAAGATAGCAAGCTTTCATTGGATCTTTGTCCGAGGTTAGTATGGCTGTGTCATCTGCAAAGGTGGCAACATGGCATTCTTGAGAAGTTGGAATGTCTGAGGTGTATAGCAGGTAGAGGAAAGGTCCCAGAATACTGCCTTGTGGAACTCCTGCCTTGATTTGATGAATATTTGATACTTCGTCGTTAAGTTTGATTTGGAAAACTCTATCTTCTAGGTAGGACTTGAAAATTTCGAAGTAATGATGAGGTAGATTTTTTTTAATTTTAAATAACAGTCCTTTATGCCATACTTTATCGAAGGCCTGGCTTACATCCAAAAAAGCCGCAGAGCAGTATTTTTTATTTTCGAAGGCCGGTCTTATTATTTCTACTAATCTTTGACATTGTTGGATAGTAGAATGTTTTTGTCTAAAACCAAACTGGTGGGATGGAAGCCATTTCATTTGATTATCATCTTTTATTCTCAAATATAACATCTTTTCAAAAATCTTTGAAATTATAGGCAATAGACTTATTGGTCTATATGAAGTCACTTCAGTGGGTGGTTTGCCAGGTTTTTGTATAAGGATAATTTGTGCTATTTTTAGTTGCTTTGGCCAGTAGGTAAGTCTGAGAATGGAGTTGAAAATTATTAATAGAAATCTGATCCCTTTATTAGGAAGATTTTTTATGACATCGGCGGTGATAAGATCCATTCCTGGTGCTTTTTTAGATTTTAGTTGTTTGATTTCTTTTTTTAGTTCATTCATTTTAAAATTAATTATGGGAAGAGACATTTGATGGGGCGATTGCAGAAAGTTTTCGATTTCTACGTCAACTGTACTGGAGAAAGGTTGGAAAACTTGGGATAGATGTTCTGCAAACAGATTTGCTTTTTCTAGGTTGGTTCTTGCCCAGTCAGTAGATACATTTGACCTTATAGGTGGAATTGATGTTTGGTGTCTTTTAAAACTCCTGGATGCTCTCCAAAGTGAAAAATCTTTATTTGAAAGATTTTCTACATAATTTTTAAATGATTCGTTTCGAACTTTCTTCATTTCTGATCTTAGTATATTATTTATATTATTATATAAGTTTTTATCATGAGGGCTGTGAGTTCTTTGCCAAACAGCTCTAGCTCTTCGTTTCTGAGCGATCAAGTTTTTTATTTCAAAAGGGACTGAAAGGGATTCTCGAATTTTTTTATCAATGTTGGGGGTTGAGTTTCTGGCAGCCTTTTGGATGGTATTGATAAAATGGCCAGTGGTTTCTTCAAGTTCTTGATGAGTTTTTATTCTAATATTTGTTTCTAGGTTTTCATCAATATAATCCCGAAAATTTTCCCAATTTGTGTTTTTGTTCGTAAATCTTGGTTTAGGTGATATCATAGATATTGTTGTATTTATTGTGGCAATTATCGGGGAGTGATCAGAAGACAAATCATAGATTAGGCATTCAAGAAGTCTTTGAAACTTGGAATATAAATCATTAAAAGCATAATACACATACTGTTAAAATTTGAAGACGATTTACCACACCAAACATGAAATAATTGCAATTAAAAATGACATTTTTTACATAGGGTAGATAGGTAAAGGTGGGGATATGATCATTATTTTATTTTTTCTCATTGAAGGACTTTCACCATCTTAATGAAAAACTAATATTTGTTAGAATAATATATTCGGAGTTACTTAAAAAAATATATAAATTATTTACCACGTAGTTTTGATAAAAAACAAAAAACAACATATTTGGGCGATTATTTTTAGTGGAGGGGATATAAGCATAATGGATTGGAAACGATCCGGCAAGTATGTGTGTATCCATATAGAGATTTCGTAGTGTGACTGGACAGTCACGTTAAAAAAACCTAATATTTTAGTTCTGTTCATATAGAGTGGTTACGAGGCTAAAACTTTTTGTGTGGATTGTCGCAAAAGAACCTCCTTAATATGTTTCTCCAAGAACCTACACCATTCTCCCTTAACAAAATACAAATAATAAATTAAATTTCCTGTTGAAAGTTAAATAGATCAATAAATTAGCTTTAATTTTTATTTATTTCATGTATATGTTTGTTTCTGTTTTATAGATCGGAAGAAAAAAAATTTGTGTAGCCTACAGTGTATTATATTCTCTCTGTTGTCTTTGTAAACTCTCCAAAGAATATCATATATTGTTAATTGGAAGAATTTTTGGAGGAGTAAGCACATCAATACTCTTTTCTACTTTTGAAGCATGGTAAGTCATCAGTGTTATATATATGTAGATAAAATATTATTTTTTATAAATACTTATATTCTGCGACGTTTCGCTTCAAATCGAAGCTTTCTCAGGTTCTAAACTAGACACTAAGTATCGCATTCATTCTTTATTGTAATATCAATTTTCGAAACATTTCAATCAATAACAAACAGTACATATTTCTTTAATATTTATTTTCATTTACATCATGGAACATAACAAAATAATTAATTAATTTAAACTTTATAAACTAAAAATCTTTATATGTATAGTAATTTTTAATTAAAACCATTAGAGGCTAGAACTCAGGATCTTCGCGTCTGCGCGATCCTTTTATTAATGAACTAGAATTTTTAATCAGTCAACCATGATCCCCGATCTCTAACTAGTACCTAATATCTACATGAAGTAGGAATTTCAATTATTTATCCTTTTCCTTATTCATTTATTAAATTATTTTGCGATCATTTGAGAGTTGTTTGACCTTTTGAATAAAATAATATAATAAAGTAAAATAATTGAATAAGAAAAGAAATTAATTAATTGAATATATTAGAAGTATTTTCTCTATGGGGAAACAGACTGGTAGAACTTTAATGGAGAATTGATGAAAGGCAGACCAAGGATAATGAAAAAATACAATTCCTAATAAAATAAATTTATTGGAAAGTAAGCAAATTGGATGTTGATGAAGCCAGTCCACGATGTGTGCCTTCATCAACATCCAATTTGCATATTTATACCAGTCCGTCTCCTAAAGAAAAACGCTATCAATTATTGGAAAGTCATTTTTTCCTCTTAATTAATTAATTTATTAAATTTCACTTTTATGTTGACATTAGGTATTAGTTTAATTTTGAGGATTCATAGATATTTACATAGTACAGATGATGTCTACGAACAACATGATATCAAAAGCCTTATCGCTTGCAGACAAGTAACTGACCTGTCCTTCTTCTATAAAATTATTAATGGTCTTATTGATGCCCCCGAGCTTCTGGAGCAGTTCCATTTTACATGTCCTCGACCAGGCCTTAGACTCAATAGACTGTAAAAGATCTACGAAGAGCTACGTCCGCAATGGGCCTATTGATCGCATAGCTGACCTAGTTAATGACAATTGTGCTAATATAACCTTTTTTCGTGATAGCCTGACATATAATTAAAAATAATTCCATCGGGTCTAATAGATGCCCTCCTCTTGTGATTTTCTTCAAGGATCACTGTCTGTTCGATTAAAGAGCCTAGTACTTTAACAATGGTCTGCATAAAGTATTTGCATATGCGGATGATATTGCGATTGTAGCGAATAGAGAAGAAGGTTTGGTGGACATGCATGATAAAATCAAATACATGGGCCTAAGAGTTGGTCTTAAAATAAATGCTGAAAAGACCAAAGCAATGAAAGTATCAAGACATATCAACAACGACAACAATAGCTTGAGATGTGAGGATGCCAGATACGAGTATGCTGATGATTTTGCTTATTTAGGGACTCTTATAACAACAAAGAATGAAGTAGGCAAGGAAATTCAGACTCGAATAATGAAAGGAAACCGTTGTGCGGCAGCCTTAAATAGCCTGCTCAAAAATAAAAATCTCTCAAGAAAACTTAAAATTAAAATCTACAACGCCATTATTCGACCGGTGGTGCTCTATGGGTGTGAGACATGGACCATGACCCTATCTGATCAGAAAAATCTAATGTCCTTCGAAAACAAGATCTTGAAGAGAATAAGTGGAATGATTAGAGATAGTGTTACCGGCGAATGGAGGTTTAGAAGTGCAAGGGAAGTGAGAGAATTAACAGGGCAGCCTTACATCACGAGCTGTATAAGATCACGAAGGCTGGCTTGGGTGGGACATGTGGTGCGTGCTGATGAAGATCGAGCTATCAGCAGGATCTACGAAGCAAAACCGATAGGAAGAAGACCACCAGGTAGACCACGGCAAAGATGGATGGACAATATAACCAGAGATCTTGAAGAGTTGGGTGCTCAAGGAAATTGGAACTCTATAGCACGGGATAGGACAAAATGGAGAGGCATTATAGAGGAGGCTAAAACATTGGAAATGTTGTTCGGCCACAGGAAGTAAGAAGTAAGTAAGTAAGTAAGTACTTTAACAAAATCATCGCGCTGGTCACGTGGATATTCCGGGTTCTAGCTGATTCTTTTATAATTCAAAATAAATTAAGTGCCTCTGAGCGAAATTGCCTCCCAACTCATGAAAATATATTTTTTTAGATAACGGTACTAAGATGTTTTTATATTAATTAATTTTTTATGTTAAAATGAGGCAATTAAAAACCTTGAGAAGAGTTAAGATGTTCTCGTAAGGAGAAAAAATAAGGCTATTAACTAAACCCAAATTCTTCTTGTCGTTAGCAAATATTTATTTACAAAAACTTGGAGACATGTTTCGGCAGATACTCTCTCGCCATCATCAGTCCTCAGTTCTAGAATAGTACATTGGTAACCCTTCTACATATCATTTGCGTTTTCTTCCCTCACACAAGCCAATCAATATGAGACATTCGAAAAATATTTCACATCCGTTGTTTTAGTTTAAACCAATTCTTGATTATTAAATAAACAATTGGGGAGTCGGGTTAGCTCGGTCGGCTAACGCACTGGCCTCGCTTCGGCATCGATCGATTATGGCAATGTTGGAGTGGAAGGCCGGGGTTCGATCCTGGCTGGCAAATAAAAAAAAATTCTACCGGCTGAAAACTCGGCTCCCTCACTAACCCTACTACCACTTTACTTATCTGCTGTCTAAATTGGCTTTGTTCCCGGTGACATTAAATAAATAAATAAACAATTATAGTTTTGCAAAAAACTAGCTTAAAAGATGACAATTTATATCCTTGATCTTATTGTGATCAAAAGATTTTTTTCTTAACAAATGACCTTCAATCACAATCTTCATACAATTCTCCTTTTTCGTTTAGAACAGAAATTAAAAATATTTTTTCAACAATGTTTTAATGGTTTAACGTTCTCAAGGTTTTTCAACAATGTTTTAACGTTCTCAAGGTTTTTAATTGCCTTATTTTAACACAAAAAATTAATTAATATTTTTTTAACTTTGCGGTGTTTGCGATCTTTTGAGAGATGTTTGAATATATAATAATTATTTTATATATATACAATTGAATGAATGTGCTTGTTTTTTAGGTATATCCATGAGCACGTGGAAAGACTTCGGCTCCCTCATGCCTGGCTGGGTCGAACCTTTGCTCGGGCCACAATTCTTAATGCTTGGTTGGCTATCATGGCCGGCTTTGCAGCCTCCTTAGCCGTCGATAGTGCAGATTTAGGGCCTATTGCGCCCTATCTCTTAGCCGTCCCATGTTTAACTATTGCTGGGTTTTTAGTTGCATTCAATTGGAATGAAAATCAACTTCTCTCATATCAGGTGACAAAACATATTTAGTAAATAGATAGATTGAAATTAAATCACTAATAACTATTTGAAATAGGCAATTTGTAATAGTAAACATTTAGCTCGCCTATGTAATTATGTTTGAATGAAATCAAACTAATTTCTACATTTTTTTATTTCCTTTTAATTTTCCATTATCTCATTGCTTTCCCTAAACTTACAAACTTTAATTCTTGAAAATCCTTAAAATGTTTTCTTTATTTTCGAATTTAAACATTATTCTTTTAAGGCAATTTATCTTTTAAACATTTTGTATCATTGACACAAATTTTTTCCCAAAAATTTATATTCACTTCCTTTTTAAAATTTATAGTTAAAAAAGTGAACATTTTTTCCTAAACATTTTATTCTTCAAAAATCGTTCTATCAATTGTTGTTTTAGAAAATTAGTTTGAAAATATAGGGTGGGCCATTTAATTTTTGGAATTTGAATAGGCTATAAAAAAAAATTATTCGATTTTTCAAAAACAGTGCGCAAAAGATCGATTGTTACGTTGGCTGTGTGGCAAGTGACCCCGTCCTTTTGAAACCAAATGTCACCCATGTCATACTTTTCAATTTTTGGAAACAAAAATGTTGTTTTTCATTCTTAAATGAAAATGTCCAAACTCATAATTTTTTAGAAAGATTAAACATTTTCATTTAAGAATGAAACACAACATCATTCAAATGACTGCCACGGCTGACTTGACAGTACCACATCCGATCAACCCAATTTTTCAGTACATTTTCAATTGGGTTGATCGGATGGGGGGTAGTGTCAAGCCAGCCGAGGCAATCATTTGAATGATGTTGTGTTTCTTTCTTAAATGAAAATGTCCAATCATTCTAATAAACTCATAATTTTGAAAAAATATCCATTAGTTTTTTTTTATAGCCGATTCAAATTCCAAACGTTAGATGGCCCACCCTGTATAATCATATTATTAAAATTAAAACTTTTTCTTAGCTTCTAATTAATAGTTAAAATTGGCTTTTACCTAAAGACTTTAATAATTTAAAGCGATTCCAACTATGTTCATATTATATATAAAGTAACTGAATACACAATATAATTAATGCGAGCCTGAAGAAGTCCCAAATTAAGTGACACAACATCACCAAATAAACTAAAAATCGTTTTCATTAAATACAGCCCTTTCCAATAACCTTCATAATAATTTATTTAATTTATCTCAATCAATATTATACTTAGAAATGCTACCTGATACCTTTGTTACTTATTCATTTAACTTATTTCCATGATTACTTTGAGTAAATATTTGGTTTCGGTCCTGAATTGTCCATCATAAGTAAATTTTCAATAATTTTATTTTTAGGGTGGCGGTGCTATTTGGCCCCCTGAAATGACGCTTAGAAAACATCCAGCAATGCTATTATTAGGAGCCGTCCAAGCTCTCTTTGAAGCTGTTATGTATACTTTTGTTTTTCTATGGACTCCAGTATTAACACCGTTGAAGCCACCATTAGGCCTCGCTTTTGCAACATTTATGGTGAGATTAAAAATGATTTTTTTTATTTATATTCTTTTTACAATACATACTACCTTGAACAAAAAGTTTCAGGAATTTATTCAGAAAATCAAAAATACAAATTTATTCATCAAAATCGATATTGTCCCATTCAAAGTTCGACTGCAGCCCACTTATGCCAGGGCTTGATCTAATCCTCGAAACAATACTCGGTTCTCGGTATGGACTATCAGAGCCGTTTCCGATTTTGCAACCATTGCAACCTTCTAATCTTGTACAACTTATAAAATGTATTCCTCTTCTTCGTTTTTTCACAATGCTCAGTCAGTCAATATTAGCTTATAGGGGTTGTCTCTCCTTAGTGTTACTTCTTTTCTAATCATGTCATTGAAAAAAAATTAAATTTACCGAGTACACTAATACCTCGTTTAACTTTACCCCGTTTAACGTTATTTCACTTTAATATGTTATTCAAATTTTAAATATTTTTTCTATAAAAAATTGATGAAATTTTTTTCAACTTAAAAAAATCTATTTATATTTATATACGATTGAAGTTTTTGGAGACGGACTGGTAAGTGAATTGAATGGATTTTAATGAGGCAGTCCAAGGTTCAAAAAAAGAGAGAAAATTATATCTATCATTTTTTATTCAAAATCGACATTTCGGAGGCTTCTTCCCTCCTTCTTCAGGGTTTTGAAAGGTCAGTAAAGGGAATACAACGTGACCCTCCCCTCTGTCTCCTCTCTCAGTGGCAGTAACAATATTCTACAACGAGTTTTTCAGTGGTGCCTTCTGGTGCCCTGGCGGGCAGCGTCTCGGTCCAAAAATTTTATTCCTCTTAAAAAACCACACTCCAAATGTATACCCGTAAACTACCGAAAATACATCGTCTCTTAAAAGTTTCGCCTCTTTAATTTTTGAGTGGCGGGGGGGGGGGGGGGGGAGGAATAATTATGAATATATTTAAATTTAAAATTTAAATTTCATTTTCCTTTTCAAAACAAAAATAATGAAATGATTTATGAACTGCAAAAAATTCGCAGGCTGAATCATGGAAATTATTCAAATTTACGCGGTTCAATTAATTTAATTAATTACAAAAAATATATTTAATGTTTCTTAATTTAAAATGAATTGGAGTCTTTCATTTCAAAATTCGAGTGCAAATTAAAATTATATTTCAAATTTGCCTGGTTAATGAAAATCCATTGGAGCTGTCAGTTTAAAATCCTAGCTGACAATTATATTTCAAATTTGCCTCGTTAATTAATACATATTTAATGTTTTTTAATTTAAAATCAATTGGTGTTTTTTCATTTTCATTCGAGTTCAAATGAATACAATATTATCTCGACACAAAGTCTAAATCAAAAATATCTAGTTTTAGTAAGAGAAATCAAGATAGAAATATTAATGTCCCAATGGTGTAATCGCTAGAGCCAATGACCATAGTTCAAGAGTTCGTCGGTTCGATTCTAGGCAAGAGCGTAATTTTTTTAGAGAAATTTCTCTAAGCGTTGTTACAAATTAATCTAGACGAATATTATATAGTATTTTTTATTATCAGCAGAATTTAGCGTATAATGAAAAATTGTAGAATATTGTTACTGCTACTGAGAGAGGAGACAGAGAGGATTATCACGTTGTATTCTCTTCATTGACCTTTCAAAACCCTGAAGAAGGAGGGAAGAAGCCTCCGAAACGTCGGTTTTGAATAAAAAAAGATATATAAAATTCTCTTTCTTTTGAACCTTGGACTGCCTCATCAAAATCCATTATATGTATTTATATAATTTGATTTTCAAACCTTTGTATTATTTATGTAATTTTAAGTTATAAAATGTAATAAATTGTTGAAAGAGACAATAAAAGAGTGTCTTCTTCTGGAATTATAAATTTTATTTATAACGAATGAATCGTTATTCAAGCAGAAGACACATCTTTTATTGTCTCCTTCAATATATAAAAATTCTTCTACTCTCGGCAAAAAACTTTTTCAATGTAATAAATTGTATTTATTTTTCAACGATCCCATATTTTTGCAAAGCTCTAATGTTATTTCGTTTAATATTATGAAAATTCTGAACCCATCCTTTGCGTTAAGCAGGGTATTTCTGTATTTACTACATTTAAAATTTTATTTTTGAGTTTTTTGATTTTTTTATTCCTATTCTTGAGCTTCGTTCTCTACTTCTTCCTTGTCTATTTTCCTTATTATAATTGCAACAGTCAGCCGAATATGGATCCTCTTTTCTCTTTCCATTTCTGTTTTTTTCTGACAAAAAATAATCGTTTGATTTTCCTTTTTCTCTTCTACCACCCCAACATATTTTCCTCCCCTCCCTATTTAAATTTTTTTTATTCTCTTTTTTGGAAATTTTTTTATTTTTTACTGTTTTTTTTTTACAAATTAATTCTAATTTTGTTTATTTTTTTATTTGTCTTTTTATTTTCCATATTATTTTCTTTTATTTTATATTACTTTACAATATATTTTCTAATCGATTAATCATGAATTATATTTCTCATTGTAAATTTTCAATGTAAATATCGAGTATGCTCAAAGAGATCTCAGAGCAAAAAAATAAATCTATCTATCTATTTTCTCATATATTTATTCTATTTTCTTAAATTATTGTTTAACTACTATTTTTAGATGTGTATTATGGCGGGAAGTGAAATATACTCATATTTAGTTGAATGGACCACGACTCGAGCTCAACATTTATTAACAACCTCAATCACGCTCGCGACAGCAACAATGATAACTGCCACTGTAGCTACCTATTCAGGCGTTGATGAATCTCGCCTTCGTTGGTGTTATTTTTCATTTCTTATTTATGAATTAGCAGTTGGAATGTATTTCCCAGCAATGGGTTATCTAAGGTAAAAAAAAAAATAAAACAAAATTGAATATATAGCTCAAAAAATGTAATATAAGTTTCTATCTACTAATTTAAATACTTTTTTTCTATGCATTTCCCGGTTCAAAAATAATAATGTTAGTTCTAAGGTTTGGGGAAATTATCTTTTACGAAGAATATTGTTGACTAGCTGCAAGGCACTCCCCCTGAATCCACGAACCCCACTCTCCCCCACCCACCCCCGAACCCCACCCAACACCTACCCCCCCCCCCCCCCCCCCAAACAGAGCTCCTGAAAAGTGTAGATTTTTACATACGATATTTTGATATAACAGCGACGATATGCTTCAATTTCGCTATTACTCAATTAAAACATGATTAGTAAATTATTAATATTTAAATTAAATTAAAAATTTTATATATTCATCTATTAGTTTTCTTGGAGATATTTAATAAATTATTTCTTCAAACCTAAGAATTCCCATGTCACAAACCCCCCCCCCCCCCCCCCCATATGAACTATCTTAAGAGTGAATTGGGCCCAAACATTAGATAAACTATTGTAGTGTATATTAAAATAAATTGTTTTTAAAGGATTAATGGGAAAACCTAAGTGAACTTTTTATATTATATGTTTATCTTTGAACAAAAGCATATATGGCCCTATCAACTTAGATATTAACAAGGGGTGAACCGTGACCTAATATCGTGTACACCTACTTCCACTTTCATTTCCAAGTAGAAGACAATAGATTATCTAATGAATTCCAAAATAGTTCCACATATGTAATTCCAAAGACCTGTTCACCTAATTCCAATCGTGGTTCACCCCCGGATATTAAATTAATAGAAGTTTTGAAATATATAAAAATGAATATAATTAATTTGTTTTTATTTTATTATTTCCAGAAGTCAAGTTGTACCTGAACCACTTCGTGCCACTATTATTAACTGGTTTCGTGTTCCAATGAATCTTTTAACGTGTGTTTCATTATTGTGGTTTCGTCATCCGCCTGCTCGAGTATTAGAAGATAAAAAAGATGAAACCCCAGGTGGCTCGTTCCTTTTTTGTACTATTGCTTTAATAATAGCTTGGATTTGCTCAAAAGCTTTCTCAAAAGTTTATAAAAATGAAAGCATTCATTATAAAATAAATAACAAATCTCTTGAACCATTATTAATAGATCCCTAAAGAGAAATCCCCTGAGAGATTATTATTATTTATATAAAATATATATATATATACTGATATATAGTATTTATAAATTAAAATTGTTGAATTTTTAACTCCTTGAAAAGGAAAAATTTTAGGCCTTAACAAAAAAGAAACACTTTCAAATAAATTAATAAATTTCCATTTGCAATTTAAATGAAATAATAATAATAAGAAACATTTTTTTTTTATAGTAAAAATGCTAAGTATTCATAATACAGATCTGTTATAGGATAAAATGATGGAATTTAAAGAACTCGACTAGCTGCCCATGATATTAATCAAATCCTTGCTGGATTATCTAAATTTCTTATAACACAAAATATGAGACAGGTGTGAAATATAAATGAATATGTATATTTAAAACAGCCAACAATCCGTAAGAATAAGATAACAAGAATGCACATAGAATCTGAAAAAAGATCAAAGTGCAACAAGCCTGTGAATTCAGAATGGCCTTGATAATAATAAATAAATATATTTATTAGTTTTAAATTTTACTTGGATTGCTGGGAAATGATGTCTTTCACAAGTCAAGGGTCCGGCCTCTGAAGGGGGCCGGGGAGCTCACTAAGGGCCAGTTGTATTTCGGTTGGTAAACTCTCTTTAATACGCTGACAAAGGATAAAACCTTATAATTCACCTTGTGGCCGGCGGGATGGCCAATCAGATGACAGGCACTTTCATCTGATTGGCCATCCCGTCAGGCACAAGGTGATTTCTAAGGTTTTACCCTTTGTCAACGTTTAAAAAGAGTTTACCAACCGACATACAACTGGCCCTAAATAAAACTGGAACGTGAGGTTTCCTGTATGAAAGGCCTAGGCAGAATCTGAATACGGTCGTTTTCTGGCAATTTGTGCCCAGATTGTAACTTTAAAAACATTTTTTTTACAATGTAATAAATATTTACATAGAAAATAGAATTACAAATGAAGAGTTCTTGAAAGGATCGGAGAAATAAGAACTTTGTGGAAGAGTTTAAGGAAGAGAAGAGGTCAGATGATGGGGCACACACTGAGACATGGGGGATTGCTTAGGGATATCTTAGAGGGGGAGGTGGGAAAGAAAAGGGGAAGGTCCAGATTAAAATATTTCGGCCAAATAATTGGGGTTATGGGATGCGAGACATTAGAGGGATCAAATAGCTGGCATGGGACAGAGCTAAGTGGAGACGGGTGGTTGTGTTAAACCAGTCTTAGGACTGTGTACTCAATGATGATGGATTAAATATATATTTTAACAATATTTAATATAAGGTGGGAAGGCGATAAGACTCGATCCCAGGGCCCGGGCGACCCTGTTTAAGATTGATCAAATCAAGATTTATTCTGAGTTCATTAAGGTTCATTGCTACTTATTCTGACTGATATTTTTATACAGCTAATTTATAAAAGACTTGTTTTCTTATTTTTTATTTTTTATTTATTATTTTTTTTTTTTACTTAAAATGATTAGCTTCTGCTCTTTCCGTATTTATTGTATCAATATTTTTTAATTTTATTTAGGAATTTGTGCATCAGTAACTTAAAATATTAGTGCTATAAAAGTTATTTATTTATTGCAATAGATTTTAACATCACTTAAAAAATATCATCAGAAAAAGAGACTAAAATATATTTCATTTTTAAGATATTTATTAACTTACCTTTACTAAATTCCTGGTTAAATATTAGAACAAAAAAGAAAAAAAAGAAATTATTCCCATATTATTTATTACATGGCCAAAAAAAGTTTCTATTTATTAATGAAACTTAAGGGCTTACTCAATCTAGAAACTCGAGACCATAGGTTTTTAAGTTGAAACTAATTTTAAGCATGTTTGAAATGTGTTTCCACACTTACAATTTTCATTTCATATTTTTATATATGTAACTAATCTTTTTCAGAAAAAAAAATTAATTGATGCTTTGAGTGATATACATGTATAATACACAATCCATCCAATCGTGAATTAACACAAAATTTTAATTGTAAAAAATAAACTCTCGTATTATTACTGCACTAAAATGAACCGACTTGATTAGTTTGCACCGAATTTCGCAATTTCAATAACTGGTTCTAGACAAGATCACCTGGACTTGCAAATTTGAATTATAAATGGTCCTTCCAGGCAAAGAATCAGATCCCTCCACGATTCAATCGCTAGTGTTGTAATCAGTGTTAAGAGCAAAGCCGTCCGACATCTGGCAAATTAAAATGCTCATAGACCATAATCGGAATATTACAAATGCAAATATGGTACTATATAATAATAACATAATGTTGTTATTATTATATAGTTCTATATTTATATTCATTAATCCACTTTTAATGGAAAATTGTTTTGCCAAGAGTAGCAGAGTTGTTAATTCATAAAAAGAAATCAATGAAGCTGACAATTATATGTATATGTAAATTTTTATTTGCATCAAGCTAAGGACAACCTCATTGATTTCTTTTTATAATCCACTTTTCTTGTTTATATCGTATTAAAGGCCCTGACCGAAAGATTGTCGATATGGAGATAGATTTATAAAAAGTATTAATTATGTTAATACCCGTTATTTAAGGTAGTTGTTTCGCGACAATACTAGCAAAAAGTTAATACTAGAGTATTAAGAACAGACAATAAGGATTCATAATTCATAAGCCCAAAACCTTTTCCTGTTTATGTACCACTACTAGCCAATCCCGTGCTCGTTTGACAAATTTGGCAACTCTGTCCGAACTTGTATATATTTTATCATAGAAATTTCAGATAAAGTACATTATAAAGGGAGATTTATAAAACAAAATGTTCTTAATAAACGATTAAAAGCTGTTCGACAATGGCTGAAGCGAAAAAACGTCGAAAAAAGTACTAAAGTTAATCCACTTTTTAGGTTAAATACATGCGTAGTTGCCAGCTTCTTTTGAGTATAAATTTTTCATTATTTATTCAGTATTATCTCAGAAACTGTGTTGTAACTATGAATTAAAATTTTCTTAAAAAATGTATTCGTTATTGTTTAATGTTGGTTTAGTTTTTTATAACAATGGTAAGAAGAGTTTATTAATTATAATTAAAAATGTATGTAAACTTTCCAGTATCCCGTATAGTGCAATGTATAATAGTCTGAAAAACTATCTTTGAAATTTAATATCTCCGGAACTATATTGTTCATAAATTTCGTTTTGCCACCAATCGATGCAGAAGTATTTAAATAATCTATCAAAATTTCAAAAAAATCCTAAGAAAACCCATATGGTGAAACAACTACCTTAATAATCTTATAATTAAAAATACTACTGTTGGAAGAAAGAAAAGCTTTAAAATTCAATAAAAAAATATCATTTCCCATTACAAAACTACTTACTTTCCATTTGAGGCACAAAAATTCCCAACAACTTTATATATTTGATAATTGTTTAAGAGTTTCGAAATGTTGTGCAATTTAAAATCCCCTATTATAATACTAAATGAATGATGAATATTTACAAAGCGCCTATTAGAGTAATGAAATTGGATTCAAGGATTAATACATCTTACCATAGATATCTCAACTTATGTGATTCGAGTTATAAATACTGATATGTTTTCTCTACAATTATTTGGAAACATAAAAGGAGAAAAAGGGTATGTTTATAGATAAATACAAAATGTCCATGAAATTAAAAATAAAATTCAAAAGTGTAATTTTGAAATAATATAAGTTATTACTTAATATAAAATGGGCTTAAAAGGAACATATTCAAAATTAATCACATTTATAGAAAAAAATTTTAATATAGCTAATTTAGATATAATATTTAATAATAAATTTCCACCCAAATATTCTTGTCATTAAAAAACACCACCTATTATTCTATTTAATGGTGTTTAGTTTTTTAAACAATTTCTTTCACCTTAGTAAAATATAAAAGCAAAATTTTCAAATTCGCTCTACTTTAGTAAATTATATTTATCATAGAGTAATATAGAGTGGAAGGCTCCATAAGGAGCCAATATGTTTTAGCGTATACGAGTTACAGAGGTCTCTGGCGAGACCAGGACGAAACCATTGGGCATTAAAATGGCGGAAACAGCTCTCTTCGGGGCAAATTTTGGTGACATTATCAAGAGTAAAAAATGCGCTTATATATATATATAATATAAAGGGTATGTATCTTTTATCTATGACAAAGGCTTTGAATGTTCTATGAGCTTTGGATAGCTCTCAAGAACTAAGAGTTTTCGCCCTGCAGTCGCTAGAGAGCGCTTTTTCAATATACGGTAGCCTTCCACTCTATATTACTCTAAGATATTTATAAATATATACTATGTGTTCATTTTCAAATGCGCCCTATGTTATTGTTGGAGCTACGAAGTCGTCTAATTAGACCAACTAGTAGTATAATTTTTAATGACGATTACAGAGTGAAAACAGAAAACAATTTAACATCTTTAGATTATTTTCAAAAAAATATTTTTTAATGGATCACATTTTTTTGATAGACAATTTAATTCTGAACAAAAAATTAAGAAATTATTGAGGTAACGAGTGACAAGTGCTCCAAAATTTTACTGCCAATTTCAATGATACGCTCAGTACAGTACTTTGGCATAAAGAGCATGAGTACTTTGAAATTCTCAGCAGATATATTGAATGAACATGCTCACTTCGATCAAGTGTAGAGTGTAGTCTATGTGCACAATAATTTCTTTATTTCTTAATTATTTTTTTTTTATAATATAATACATATAACTTTTTGCTCAAAGTTGAATTCTGTATCAATAAAATCATACAGTTATATGTTTTTGAAAATAACTTAAGGTAGTTGTTTCGCGACAATACTAGCAAAAAGTTAATGCTAGAGTATATAGAATAGACTCATAATAGATTCATAATTCATAAGCCCAAAACTTTTTGCTCTTTATGTACCACTACTAGCCAATCCCGTGCTCGTTTGATAAATCTGGCAACATTGTCCGAGCTTGAATATTTTTATCATAGAAATGACAGATAAAATAGATTATAAAGTTCGATTTATTAAACAAAAAGTTCTTAATAAACTATTAAAAGCTGTTACCACACCGGCTGAAGCGAAAAAACGTCTAAAAAATTACTAAAGTTAACCCACTTTTTAGGTTAAATACAAGCGTTGTTGCCAACTTGTTTTTAGTGTAAATTTTTCATTATTTATTCATTATTATCTCAGAAACGGTGTTGTAACTATCAATTAAAATTTTCTTAAAAAATGTATTAGTTATTAGTTTTTTATAACAATGGTAAGAACCCCCCCCCCCAAAGCATTGGAGATCAACATTTTTTATATATTTATTTAAAAAAATATTTTTTTTTATAACATTAAATTTTAAAATTGAAAATAAAGTTCTATGTGGGGGGAGGGGCGCACTTGGACAATTCGATCGCAACACACTTTCGAGATAAAAAGTAGATCTTATATACATCGGCCACCCCTGAACTATATAGTTCAATTGAACTAGTTCCATATAGTGAACGAACTATAAAAGAACTATTCCTAAAAAGAACGATTTTTCCCATCTCTATTAAAAATGTTGGAAAAGGAAATGAAAAAAAAATATAATGCTCTTTTTATTTAGTTTAGGATAGGATCCATTTTTCATTAAGGGGGGGGGGGGTAAAACTCAGTGGCTGCCGACCGACCGACCCCCCCAAATCAGAGGTCTGGATCCGCGCCTGTACGGAACTATATTGTTCATAAATTTCATTTTGTCACCAATCGATGCAAATGTATTTAAATAATAATCTATCTAAATTTCAAAAAAATCCTAAGAAAACTCATATGGCGAAACAACTACTTTAAAAATGCAATGTTCAATTATATTTCTATGAATACCATTACAATTTCCTTAAAAATTCTATAGTTTACCTATTTAACCGACTTCATAGCTCCAACAATAACAAAGTTGGTCTCACTTGAAAATGTATACCCTATACCTATATATTATTGTATTCTAAAAATTTCTTACAAGTTTTTCTCCTATCTACTATAAAAATTAGGTGCTTTGACAATTTATAAATTGAACTAGTGGCGTAACGATGCATCATTTGAGAACTGCAGCTCTAAATGCATAAGGACATGACTTGTTTCCAAATTAATTATAAATATTTTAATATTTTCACTGCGATGATTCTTATTGATTAACAATTCAATAGTTCAAAAAATGTAGTCATTGAAATGGAAAATCCTTTCGGGTTGAATTAACCACGATGAAATTAAAAAATTGAATAGAATTCTCTCATTCATTTATTTATTTTTCTCTTCTGAGCTCAAAACATGTAGTTACGTCACTGTGAATTTATCTAGAAAATAAATCTTGCAATATTGTTGTTGTTATGCTATTATATTGTTACAAAGAAAAAATATATAATATATATATATATAGAATACATATATACCTACATAAATACATACAACTATTATATATTATATGAATATATCTTTTTGAAATTTAAATTTTTAAATATAAAGAAATACATTTATAAAAGAAATAGTGTATTATAATAAAGATAGTAAAAATAAATGATATTTTTTAATTAAAAATTTTGTTCACTTTTCATTTGACCTAGAGAAAATCTAAAAATTCCCTTTATAGTTATTAATAAGTAAATTAAAGAAAATTTTTTTTTTAATCAGCTTTTTAAGTTAGTACAGTAGAACGTGGATTATCCGATGGACTAACCGAGGTGAATTTAAAAAAAAAACTTTGTATTCGATTGAACCAAAAGAAAACAAAACACGTAGTTTGCTTTATACATCCTGAAAACATATCAGCTCCTTATCCATACCCATGGTATGGATTTTGAAGTAAGTATGGAGTATGGCTCCAAATAAACCTATAAAGACGTAAATGACCCAAGAAATTTGTCCTCAATGGTTTCTCACGGCCTACCCAATTACCTCGGATAATCGAGGTTCTATTGTATATAGTTTTTTGTTATTTAAAAGCCCATTGCATTAAAATCACTAAATAAGTACATACGGCGGCAACCATCTGAAAAAAAAATATTTATTTAAATCTCAAGAATATTTATTATTATTATATTAAAGGTGTTTTAGCAATAAAAGCACTTTCGTCATTCCGACAGGCGTACCCAGATTTTTGGTTGTAGGAGAGGGAGTCTGAATTGTTAAGCACTAGTTTGATTTACGTGAAAGTACATAACCATAGTTGGGGGGATAGTTACATCTTCTACCTGCCATACCTGGGTAGGCCAAAGGTCATTCCGGTTATATGTAAAGAAATAATTGAGAGGAAAGAGTAGAAACTATAATACTATCAAAAATTTATATAAGAAACTCATCCTTTTTCCATGATAAAATACTAATAGAAACCAATAATAAGGTTTTTTTTATAATGATATTGATACAAGAAGAAGTTGCACCAAGAAGGTACAACCTCTGTAGTCCGTGGTGGACCCTTGTAACGTGAAGATAAGGGGAGATTTAGGGATTGGGTAGCAGTCGAAGGTATCTGTGGATGCTGGTCTTGAAAGATTGAAGGTTGTAAGTAGCTGGAAAGACGGTCGGGGGAAGAGAGTTCCAGTCTCTAGATGTCATAGGGATAAACGAATTGGCGAATGCGTTTGTTCGATTAGTATCTAGTTTAAGCGCGTAGGGGTGTTGAATTTTAGAAAATCGTGTACCTCGCGCAAATGAAGCCTTTGGTGGGATTATCGATTTTATTTCGTCAGAACAAAAGCCATGGTAATATCTATAAAAAAGGGAAAGGGCGGAGACAGATCTACGATGGGCTAGGGAGTCGAGAGTGTCAGTTAATGTAGGATCGCCTATCAGTCTGATAGCTCGCCTCTGAATTGCATCTAAGGTATTAAGAGAATACTTGGAGGCTCCTCTCCACAAATGCGAGCAATATTCAAGACAGGGGCGAATTTGAGCCTTGTATAATATAAGGAGTTGAGTGGGGGTGAAAAATCGTTTGGTTCGGAAAAGAAAGCCAAGCTTACATGCTGCAGCTTTTGCTACTGAGATAATATGGTCATTCCAAGAGAGGTCAGAACCTAAGGTGACACCTAACATTGATATTTTATTACGGAATTCCAATGAGCTCGAATCAAAGGAAATGTCGGAAGGTTCCTATCTGCGCGCCTAGAAATTAGGCAGCATTGTGTTTTGCTAGCATTAAAGTTTACCAAATTGTGAGATCCCCATTTTTTAAGCATGCTTAAATCTGAATTTATTAAGGAGGATGTGTTTGCGCGATTGTCTAGTAAGGATTGAGCGTTGTGGAGGGTGCTATCGTCAGCGTAACAATGTATTGGATTGGAGGGCAGATTTAATAGGTCATTAATATAGATAATAAAGAGCGTGGGAGAGATGACTGAGCCCTGAGGAATTCCAAGGTAAGCCAATTTTTTCCTTTAGTTGCCTTCACTAATATAGAAACACCGGAATCACCGTTGCCTTTTTCAGAGAAGGAAAGAGGGATCCTTATAAAATCCTAGAACCTAGAAAATCGTACTTAGCAATTACTGATTTGGTTTGTTACTAGCACTACAATCTCCACACTGAAAACGGCCACAGCGGCAAATAGTGGTTTTTCCTATAGGGACGTCATGAATACAGAAGCATTGCCCTGTTCCACAGTAGCTCTCTATTAAATTAATATTATTTTTTCCTATATTTTAATAAATCACATGAGCGCCATTGTTGCAAAAGGAGAGGGAGCGTCAAATATATACTTAAAAAGAATATTGATTTGACGATTAAGCCATGGTTGATTAAGCGTGGTTAGTTAGTTATGTTATGGTTGGAAAGTTTCTTACACTACTTCCTCCCTGAAAAAACAACCCTTGTATTGAGCGAGTCAATGTTTCTAATTTAGTGACGAATACATACTATGGCCCGAGGGGTGAACCTCGACCTAAAATCGTGTACACCTATTTCCACGTCCATTTTCATTTCCAAGTAGAAGACAATAGATGACAATTGATTATCTAATGAATTCCAAAGTAATTCTAAATAATTCAAAAAACGGTGTACACCTAATTCAAATCGCGGTTCACCCCTCGCTATGGGCATTTCGATAATAAATATCAAAAGACACAGGTGAACCATGGGACAATATGATCGCTCACTCCTTTCAACAACGTCATATCTCTAAAATCGACGATTTTTAGTTTTGCCTATTTTCGGAATCTCCTGAAAGAGTAGTATAGGTATGTTATATCCATGCAAGATCTCGCCGATTTTTGAGAAATGAAGTTGTTGAAAAGAGTGAGCGATATATAGGTTTTTAACTTCAAATTCGGACTTTTTCATATCAAATTTAGGATTTAAAAAATCAAATGCAGACTTTTCCATATCAAATTCAAGATTAAAAATCAAATTCAGACTTTTTCAAATCACATTCAGAAATTATTATTAAACAGTTGAAAAAATAGAAAAAAGTTATAGTTAAGAAAAAGTTTTAATTTAATTTAACTCTCAAGAAATGTTTTCAGGTAAAAAGCTAAAATTTAGTGCATTGTAAGATATTTGGGAACCAATTTTCAGCTCATTAGCTAAAACTATTCTAAAATTATAATTTATATTCTCGGGAAAGGTTTTCATGTAAAAGCTAAAATTTGGTGTATTGTAAGATATTTGCGTACCAATTTTCAGCTCGTTAACTAAAACCTTGCAAGATTGGCATTTTGTACTTCCAGAAAACGTTTTTAGGTAAAAAGCTAAAATTTGGAGCATTCTAAGATATTTGCGTACCAATTTTAAGCTCATCAACTAAAACGTTTCAAGATTGACATTTTGTACTCTCAGGAAATGTAGGTGAAAAGCTAAAAATTAAAATGTAAAATATGCATGGTTTTATAGAAATTCTGAATTTGATTTGGAAAAAGTCTGATTTTGATTTTTAATTGATATGGAAAAGTCCACATTTGATTTTTAAAATCCTGAATTTGATATAGAAAAGTCCGAATTTGAAGTTAAAAACCTATATTAAATCAATAAATAGCCAAGTTGCGTAAAACTCAAATGGTGGTTTTCTTATATTTGGCTACACGAATACAGAAGTACTGACCCGCTTATTTTGCTCTAACAGGACTTCAAGTCAATGCTTGTTTTATTTAGAGACAGTTACAGAATAGGTAGAATCAATGCTTCTAATTTAGAAACTGCTAAGAGAAAGTGCATTTATAATAAACCAGCTTCAAAAGCCCGCCTTCGGCGGCCCTCTTGCTAGCCAGCGGGTACGCCCCCTGGACCCACGAGGCCCACACTCCACTCCCACCCACCAACCCCCGAAACCCACCTAGCGCCCTTACCCCCGTGCCCAACCCCCGCCCCCACACACCACCACCCCAACACTTCATCCTGCACCCCACCCACCTCGGACCCCCGCCCCCGTACCCCACTACGCCACTGGGCCCTCACCTGAACCCCCCACTCCACCAACCCTGCACCACCACCCCGCACCCCCGTGCCCTCCACTCCCGCCTAGCTCCCTGAACCCCCCAACACCGCCCCTGGACCCCCCACTCCACCCCTACTACGCCTTGCTCCATCACTCCACCCCCATTCCACCCCGCGCACCCCATGCCCTAACCCACCCCCACTCCACCCTCCGCACCCAGTTTTTGCATTTCTAGCCTTCTAGTGACCCACAGATAATATATACAAAATTTGGTTGAGTTTTGTCCAAGAGCAAGAATTTTCATTTTTTGACCCTCCCCCTATTTTGGGTGGTTAGTTTTTACATTTCTAGCTCTCTAGAGGCCTACAGATTATGTATACAAAATTTGGTTGAGTTTGCTCCAAGGGCAAGAATTTTCATATTTTTCACCCTCCCCTCCTTTTTGGGTGGTTTTTTGGGGGAATTTTTTTAAACAAAAGTTGTCAGCAATCACATCCCCTACAACTTTGCTCATTATAAAATTTGCCCTAGAGTTAATAGTTTAGGAGTTATTTGATAATTTTCATCGTGTGCCCCCCAAACCCCCTTTTGGGGTCAAAATGTCAAAACGTTATACAGTTAAAAACGTAAGTTAGATGATACAAATATGAAATTTCATAATAACCCCTTTAGCCGTTTTGACGTGAATCGTGAGCAACTTTTCGCGGAAACCACTGAAACATACAGACAGACATACAGACATATAGACAGACAGGAATTTTGTTGAGGTGTTTTCGTTCATAACTTTGCTTGAAACGTGTGCAACCAAAATTTGGCGTGATTTGGAGCAATGTACAGACAAAACCTTAATTTGATATATATATAGATATAAAATAACAAGAAAGAATCAAAGAAACATCATATCATAATTTCATAATACATACTGTATGAACCAAATTAAGATTCATTGGGAATAGATCCATAATAGTAAGTTCAAGTTTGTCATGTATCATTTGAAGAGAAAAACGTTGAAGCTAGAAAAAAATTTCAAATTAGACATCTTTTCATAAAGATAATTGAGTTGGTGCGGCCAACGGAGAAAAAATTAGAAAACGGATCCCCTGACTTGTCCCACCTTCCATACGAATATACAATGGATTGTTAATTATTCGTATAACAAGATACAAAAAATAAATTATTACAAAAACCATCAATCAAATACGAAATACAAATTCTATTTATCTTCGACAAATGAAATACAAGATATCAAAAACGTATTTCAATTATATTTTTAAGAAAAAAATTACAACATTTGGAGATTCACTAGAAGTAGTTATTAAAAAAAATCAATTAAGATAGTTCTTTCACAAATGCAAAAATTCAAGAAGTCTTTGAAACTTGGAATATAAGTCATTAAAAGTATAATACACACACTCTTAAAATTTGAAGACGATTTACCACACCAAACATGAAATAATTGTAATTAAAAATGACATTTTTTACATATGGTAGATAGGTAAAGGGTGGGGAAATGAGCATTATTTTATTTTTTATCATTGAAGGACTTTCACCATCATGATGAAAAACTAATATTTGTTAGAATAATATATTCGGAGTAACTTAAAAAAAAATTGAAATTATTTACCTCTTAGTTTTGATAAAAAAAAATATTTGGGCGATTATTTTTAGTGGAGGGGATACAGATCAATGACTTGGAAACGATCCGGCAAGTATGTGTGTATCCATATAGAGATTTCGTAGTATGAGTGGTTCAGTCACGTTAAGAAACATAACCTAAAATTTAAGTTCCGTTCATTTTTTTTTAATTTGTCTCTACCCCGGGGTCAGGTTTTAGCCGGATGCCTCGAGTCGGATTCGAACCCGGGTCCCAGAGTTCCATTCATATTTATAGAGTGGTTACGATGCTAAAACTTTTTGTGTGGATTGTCGCGAAAGAACCTCCTTAAGAAGCTGAATTACATGAAATAGTACAAATAAATTTTTTGTGACATAACGGGAAGATATTTTTCATGTTTGAAAAAATATGAATATATTTGCTAATAATACATAAAAAATATTCCATAAAAGTTACAAGAAGATGTACCTAGATCCAGAAAGTGTACACCTATAAGGCATTTCCCATGGTTTACCCCCATATTCCTGAAAAGTAGGCAGTATTTAGGAAGTGAATGAAAGAATTGGTGTATTTGACTTGTGATGTCAGTACCAAAAAAAGTAAGAATATAAAACATACTCATTGTATATTATTCTGTAAGTGGGCAAAAGATACTAATTACAGTTATAAGTTAGGGAGTTTTCCTAGGGGTCGCTGCCGTCCAACTGATTAGCCATCACAAGGTTTCAATTTCGGTAATCCGATTAGAGATCAATTAACTTTTTAGTAGAATTGAATATTTTGGAAGTAACGAAATAATTTAATGAGAAATACATAAGTCTGGACTCGTAATAAAGGAGTTTCTATTTTTCTAGGGGAGGGGTGCAATGAGTTTTGTAGGGAGTATTTATCTAACTTTCCATTTAAATTTCACCATTACTTCTTAACCCTTTGAAGTACACAAATTTATATAAGAACCTTTACTAAAGTAAATTTAATTTCCATCAGTAAAGTTAAAATGACCGCTTAAACCGCTTTTAATTATGTAAAATAATTAAGTATTACTTTTCTCAGAAAAAATTATTTAATTTTGAAATTTTAATCTTCTGCTACTTAAATAGTCATCGGGGCAAATTACAGATAATGAACTTCATGTTAGTAAATTAAAATATCAAAAAAATATTTCGTAGTATTAAAAAATATGTAGAATATCTAAGGCTTTAGAGCAATAATTATCTAACTTCCCACATAAATTTCACCGTTACTGCCTAACCCTTTGAGGTACACAAATTTATATAATAAACTTATTAAAGAAGATTTAATTTCCAACAGAAAAGTTAATAGGAGTGAAATGTCTAAAATCAATAGTTTACGAGTTAAAAGATACTTCAATATTGTAGAGAGAATGGACTTGAATCAATAACAAATGTCGTCTCTGATGCGGCGAGACATCCTCTCGATATAATGGACCAAAGAATTATAAATGAGAAAGAAATCGATCTTATTTTATCGATTTAATCTATCTTGAGGTTCATAGTAACTTTTTAATATAAGAAAATAGCATTTTCATTTTAAATTTTGTAGTTTAAAAGAAATTATATGAAAAGATTCAATTTCTTCTCTCGGGACGAATCAACTAGAAATGGCCAAAAGTTATTTTTTTCTCATTAGATATTTATTCAAATCTATTGAAATTTCATATCTGTGTGTTATTTATATTTTATCTTTTATATCAAATCATTCTTATTAGGTTATTTGCATTTTAAAGCCTAGTTTATTTGAAGCCTAATTTGAAAAAACGCTATAACTTCTTTGAAATAATTTTTAAAAATGTATAATTAATATATATTATAAAACAATTAATTATTAATTATTAAATTCAATTTTGAACGAAATCGATTCAGTACTTTTTGAGAAAATCGTCAAAACCCCCAAAATCTATCTATGAAAGGCCGTTTTAGAAACATTTTAAAATTCACCTCCATGTCACAAGTCAATGTTTGGTTTCATATGACTTTTTAAACTTTTTTCAAAGGCATCTCGTGCTTTCAAAAAACGTCGTTTTTTGACGGTTCAGATGGTTTTTGTCCATTTTCTCAAAAAGTACTCAATTGATTCAGCTCAAAATTGAATTAAATTATTAATAATTAATTGTTTTATATTATCTATTAATTCACATTTTTAAAAAAAATTTCAACGGAGTTATTAGGGGTTTTGGAAATTGGACTCTCAAATAAACTACCCTTTAAAATGCAAATTTCCTAATAGTAATTATTTTATAGAAAAGATAAAATTAAATAACAGACAGATATGAAATTTCAATAGATTTGAATAAATATCTAATGAGAAAAAAATCAAACTTTTGGCCATTTCTAGTTGATTCGCTCCCGGAGAGAAGAAATTGAATCTTTTCATCCAATTACTTTTAAACTACAAAATTCTTAATCAAAATTCTATTTTCTTATATTAAAAAGGTACTGTAAACCTCCAGAAAGATGAAATTGATAAAATAATTTCACTTTCCTTCTGATTTATAATTATTTTGGCTTGTTTTATCGATGCGCATCTTTAGATAAGGACACATTATTTATCATGAATTCATCAAGTTCATTCTCTTTATACTATTGAAATTATTTTAAGATATTAAAATTTAATACATTTAAATGCACGATTATATAATATAAAAAATAAATAAATAAAATAATTTACATATACAATTATACCATCGACGACAAAGAGCCTGGCATCTACGAGAAGCGACAAGGCCAGTGCAAATCTGTTAAATAATTAAAAGCGTTAAGACAAGTTCATTTAAAATGGAGCATTAATTTAAATGATATATGTAACGATTTTTATTGTTTTATTTGAATATATTCAGGGAAAATTTTTTAAGGGTGCAACATCGTATTCTTGCTCAAGCGGCGGAAGACCGACAACTGTCTTTAAAAGGTCACTTATTAATATATTTCTTTAATAACAAATTACAGATTTTTATGTTGGGCCACTAAATATTTGAAAACTAATCCCTTCTTCAGTTGCTAAAAAATTCCATTGAACCAGGAGAATCAGTTCACGAGAGACTCTCGCAGAGTCAAGTTGTAATGTAATTACAAGTTTAAAACTGTTCATATACAATATGTACAATTCGAAACTTATTTTGCTATCAAGTGTGAATAAAATGTTATTAAATATAATTTTTTTTTTAATTTTTAATAGATATACATATTTTTATTTATTGATAGGTCAATAGTCTATATTTTTTCTTATTTATCTCCTATGGCTCTTGGAGATAACCAATAATTTACTGTAGTCATGAGCTAGTTAGGGAAAGGGAGGAGAAATGGGGGCTCTGCCCCCTACAAAACTCATTGCCCTTCCTAGAAAAATCAATTAATTTTGTAGTAGAATTGACAAATTTTGGAAGTAACGGAAATAATTTAATGTGACAGTATGGGGTTACTTACATAAGTAATGCCTCGTAATAATGGAGATTCTATTTTTCTAAGGGGGGGGGGGGGGGGCAATTCGTCCCTTTACGCTCATGGTTATAACGGGTATCTTGTATTTCATTTAGTTTGTAACTAATTACTTCCCATCTCTGTACGGATATTCAACATTGAATTCAAATTTTGTAAGTTATTACTAATAAGAGTTCATTAGAAATCAGTTTCTCTTATCATCACTATCTAAATAAACACTAGGCAAAAAATACGATTAATCGTACCAATTTGGCTCGAGTTCCACGCTTTGGAGTTCCCAGGATTTACTAGGCAAAAGTCATTGCGGAAAATCCATCGCGGAAGATTCAGCGTTTAAGGTATTTTTTTTTCATAGTGATTTTGAAATAGAGTATATTTCTCAAATTGTACATTTTACAATATATTTAAATGGAAAGAATCAAAGCGAAAATGAAGGGATAGTTTTATTTTAGTCGTAAAGAGAGATTGTGCCAGACCAAAGATGACCCCCCCCTATGATTTTGATAGTTGATTTTTCGACAAATAGTTCAGTCAAGTCCTGGAGTATAATGGTAACCAATTTTTTTCAGATACAAAAAAGGAAATAAGGTTTAATTTTTATCCCATCCTCCCTGATTCGGTTAGTTGATTTTTTAATAAAATTTAAATTTCTCTTTAATGAATAAACAATTCTGCTACTCACGGCAAAACTAATTCTTCTCAATTAAATCAACAATCGTTATACTTACTTCTATTTTAATTTGTTCTCTTTTTTCCCACATGATTAGGAAATGGATTACCATAGAAATTTTTGCTGCCTGAAAACAAACAAACAGTAATCTATTTTACGAAACGTTTGTTTAATTTTATTTTTGAGTCGCATTAAAATAATTAGGCTTTGGTAATGTAATTTTTTCGTTATCTTGCAATCAAGTTCTTTTGTCGAAATATAGTTGGTTGGAATTTTCTAGCCAATTCAAAAATGAAAATTTTCATTTAATATCTAATATTCTCACCTGTTTACATAATTGTGTTGATTGATGACATACACGTATAAATCCAGGAAAGACCATTACAACTAATGCAGTAAACAAATAAATATTTTGTGATTTACTCGTGTAAGTTTCATAATCTAAAATATATATGGTCATAAGAAATGCAGAGGACGTAATTGCGTATAAAATGGAGACGATAAGAAAGAAGTATAATAGGTCCAAAAATGTTTAAAAATCTTCTTACGATATTATTTAAACGATAATGCATTTGAGCATAATAATAGACAAGAGCAATGGATTCGTCGATCTAAAATTTAGAGATATATTAATAGAAATAATTACAAACATGCATAGACAGAAAGCCGAAAGGGAAGACTTATAGGAGGGCAAATTTTGGCTATAAGAAAATCCAAGAAAGATTAGGGGAGAAGAAGTGCAGAGGATGCAAAATAGAGCTTGAGAAGGCTTCTTGCTCATGCAGAGAAATTCAAAAAATGTGATCAGCCGGATACTGACTGAACATTTTCCTCGCGAGGCCAGCCCCTAGAGGCCCCTAAGTGAGTTTTTTGCCTTTCGAGCGGTATCATGGTTCAAGTTCAACTGAGCGCTCGATGCGCCTCAAGCCTAATTGGCCAGCTGGATCGGCCTAGCCGCGCAAGGAAGCCTCGCTTAGCGTAGAATTGTACCGATGCTGCCTCGCGAGGCAAAGGGTCCGCGGAAAAAGCCAGAAGCAGCGAAGCTGCTCGCTCAGTCAGTATCCGGCTATCGGTGAGGATATGGCGGGTGGTGGAGAGGGTCTAACGAGGCTTTTTCTCATACTTGTTCCTTACTTGTTCGCCTTACTTGCAATTTGGAGGCATGGAGGGGGCCGAAATGATGTCATTCCTGACTGTCTTGCTAGCATGCTTACTTGATTCATGTTCTAAAATAAACTGCAAATGATCGTTGCTAAACTTTATCCAAATTCATTTGAAATATTAATATGTTTATTCCTTTATTGTTGATCAGATATCATCACCTGCTATTTGTAGTCCATGTTGAGTTAAATTCAAAAATAATGATCGATTCTCATTTAACAGTCGAGGAATAACCATTCTACATTGGATTTTTGACGTTTCGGTTTTTATTGGTAACCATTGCTGAAGACATGGAGGATTCGACTTAAAATAAAAAATAGCGATCGATTCTCATTTAATACTCGAGGAATAATAATTCTATATTAGATTTTTGACCCTTCGATTATTATTGGTAACCATTGCTGAAGAACAGAGGTTCCTGCCCTCCAATTACAATAAACAATAAAAGAAATTCCACAGGCTAAAGATGCAAAATATCTGGGAATGCATCTTGATCAAAAGTTAACATGGAAGAAACACATAACAACTAAAAGGAAACAATTAGGACTTCGGTTACGTAAGCTCTATTGGTTAATTGGACGCAAATCGAGTTTAACTCTCGAAAATAAATTACTACTATATAAAGCCATACTTAGGCCTATCTGGACATATGGGATACAGTTGTGGAGCTCCGCTGCTAATTCTAACATCGAAATACTTGAGCGTTTTCAAGCTAAAGTCCTCCGTCTGATAGTGGATGCCCCCTGGTTCGTCCCAAACTCTGTCATCGCTCGTGATCTGAATATTACGTCGGTAAAAGAGGAAATTAAAAAACATTATAAGAATTATGTTGATAGGCTGGAGAACCACCCAAGTGATATGGTTGAAGGATTGTTAATCCCACCCTGTGAAAGAAGACTTAAAAAGTGTTTACCCAGTGATATACCTACAAGGTTTTAGTGACTTAATCAAAGTTTATTTCATAATTGCTAAATGTAATTATTAGAGATAGGTTACAACTATTGGGTTGTTTCTTACATGTTTTTAGACTTCAATAAATCATTTACTTAATGTTAACTGACAGATTGTAAATTTAAGTGGAAATAAAAAAAAAAATTGCTGAAGACATGGAGAAATCGTCTTAAAATCAAAAATAACAATCGATTCTTATCTAATACTAGAGGAATAACCTTATTGCATTCCATTTTTGATGTTTTGACTATTAATGGCAACCTCTAATGAAAACGTGGAAGAATCGACTTAAAATCAAAAAGACTAAATTCTTTTATGGCAAACAACTCAAGCTTGAGTTGTTTAACCAAAAAAATCTAATGTAGAATTATTATTCCTCAAGTAATAGATGAGAATCAATCGCTATTTTTGATTTTAAGTCGATTTCTCCATGTCTTCAGCAATGGTTACCAATTAAAAGCGAAACGTCAAAAATCCAATATAGAATGGTTATTCCTCGAGTACTAGATGAGAATCAATCGCTGTTTTTGATTTTAAGTCGATTCCTCTATGTCTTCAGCAATGGTTACCAATAAAAACCGAAACGTCAAAAATCCAATATAGAATGATTATTCCTCAAGTACTATTTTCAAGATATTTAGAAAAACTAAAAACAGTACTAAAATAAAGTACTAATATTTGTGAGCCGATATGTACCAAAAACTAATCAGCGGTTCATTTTGTTAAATTAATGGTAGGTTTTCAATTTCATTTCAATCGATATAACAGTGTGGAAAAAATCGTGGGCCAAAAAAACCATAATATCCATCCATCCATCCATACATACATACATAATCCATCCGCACTCACTAAATGAAAAAATCGCACTTTTTGGTCTCTCGACGAGACTCCATGTAATTTTTGGTCGTCACGTGCTAAATTCAACCTAATTGAATACTACAATTTGTGACTTTAATTGAGTCCATGGGTTCCGTAGTCTTTACCTGAGGACCCTTTGAAGTCGCGCTTGCCGCGAGACCGTTTACAATACTTTCCCCATGCTTCGCATTGGATAAAGTAAAATTTGCACTTTTTGGCCTCTCGGCGAGACCCCATGTAATTTTTAGCAAAACCTTCACCTGCTAAAATTCAACCTAATTGAATACTACAATTTGTGATTTTAATTGAGTCCATGGGTTCCGTAGTCTTTACCTGAGGACCCTTTGAAGTCGCGCTTGCCGCGAGACCGAATACAATACTTTCCCCATGCTTCGCATTGGATAAAGTAAAAAAGTTAACCTACTTGATCCTGGTAGTAGCAGCCAATCGGAAAGCATTATTTTATCATCTGGGTGACATGCGCGTTGGCATCAAACATTAGCTGATATCACAGAACAGCTGATATTTTCTTCCTTAGCAGTGTTTTCCTTATTGACAAAAAAGCAATATTATTGCCGTTAGTCTGCGATGAATAATTTCTGCAATAATATTATTGTCAGCCATTTTTGTTTGGATCTGAGCTGTAACTGAAAGATGATAGCCCAGCTGTTTGGCTCAAAGCAAATACTGTATATATGAATACGGGACATCCTGTCAAATTACAATAGAAAACTCAACGGTTTTGGTCTCATGAATTTGAGCGCCACCATACGAGCAAAAATGATACAGTATTTGCCTGCACCAATGAATGTGCTTCTTTCAAATCTCTATTTCAAATTAACCACTTACATGTGATATTTTCTATTATACGCTATATATATTTTCAACTAGCCCGCTAGAGCGCTGAGTTTTCATGATACCGAAGATTTTGACAGGCTGTCCTGTATTGATATATACAGTATTTGCTCAAAGGTCTGGACTGACACCTGCGCGCGCAACATAACCGGCCAACTTGAAATATTTTCTGAAAAAGCTCAGTATGAAGCCAACAGAGAAAAACAGCCTGACTGAACTAGCTTCAAATTCCAAGTAGAGCAAACAAGTAGAAGCAAGTAACAGAAAAAGTCTCATGTGAACCGGCCTTAAGAGGGACTTCAAGAAAGACACTTTAAAGATAATCATGAAGATAGATAAGAAGCTGAACGCAATGTGAATTAATACTAAAAAAAAAAAAAATGAGGAAATATGCGAGTCGAGGTTGAGAAAGAAAGGAGAGGAGAGAAGACGCAAAAAAAGAGAAGAAGTCAAAGAAGTCAGAAGAATATAATATGAATTAAGATAAAAGAAATTGGTTTGTAAAGAAATTGTTTATAAAATAATTGTGTAAAAATGGCAATTGTATAAATCCAAAACCCAAATAGGGTACGGATGAGATTAAATAGTGATATAAATAAAATAAAATTTGAGTGAATTCAATTCCTGATCGCCTGGGAGGTCGATATACACTTACATTTAAAAGTAACTTCGATCTTTGCAAATCTCTCCAAAAATTCTCATTAAGAGATTTATAATAATTTATTACACAATAAATAAATCGTCCAAAAATCACCCAAACTTGTACTTGGATAGAAAATAATAAAATAAATCCTACACGAAAGAGATTAGGATTTTGACTTATTTCAATTAAATTATGAGAAAAATACATTGTAAATGCACTTAGGCTCAGTGTAAGTAGCTGTTGAAAAACAAAAAATATGATTATAAATTATTATGATGAAGATTGGTAAATTAAATTTTTACTTGAATGAAGAGGTTTTCCCGAATTATTTTTGAATCGAAACATTTTGGGTAAATACTTAAATCATTATATATGTTCATAATTTTTTTTGAGTACAACATACAGATCCCAACTCCAAATATATAACTAGTGAATGAGTAAATTATTTGAAAACCGCGTAAAATCTGTAAATGATAAAATAAAGATAAATATTTCCTGTAAAGTTACACTTTTTTCAAGAGTCAGTTTCAACAAATTTTAGTCATTTGCAAATTTTTGCTTAGTCAAAAGTTTGAGCTATAGAATGTCGAAACTTAGCCGACAGTTGCGGTTTATTAATACAAATTTCAGCTAATTGGCTTCAATAGTTACTCATATAAATCCAGAATTTCTGAAGCTTGAAGGCGCAAATCCTAAAAAGTTGTTTGTTTAAAAAAATCCGCAAACATGTTTGAAGTGTGCATTTTTTAACAGAAATATGTGTTAATTGAAAAATTTTGTTCTTTAAGAAATGTGCTCCAAATGTCAGCTCATTAATTAAAACTGTTCGGTAGCTCTCCGTTTAATCACTTTTTTCTGATGTTCTTTATTTTTGAACCAAAAGCTCTAAAGTTATTAAGTTCAAAAATTATGAGTTCTTAATTTTGCAAACAAAACCTTCTGGCACCAGAATTAACTTTCTACGACTTTTGGTTCTTAGATTATCGTGAGTATCGGATGCTGTCAGAAATAAATTGACATGTTCTGATGTGGTCATTCACTTGACTTTACCATACACTTATGGTTGAATTTGGTCCAAGGGCCTAGATTTTCATTTTTTGACCCCCCCTCCCCACATTTTGGGCGGTTTGTTTTTGCATTTTTAATGTTCTGGGGCCCACTGATTATGCAAACAAAATTTGGTTGAGTTTGCTCAAATGGTCTAGATTTTTATTTTTTGTAGACCGAAATGCCATGGTTTCCCCCAATTTTTTTAATCAAAATAGTTTCAGCCGTTTTTTAGATATTTCAAAAAAAGAAGAAAAAAAAACACTTTTTTCATGCACGATTACAATACTTGACCATACCCTGTATGGTAAAAGTAAAAAGTAAATTCAATAATTTGGTCGTCCAGCAAGGAAAGAATACTTACAGAAAAAATATCTTTGTTAATTACTGCTGTTGAAAAAGTAAAAATATTTAAAGCAATTAAACTAATATAAATTAAAATTGAATATATTAACCAGTAATAGCTCAAAATATATTTCTTTTTTCCATTTGTATCAAATACTATTTTAAAGGGTTGTAAACCCAAAAATCTACAAATTATAAAATTGAAATGAAAACCTGTATAGACGTCATTCATGATTAGATGTTTATGTACTGAAAATTTATATTTAAATATTATATCAATATATTGAAGTTAATTGAGTAATCGATAACGATTCATTAATATAATTACCTACTTACTTACTTACCTACCTACGTACTTTGTCAACTAATTTGAAAATTGCATTTAATTACATAAAAAAATCATTAAAAAGAACCTGGTGTGTGTACCGTGTAATATTTTCACCAGAATCACTTACATTATATAATTAGCTGTTGGACATATTATATTACTTCTCTGAAAACATCTTAATACCAATTTTCTCTTTCAATTTATTCGGTTTTCTGAAAAGAAAATATGTACAAAAACTTTGACACCAGAACAAATTACTTTCCGTAGTAAAATGTTTAAAACCATGTGGTGCAAAGGATCTTTTGCAATCGAATTATTATTTGTATTGTAAATAAATAAATAAATCAAGAACCGAACGCACCCATTAAATAGTTTTTACTTTTTCTTATAGATTTATAAAGAATTATTTAGTAATTAGATTTTTTTTATTCTTCTTTAAATTAAAAATTTTTTGAAAAATCATTTATTTTCTATATGTGTCTAATGGATTCTAAAATGCATGATAATTTGAATAGGTAGACTTGGTGTCAAAATAATTTTTATGTCCATTAAGTACAACTGATTAGAATATGGGTTTTTAATGAACAATATATAAAATCAGAAAAAATCGAATGAACTGCTTGACTAATGGGCTTAATGACATAAAAATGTATATTAATAAACTGTACGTTTGTGCCAAGTTTCATCTTTATAGCTCAAAACATCCAGTGGCAAAAAATTGCTAAATCTCTACTCATGAAATAGTATACTACTATTTTTTGCTCTATTAATTAAAATTTTATCTTTATAGATATGTATGTTTGTAATGTTGATGTGATCAGTAGCGATTTACAAAAATAAGATCTTTAATTTTTTTATTCTTTAGTCAGCTAATTATGAGATTAAGGGGTCCCATGAAATGGGAACACCTTGAAAAATCTTATGCATAATTGATCTGATATGGTATGTAGTTTTGTAGGTATATAAAAATAAAAAATTATCACTTGCATCCATAATAAATAATAATTAAAACAGGAATAGCAAGGAATTGGACAATAAATAAAAACATAGTTTTTTTTAATGGGCCAGACGTTTCGTCGATTTATTTCGACTTCCTCAGTCCCAGTTCCCATTTTATCACTCTTTTTCAAAAGACAATTCCATTATGCGACGAAACATCTTTGATCTTTTTATTATAACTACAAAATTAATTTATATTGTTTGTTATATTTTTTATAAGAATTTTTGTTTTTTAATTGTTGAAAGGAGGAAAAAAGTTCAACTTTGTTGAATAATTGAGGCCAAGAATGTATTGTAGTTATAATAAAAAAGATTAAAGATGTTTCGTCGCATAGTAGAATTGTCTTTTGACAAAGAGTGATAAAATGGGCCACTGAGGAAGTCGAAATAAATCGACGAAACGTCAGGCCCATTTAATAAAAACTCTGTTTTTTATTTATTGTCCAATTCTCTGCTATTCCTGTTTTAATTATCATTTATTTTTTTGTTGTTGAAAATTGTATTCTAAATTGTAGCTGCATATGACACTTAAAGGGTAATCTATATAATAAAAATGAATTTCTGTTTCTTTGTAAGCGCAGATCTCTCAAATGCCTGGACCGATTTGGCTAATTTTTTTAAAAAAAATGTTCGTAATAGTCCAATTCAGGTTAATACATAAAAAAAATTGGAAAAGTTGCCCGGAAAATTGGAAAATTCAGGACAAACTAAAAAAAAATTCAGGTTAGCCAACATAGCTTGCCAAACAATAAAAGAACTAAACTAGCAAAAAACAAGTGTTGGCAGCCCTGTTTGTTTGATTTTTGAGTGTCATTCATTCTCAATAGTTCTAACCACATTATCGTTGAAGAAGAATTTAATACTGCAACAAAGATTTAAAAAACTATCTATTTTTTAAAGTACATTTAAAACCAAAAATTAAAAAAAAATCGTCATGATAACTAAATTTTTGAAAAAGTTATGGTTATTTAAAAAAAAGCTATTTTTTTCAAAAATTCGTAACTTCTTTTTGGTTGGGTGAAAAAATTTGAAGAAAATTCTGAAAACCGTCTTTAATAGGGTAGAAAAAAATAAAAAAGTTTCTGCCAAGCTTTTGATTATATATATAGATGAAAAATATTTTATTTAAAATAAAATATGTTATTTAAAAATCATTTTTCTTAAAAATACCCTCGGAAATCTCACCTCATCTTTTTTCTATTGTATAGGGTGTTTTTTTTAGAGGTATAGAACTTCGAATTGAAATAAAACACAAGAAAATCGTTTTAATGTCCATCAATTTGGCTTTATTGGAAGGATAATTTTATGCCATTAATGTTTAAATATGATTTCGGGCATGTGGCCGCCGCGGCTGGCTCGAATAAATCCAATTCTACAGGTCCAATTTTCAACCACTTTTTCGAGCATATGGGGCCGTATGTTGGCAATAACGCCACGAATGTTGGCTTCCAAGTCCCCTAACGTTTCTGGTTTGTTGGCGTAGACGAGCGACTTCACATATCCCCAAAGAAAATAATCCAATGGTGTCAAATCACACGATCTTGGTGGCCAATTGACAGGTCCATTCCGCGAAATTATGCGCTCATCGAATGTTTCCTTCAATAAATCGATTGTGACGTGCGCTGTGTGGCATGTAGCGCCGTCTTGTTGGAACCACAACTCATCCACATTCATGCCATCCAATTCGGGAACAAAATAGTCGGTTATCATGGCTCTATACCGGTCTCCATTAACGGTAACTGACTCTCCAGCATTATTTCGGAAGAAGTATGGCCCAATGACTCCACCAGCCCATAGAGCACACCAAACAGTCAGTTTTTGTGGATGTAATGGCGTCTCAAGGGTCTCATGTGGATTCTCTTCACTCCAAATGCGGCAATTTTGCTTGTGCGTTATTGCCAACATACGGCCCCATATGCTCGAAAAAGTGGTTGAAAATTGGACCTGTAGAATTGGATTTATTCGAGCCAGCCGCGGCGGCCACATGCCCGAAATCATATTTAAACATTAATGGCATAAAATTATCCTTCCAATAAAGCCAAATTGATGGACATTAAAACGATTTTCTTGTGTTTTATTTCAATTCGAAGTTCTATACCTCTAAAAAAAACACCCGTTATTTAAGACCCTCAGCCATTTCAAAAGAACTAAGCCTTTTGGCTTTTGTATTCGAGCTCATTCACTCATTTCAATATTATTTATTTATTTCAAAGTTAATTATAAAGGATTATTGAAACTATACTAACTAAACTAACTGAAAGGAATTAATTAGCTTTTGGAATTTATTTAAAAATATATTTTAAAGATTAAAACCAAAATTCAATTAGCCCGTAGAATTCTTTAAAGAAAACAAAATCATTTGAAAACCCATTGTTATATTGTTTTGAAATCTAGGAAATTTCAGCCTATTGAAATTATTAAAAACCTATTTTGAGCCTAATTAAACCTAAATTTTCTATAATCTAATAATAAACTTTAAAAGTTTATTATTTTTAATTTTTTAATTGGATAATTCTCCCCAAATGACGAATTTTACCTTATTTATTGAATTTTTACAAGACAAAAACTTTATTTTAATTTAAGTTGAAAGGTTCTTTTTGCCGAATAATTAAGTAGAAGAAGGGAACAATAAAATATTGTCTTCTGCTGAAAAAATAAATTTTTTAAATTCATTCATAAAGAGATATACTTTGTCCTCTTCATCAACCTATTACAATTGATTCACAAGAGTTGAAATATTAAATAAATAAATAAATAAATAAATAAATCTTTATTTCTCGACCTGCTTAGAGGCACAAGTCCTCGGTGGCTAGGTCCTCCAAACATCAATACAATCTAGCTACAATACATTAATAAACATCAATACAAATTAATTACAACAATTTAACAAATAATAAACAAGGAAAAAAAAAAGAAGAAAAAAAAAAAAAAAAAAATAGAAATGTATGCTCATTAACAAATAACATGACCATAGATTTCCATCAAAAGACAAAAAGTAATTTAAAAATTCCGCGCAAAAACCCGATACCAGGAGCAAGCGACGCATTAGCCATCCCGGCATTTGCCATAAGCTGTTAAGGAAACCTGGTCAAAACCTTAACAAGGATGGTATGACCTCTCTCTACCTCACCTAATCTCTGCTTGTGAGAACTAAATAAAATTTTGCACAACTCTAGGACATTAGGACTTGACAAAATTTATAATTGATTTAATCATAGGGGGCAGAGAACTATAATTCCAAGTAGTAACAGACAGATTGTTCCACAAATCAATGCCAGATCCTACAAATGAATGCAAACCGATATTTTTCAAGAATCTTGGCTTACGAATCTTTTTTCTATGATCAGCTCTACCTAAATAACTTGGTTCCTGAAATCTATTATATTAATATTATATTAATTATTATTATATTAAAGTGTTCTTTACACGTGTATAAAACAGCCACGTGGGGGTCCAGGGGCGAAGCTCCTACCAGCAATAGGCTCGCCGAAGGCGAGCCTTGAAGCTAGTAATATAATAAAATATTCATTCTATCAACAGGATTGACAATTACTAACCTTTCCTCAGATGACAAAATATCTTCACCCGGCTGTCTGTTTTCAAGGTGTAATAATAAACAGCATTTAATATTTTAATAATTTTATTCATCATAGATAAAAATAAATTTAAAAATTTTACTATCTTAATCAGTTATTAGCTAATTTATTACATACATATTCATTAACAAACATTAAGAGAATTTATAATTTATTCATAATGATTATTTTATTCCATAAATTTGCCAGAGACTTCTCGGAGAAGTTACATATAGACAGTAGTGTTTTGTTGAACAATTACAGAGCCATGCCAATCTTAGTCAAATTGCTTATTGCATCACAGTGGGGTTGATTTGTGAGACTTGAAACAAAATCGTGAGAGTTCATCTCTTTATTTACACTGCCAAGGTTCTGCTTCCCATAACTCTCAACATTAGGGTGTTCCTTATTTTGGATATTTTCGAATATTTATGCTGACAGGGGCTCATATGGTTAAAAATAAATAAAAAAAATATCCCCCAAGTTTTAAGTCTCTATCTCAATTTTAACCTAGTTCTACACAGCAATTATGTTTCCCATCTAAATAACATGGGGTTTTTGCCATTGAACAATCAATTTTTTATTCCGGCCAAAGTAATGGTTCAAAAAATTTGAAACTCTGTATACTTTATACTTATAATAATAGCTATCCTTCAGAATTTTTACAGATTTTTAGATATTACAATTTTGGAGTTACATCTAGATAAAAACTGCTATATCTTAGTATTAGTAATTTTTAGACTCCAAAATTATAATAGCTAAAAATCTGTAAAAATTCTGAGCGATAGCTACTATTATAAGGATAAAGTCTACAGAATTTCAAATTTTTTGAACCATATTCTTTGGCCGGAATATAAAAATTGATCGTTCAATGCCAAAAACCCCTGTTATTTAGATGGGAAACTTAATGCTATGTAGCAGCAGTAGGTTAAAATTGAGATAGAGACTTGAAACTTGGGGGACATTTTTTTATAAATTTATTTCTAACCATATGAGCCCCTGTTAGCGTAAATATTGGAAAATATCCAAAATAAGGAGCACCTTACTCAACATATATTATTAATTAGAGTCATATAAATAGAAGGTGAACTTTCCCTTCAGAGACATTGTTGCAGTTTTGAACTAGAAGTATATAATCTCTTCTGGTCTAAAAGAAGCAACAATGGCCTCTGGGGAGTGTTATGTACGCCAATTCTGCTATCTAATACAGTTTATTTATAGGCTGTTGCAATGGAACCGGAATTTTAAATTGTTCGCTATATCAAAAGTGCCAGATCTACAGCAACTAAAAATCTTATAATAAATTGGGGAAATTTATTTTGTAGAGGTGTGTAGAAATTTCGCGTCACGAAAATAGAAGTTTAACTCACTCCTCAGAGCCATTATTGTAGTTTTCAACAAGGATGTTTCTAATCTTTGCTGCTCCGAAAACGGCAACGATGGCCCCTGGTGTGTTATGTTTCTTTTTTACTTAGGGAAAGTGGTTAGGTTTTAGGTGAAACATGATATTAATTAATAAAGTAAAGGGAGTGTAGTTTAACAGTGAATGAAATAAAACTCAAAGAGGTTTATACAAACTCAATATATTTCGGATTATTATGTTATTAGTCCATCATCAAGAGTTTACAGATTAAAAACTGATGATGGACTAATAATCCGATATACATTGAGTTTGTATAAACCTCTTTGAGTTTTATTTCATTCATTGTGAAACTACACTCCATTTACTTTATTAATTGTTATGCTTCTATTTACGTCAAGTCAGTTATCTAATAAATTTTAATTATAGGGTGTTGCAATAGCAATGGATTTTAAATTGATAACTATATCAAAAGTGACTGATTTAATTCGGTGGGTAATTAATTTTGTAGCAGTACATGATTGGAAAAAGAGTAGAAATCGTACAGTTTTAGTAAAGTTGATAAATCATTATCATTTTTAAGGCTAGTAGTTTTGTACTGGGGAACAGTATTTTTATTCTTTCTGACGAACTATGTAGATTAATTATTAGAGTGGACTTTAAAATAAACTAATTAAAATACTAACCCAAATTTTACAATTTGTATGGATTCTGCAAACGTGTAGCTCTGTATAATTAATTTTACATTTATTTACAATTATAAAATATGACTACTCTAGGTACAACAGTTTCGAAATGGTGCAAAATTTAGTTGCTATTAAAACACTTTATATTTGGGTTTTTTAATTTTTCTTAATTAAAATTTTAAAAATGAGAATAGAATATCGGTCTTTATTGATCAAATCACCAAATCAGTATCTCGTTTCCCTAAAAAATTATGGCTATGGCTCTGGTTTATGAAGATTTTTTCGATTTAATTACCCCATTTTTTTTATTTCATACTGCTACATTATAGATAAAATAAAAATCAATTGAAATTTTTTATTAAATATACAAACATATAATTATATTTATTATTTTTATACACATATTTATTAGATCTAAATAAGTGACTTTATCAATTCACTCCATATGAATTCTTGTGTATATCTACATAATAAGAGATCTTTTAATTGAAGTGTTTCCATAAACTTTGCATTAAAATTACCACATATGTAGTAACAGTACCTATTAACTAATAATGACAATAATTAGAAGAAATAATAGATTGTTTTTAGGTTTGTTTCTACAGCAGTTTCAAACTATAGTGCTTGTGCAGTTTCTTTGATGTAATCACTATATATGCGCTTGATATATTTTGAAACTGATGGTAAACATGGGCTTTATAAAATTCTATAAAAATAAATCATATAGTACATGTTTTTTCATAAGAGCAAATCTTCTGAAAATAATAATTCATTTTTGAATGACGGTGTATATTTCTTTTTCTAGAATCGCTATGAAAAATATACAAGACAAATGTCGATCTTACTATTTCATCATTTAAAACATTAAAACGTTGAATAAATTTTGTAAAATTATTAAAACACTGAGAACTCTAAATTAATAATATAACATGCTGAACATAAAAATAATTTTCATAAAAAAAAATAAAACCGATTTCAAAAAATAAAATGAAACAAATAAAATAATAAGAACTCAAAAATCAAATAAAATGCACTAAACGGTATAAAATGATTATCTTATTTCGTTAGAACTAAACGACGAAATTGTTACATGAAATCACTTTTTGAAGTCGGTGCCAAACATATACATTTTATGAATCGAACTCGACGGATCTTATTTAGGACGTTTGGCGGGTAAGCTGTATATAGTTTGTTTAGCACCGACTTCAAAAAGTGATTTCATGTAACAATTTCGTCATTTAGTTCTAACGAAATAAGATAATTATTTTATAACTTTTAGTGCATTTTATTCGATTTTTGAGTTATTATTATTTTATTTGTTGCATTTAATTTTATTGAAGTCGGTTTTATTTTTTTTTATAAAAATTATTTTTATTTTTCTCTTTTTAGTGATGTTATTAATAGTGACTTAATATAATACATTGCATGCATCTCGTAAGAGAAAGCTCGGGCGAATGAATAAGAAAATGATAATAAAATTCAATTCATAAATATAGAAATTCTCTCGAAATTTTTCTCGGGTTTTAAACGAATTTTTTATGATTGTTTTTTATAAAAGATTTTATTTATTATAATTTCGATTATTTGCTCATAAAAATTGGAGATTTACGTTATTTCGCCATTGATCATATCATCAGAACTTGGCCAAATTAATATTCGACCACTCCTAAGGTACCCCCTTTCCAATAAAAAAAGAATCATCGAAATCGGTCCACATGTCAAAAAATCTCGCTGAACATACATAAAATAAATAAATAAATAGGTATCTTGACTATCTTGGAGCTATACTGGTCCAAATGCAGAAAGAATCATCAAAATCCGTTCATAAACAAAGAAGTTATGCCTGAACAAACATAACAAAAAAGATTCAATACCAATGAAAAAAACGGGACCAATCGGAAACTAGACTGAACCCAATGTAAAAAAATCATCAAAATCGGTTCACAATAGCCGAAGATATTAGGTAACATAGACACAAAAAAATCAGTCGAATTGAGAACCTCCTCCTTTTTTGAATTCGGTCAAAAATTCATAATAAGCAAATAAATACCATAATATTAAATCCAGAAGGGAGCGTTGCCACCACCTGCGTTGGCAACTGCTGTAGAAACAAACTTATTATTAAAATAAGTAATGAATGTACTTACAGAATAAAAGAATGATGTATTATATGAAAACAAACCACATACTGTAATATCTAAATGGTTATGCATAATTTGAAGAGAAAATCTTTGAAGCTAAAAAGAATACGAGATTATTTCAAAGGAATTATGTCTGTAAATATTAGAATATAATATTATAATATATAGTTTAAAATGTTAATAATCTATTCTTCTTCAATAAGAACAAATTTGATATGATAACTATTCTCGAAGATTTAATAATTTTCCTGCTTTCTGCTGGCCTCTGGGAGGGTTGAAGTATTTATTTCATGGGGCATCAGGTCATTTATTACGTAATATATATATAGATATGAAAGTATGCTAATTCGTCTCCCACTTGAGCGCCTTATTTACCTTTTTCTAGCGAGTGCAAAACAAAAATATTAAAAACATTAATGAATTTGAAAATTTTCTGAAAAATCATCACCTGTTTTTGTAATTTCTCGACTACTTTTTTAATTAAGAAATATACATATATATATATATATATATATATATATATATATATATATATATATAGGAGAAAAATGTTATTTAATTAAACTTTTAATAAAATGTCTTTTGTTATGATATGGCAATAAATTGCCCGGCTACTCCTTTAATGTTAGGAAGCGCTGGGAAACTAGGTATATTTGGTTGCCTATCTCTAAGGCGATCTATTTTCGTTTATTATTTGACAATGACAATGAGATCACTAAATTTAAAGCACCATCCTACAGTAAACAAAGGGCGTAGTTGCCATTTCATGCAGACAATTATTATATTCAATTATTTATTTAATACTTCTTCTAGTCTATTCTATTACGCTGATCCTCAAATCATGTTATTACGGTAATTTTTAAATGATTATTTATTAAATTATGTATTATGTTTGTAAATAAAAATAATTTATTATTATTAAATTATTATTATATTAACATATTCGTGTGCAGATTAAGAAAAATCCCCTAAACGCAAAATAATTTTTAAAAACTTTAATTTAAATGAAAAAAATACAAATTCTTACTGAAAATTAACTAATGAAAAGAAAATGAATATTATTAAATTTCTTTAATATAGTTTTTATTAATTTTTTATATAGTCAATTTATTTGTAATCCGCAGTTTCCCCGTGGTCATCCCACCTTCTCTAATCAAAAAGCTGGGTACACCATTGTATATTATTATTTATTTTACTATATAATAAATATAGCAGTTAAGTAACCGCATGGTTATCATATCAGTTAGGATTTGTATCTGATGCTACTTGCTCTACAGCTCTAAAAAATGGCAACAATGCTCTTTGTGTTTTGCGGGTCCATGCTTCTAATTTTGTGATGCCAATTATAGCTGTAGATAATACTTATTTTTGTTTTGTAGTTGATTATCTCTAAAAAGCTTAATTTTTGTTTGTGTGAAAACTTTTACAAAAATTAATATTGTATATCGTCGCTTTAGAGCAGTGATGGCGAACCTTTTGGATTATGGTGTCTCTCAATTCAAAAAAAACCTGACTTAACTCGGCTGATGTGTCACATCTAGAAATATTTATAATTTGGTGATAGTTGCAGCCAAGGGGTGAACCGCGATTGGAATTAGATGTACACCGTCTTTGGAATTATTTGGAATTACTTTGGAATTGATTAGATGATCTATTGTCTTCTACTTGGAAATGAAAGAGGAAGTGGAAGTAGATACGATTTTAGGTCGCGGTTTACCCCTCGGTTGCAGCCCTAGTAAAAAAACAAAAAACAGCAAAACACACATATTTTTTATTTATTTATTTATTCAAAAACAAAACCTAATTATTCTTTAATTTAGCGACTTAGTGAATTAAGCGTAACCTCCTTTAAATCTTCTTGAGCGAAGACCGTCCATAAAATTATGCGTGTCACCCAAAATGTCTTAACGTGTCACCATTGACACGCGTGTCATAGGTTCGCCATCACTGCCTTAGAGTGTAAACCTGCTAACTCCATTTTTTATCATATGTGACATATTAATACCCTTGGAAAGAAAAAGAGATGCAGCATCCTCCAAGTAAAACTGCTTCTTAAAATTACGATCGTAAGTTGTAGAAAAAAAAATGTAAAAAATGATTTTTCCCATTACAACACTATTGAATTTTGTTTGTTTTTTCTCTGCTCTGTAAAATCTCCTTATTGTGAGTTAGCAGGTTTACACTCTAAGGCGACGATATTTTAAATTAATATATATCTACCTCAATTTTAACTGGCTCTCTATTTTCCAATAAAATAATATCATGTATATATCCACCAATGCGATTTGCCTAAAAATTAAAAGAAAAAAGAAAGAGAAAAACTGGAAGCTCAGCTTATGTCTGTAAATTGTTTTATATAATAGTTACCTGAAAACATGTCTCTGTTGTAAGATAACACATCATGAAGCAACAAAAAATAAAACTTAGAAATATTAACATAACCATTGAATTTGTAAAAGGACTTTGAAATAAACGGTCTGTAGGGAATACAAAAGAGGTTATAAAATAAAACGATGTTATAGTCAATGTGGTAAACATAAGTAATGATTGAGAAAGTAAAATTAAACCACAAGCTGAATTAATTTCCTTTGTTAATACTATAAAATATCGATGAGTTCGTGCTGTGTTTCGTACGTAAAATATTGTTTGTTGCACCTAAAAATATAAATAAATTAAAATATATATAAAAAAAACTCATCTTTAGATTTCGTTTAATAAATAATTAATTATTACTAAGATTTAAATTTAAAATAATAATTTTAGAAGGTTATCTAGGAAGATGATTATATACCAGAAGGATTGTCGAATCTTCGGAAATTGAACCCAAGTGTCAAAAAATTTGAGGCAAACTACTCCTGACATATGGTAAAACCAGAAATCAAATTAAATTTAACACTTCTTATGAATTAGAAATAATTTATCTCAAAACATACTAAATAACTATGTACATAATATATTTAAACACCACCCGATTCATCACATCACCCAAGGCTGGGAAATTATTTTTTCATTAGTCCTGAGGCGTAAGACCTCATCTAAAGATATTTATAAATGAAATTAGAAAATAAAGAAATTTTTTTTTATTATAGACATAAGAATCGGCCGGAATTCGAACTCGGGACATTAGCATAACCAGGGTGCAAAGTTCTAAAGACCGAGGCTCTAACCCAGCCGATTGTCAAACTGGGGTCTACGTAGCCATACCGGGGGTTGCCGAAATTATAAAAAATTGTTGCGAACAGCTTAAGAAGACGATGAAAATGCAAGGGGAGGGGTCCACAAAAAAATGTTGCACAAGAGGGGGTCCTTGGACTAAATAAATTTAAGAACCCCTACTCTAACCAAGTTAGAATCCCTCAGGCCAAACCTATGCTTAGTCTATATGAAAATAAACTTTCATTAGCTAAATTCTTTCTTTCTTTATTACTATTAAATAATCTTATAAAGTTCTTATATTATATTTTAAATTGAATTTAGTTTAGGGACTTAACCATAGAGTAGAATTTTGAAAAAATAAGAAAAAATCACCAATACCTAAAATATTAAATTTTCCTAATAAATATTTTTATATTTTAATTTTTTCAGGGAAATTTCGTTTCGATTGAGGAATCTTAATATATGTTTAAAATACTATATCAATAGACATCAAAAGCTGACGAATAGTTGACCAGTTTGAAAATATGTTGATAAAAACAAAACAATAATTTTCAAAGAAGACTGCTGGTCTTATATGAGAGACTTGGGAATTGTCCGGAATTGTACTTAAGGGAAAATCTGTTTCTAGCCTGTTATTGATCAGTTTTAATATCTCAGGATTGGATGAAGGCAGTCCAGAATTAAATTAAATAAATAAGAGATTACTTCCAATGAATAATATTTATTGGAAATGTTTTCCCCATATAATGTTATTTTGAAACCGATACTTCGGAGCAACTTCTCCAGGGTTCAAAAGGGTTAATGAATTTAGTATATACTTATAGCACTCTTCCTCCGAAGCGTCGGTTTCAAAATGGCATTCCAATAAATATTATTTGTTAGAAGTAATCTATTATTTATTTTATTTATTTCTGGACTATCTTCATCCAATCCTGAAATATTAATATATCAGTCCGCCTCAAAATAAAAATTCTAACACAAAACTTGTAATATTCGTTGAAGATCTTGCTGGCTAGTTTCAGAATAAATTATTTCTTTCCCTTGTATATTTTTCTCTTTCTATTATTATATCCTTACTATCCTAACACTTAATATTACATTTGGTAAATATATATCTTCTTCTTCTTCTTCTGGTGCCTATCCGCTCAGCAAATATTGGCGATCATTCTGGCTATGATTGTTTAATTGACGGCGGCCCGAAACAACTCCAAAGAAGTCTTCCCGAACCATTGACGCAGATTCTTTAACAATGATGTCCTTCTTCTCCCAGGTCCCCGTCTACCGGCTATTTTCCTTTTAATAATAAGCTGTAGAAATTGGTATTTAGAGTTACGTAATATATGGCCTAAGTACGATAATTTTCTAATTTTGATGTTATTTATTAATTCTGTATCTTTTTTCATTCTTCTTAAAACCTCTTCATTTGTAACTCTATCTATCCAACTTATTCTCAGGATTCGCCGGTATATCCACATCTCAAATGCCTGCACTCTATTACTTGTCGCTTCTGTAAGAGTCCAGGCCTCCATTCAATATAGAAGAACCGAAAATACGTAACATCTTACTAACTGCATCCTCAAAGGTCACAGCTGAGGTCTTATTCGCTGGAATGCATTTCAATTCTCTGTTTGATTTCCACAGAGTGATCCCATTTATCATTTATAGTGCAACCTAGGTATTTAATTTGTTGCCCTCTCTCAAGAGGGTTGTTGCTAACTTTTAGTCCAGTGTCATAGGGGTTTATCTTCTTACTGATGACTATATATTTTGTTTTGGCCACATTCAGTTTTAACCCATACTCTTCACTCATGACGGTTGTTCTATTTAGCAGCCTCTGTAGATCTTCCAGAGTACTAGCTATTAACAGCGTGTCGTCTGCATAAATATATATACTTAGGCTTTTCAAATTAATTTGTTTCAATTTCGATTATAATAATAATAAAGATTTATCAGCTTTTATTCAAGAATTAATAAATAAATAGAAAAAATATATTAATATGGTAAATAAATAGAAAAATTTAGAGAATCTTACTTTATCATATTTGATTGAATTTTTTAATAATTTAATGAAATTTTTATTTAATTCTTGAAAATGACTTCTCATTACATAGATTAATTGGCAATAAATTATATTTGAATCCAGAAAAATGTAAGTTAAAGTTATATCTATAAGTTTAAATGAGGTTTTATAAAAAAGATTCATTGTATTTTGACTTGGAAGGGACCAAAGTTGAATAGTCGTTGAAAACATAAACCCAAACTGAAAATGAACAGAGATAAGTATATTATAGATTTATATAAAAAGAAATCATTATAAATTTTGATATACAGATTGAATCTTTATTTCTTCAAATTATTCCGATTCAAATAATGAAATATCAATTTTATTAGTTTGACTGACGTGAGATTATAAAGGGAAGCTACCATTTTTTAAAATGGCAAACTTAATTATTATTAGAATATGACAAAATTAATATATTTCTAGTTATTTAATCAACTTATTAAAAAAACAAAATCAACCTTATGCTTATAAGCTAAGATTGTCATTTTCAAAAATGGTGGCCGCCTGCTTCGCTATTATTTAAAGAAAGAATAAGCACTCAAATTTCCAGATTAATGTAATAGTATGGGATAATGGTAGTATTTATGATAAAAACATACCTGAAGAAGAATCAATAATTTTAAGACATTTTCCTTCACACCAAATGATAATTGTCCAAATGAATTTAAAACTTTAATAAGTTTTGTAGTTTTATATAATAGATATCCAGTCGAGAATGTATTACTGAAGGCTAGACAAAGAATAATCAGAAGTCGAAAGACCTTAAAATAAATAAATAAAAATTGTAAATTATTTATATCTCAATATTCCCTACTAGTTATGATTAAAATTTTACTGTAATGATTATAACTATAAATAATTTAGAAATATCGTTTGTATAATATAATGGTCCAAATAAAAATGATTACTGGTAGTAACTACTCAAATGATTCCGATAACTTTTTCGGTATTGGAAAATATTTTTATTTTGTGAAATTATAGTTAGATTTAATGTCTAAAATGGTCTTTAGTTTCCGTAAGCCAACAAAAAAGATAGTTGTTACTCTTACTTGTCAGAAATCTGACCAATAATTATAAATATGGCAAAAGTCAGATTAAAACAGCCTATTGCGCAACCTTTAGTGCATACGCTTCGAAATTTAATTAATTTAATTTAGATATGGGAGAATTGTTGGGAATAAAAAAAACTACATATCTTAACCCGTATAGCACAGAGACCAAAATAAAACCCAAATGCAACTTTTTTGATTGGTTGAATTATAGTCATTATATAGTTTTATTTAGGTTGAATTACGGTTTCAAAACGGTAGTTATGTCTCGTTTTTTCTGTTTTGCAACTGTGTTGTATTATCATTAAATTATACGAGCCCCGTCCCATCTTGGCCCACCAATATTTTTTCTTTTTAAATAAAATTATGCTAATCCACGGTAAATTTAATTTAAAAATTTATTTTTATTATCATTTGGAACAACATTTTAAACAATTTAAAACATTTTATTGTAACATTTAACTTAAAATTATTTTTGAATTGTTAAAAACAAGGAAAACATACAAAATACAAAACCTTTACCACTGTGTGACGTCGCTTTTATTTTTAATTACGGCTTGAATTCTTTTGGGCAACGTACTTATTAAGTTTTGACACTCATCTTGAGTGAAAGTATCCCAAATATTTTGAAGTTTGTGTTTTAATTCGACTACGTTTCTAGCTGGTTGTATTCGTAATTGCTTTTTCATTGTGTGCCAAAGAGTTTCTATTGGTGACAAGTCGGGACTGTTTGCCACCCACACCAAAAGTGGAACATTATGATCAGAAAGCCATTTTAAAGATTTTCTTGATGTATGGCAGGCCGCCCCGTCTTGTTTGAACACAAAATTATTATTATTCTGCAATGCATCAGCCATTGTTGGAAGTAACGATTTTTTAAAATCTCTAAATATTTATTGGTGTTTACAATTCCATCAATGAAGTGAAGTTTTCCAACACCTCTAGCATACATTGAACCCCATACCATAACTGAAGCAGGAAATTTTACTTTCTTTTTTTAAACAATCTGAATTGAAAGCTTCATTTTTCTGACGAATGCTTTGATTGTCCCCAACACAAATTTCAAAACGAGACTCATCACTCCAATGGACACTATTCCATTCATCACTCGTCCAATTAATGTGACTTTTAGCCCATTTAAGTCGGTTTTAATTAAAGTAAAATTAGAAAAAAATATTTTGGAATAAGTTGCAATAAAAAATTACCTTGAAAGTTTTAAAACCTAACTTAAGGTCTTCTCTATGGCACGTGGATCTTGAAACACTTCGCCCACAGCATCGCTCCAAAGAACAGATAATTCACCATAGTTCGAACGCCTGTTTTTTCTAATAATCTTCTTCAATGCCCGTCTATCAGCATCTGATATTTTGGATTTCGACGCATACCGAGGTTTTGTAGCTATTGTACCCGTTGTTTTATAAACTCGATTAATATTTATGACAGTAAACTTTGAATAATTAACTAGATCGCCAATTTCCGCGTTTGATTTTCCCTTTTTAAATAAATTGATAATAATTGAGCGAATTTTTTCATCAACAACCTTTCCACGAGTCATTTTTACTAATAATAAACAAAACAAACTTTCTTTTGATGGAAAAAGGCAAAGCATACTTGATTATTTGACATATTCAAAGATTCTTAAAAAAAAAATCGTGAAAAGCAAAGAACTATTTTTTATATAAAAATATGTTTTTAACAATTAAAAAATAATTTTAAGTTAAATGTTACAATAAAATGTTTTAAATTGTTTAAAATTATTATCATTTCCGTCCATAATTTAATTTATAATTTGAAAGTTTATATTGGGAAAATAAGGACAAGTTTTTTATGTGTGACTTTTTTATTTATCCACCAACGTTTCGTCGACTTTGCCGACTTCTTCAGGGCTTCTATAATTATAAGAACATTCTTGATATTAATCTACAAAAGTACAGTCAGAATCCAAAAACATACATGTATCAATAGTTCACCTACCAAATAGTCATGTCACACATTCGTTTAAATTTTCTTATTAGATAGTTCTTTATGTGGACGATTTATTGCTATTGATACCTAGAGATACTGAAAAAGAGGTTATGAAAGTTTTTAATAGTATAAATATGAAAATTCAATTTACAATGGAGATTGAAAGGGAGGGTGCTTTGCCATTCTTGGATGTAAAAGTTATAAAAATGGAAGAAAAACTAATAACAGATTGGTATATAAAACCAACGAGTGCTGGACGAGTTTTAAATTTTAAATCCAACCATCCCAGTTCACAGAAATTAGGAATGATAAGGGGGTTATTGCATCGTGCTATTTATCTCAGTGGAGAGATTTTTCATAAGGACAATTTGGAGAGAATCAGGTGCATATTAAAGAAAAATAATTACCCTGAGTTTTTCATAAGGAGGGCGTTTGATGTGTTTTTGGTGAATAATAGGGGTAGAATGGAGAATGGTAGTATTAACAGCCAAAGGCAAAATACAATTTTGAATAACGGAGGAAAAAATTTCTTTAAATTTCCTTTTATCCCAGAAATCTCACATAAAGTTGATAGATGTTTGGAGAAAACAAATTCGAAATTAGCTTTTTATAACATTTTAACTGTGGGTTCATTATATAGTAGATTAAAAGATGGAACAGAGAAGGAAAAAAAGTCAGGCGTTGTATATAAGATACCCTGTTCATGTGGAAAAGCATATATAGGACAGACATCGCAATATTTAAAAAAAGATTAACACAACATATATATGATTGTAGAGTGTCTAATATTTTAAAAATGACAAAACCGCCCTAGCTACCCATCATTTTGATCTAAATCATCAATTCAAGTTTGATGACACATTAATATTAGATTTTGAACCAGTGTATTTTAAAAGAACAATAAGTGAAATGATTCACATTTCGTTAAATGATACAGTGAATTTTAGAACAGACACCCAGAATTTAAGTGGCATATATAGTTTTTTGCTAGACAGGTATAAAGATAAAAATAAAAAGTTAAAAAATAAATAATAATATAAAAAAAATTTCAAAAATAAATGTAATTAGATGTTGAAGATATAAATAGATTTCTAATGGAAATTTTTTTCATCTAATAATAACTTGACTGGTGTCGTTGACATGTATTTTATTAATATATAAGTTTAATTTATTCGAGGTTGAGATTTGTGTATATAGGGATAAAAAGTAAAAATATTCTATTCTATTTTTTTGTAAGAAGTGATTACTCTTCTGTATTGATAAGGTTGTTATTAAAAAGAGAAAAAAATTGTGTTTTTTGTTAATGTGCCAAATATCTTTTGAAAATTGTATTCTGATGCCCTTCAATGGTAACGAAGGTAATAAGAAAATTTAAACGAATGTGTGACATGACTATTTGGTAGGTAAACTATTGATACATGTATGTTTTTGGATTCTGACTGTACTTTTGTAAATTAATATCAAGAATGTTCTTATAATTATAGAAGCCCTGAAGAAGTCGGCAAAGTCGACGAAACGTTGGTGGATAAATAAAAAAGTCACACATAAAAAACTTGTCCTTATTTTCCCAATATAAACTTTCAAATTGTTTAAAATGTTGTTCCAAATGATAATAAAAATAAATATTTAAATTAAATTTACAGTGAATTAGAATAATTTTATTTAAAAAGAAAAAATATTGGTGGGCCAATTGAGATGGGATGGGGCTCGTAGTCGCAAAGATTAAAAACCAACCGTTACAAAAAGGTTGTCGCCAACATTTTTGCCACCGGTTTGCAACTGTTTATTGATAATTTTATATTTCTTTGATTTGATTAATATAATGAATAATTACACAATTCTTTAATAATATACAACAATCAGCATTATATATATTGTACTATATATTATTAAAGAATTGTGTAATTATTCATTATATTAATCAAATCAAAGAAATATAAAATTATCAATAAACAGTTGCAAACCGGTGGCAAAAATGTTGGCGACAACCTTTTTGTAACGGTTGGTTTTTAATCTTTGCGACTATAATTTAACGATAATACAACACAGTTGCAAAACGGAAAAAAACGAGACATAACTACCGTTTTGAAACCGTAATTAAACCTAAATAAAACTATATAATGACTATAATTCAACCAATATAAAAGTTGCATTTGGGTTTTATTTTTGTCTCTGTGCTATACGGGAATGGTATCTATGACTTACAAACAATAATCGTTTTAATATTACGTTTTGCACGCACCCGGATTTACTTACGTGATATTATTTTTCTTTTATTAAAAATAATAATTTAAAAAAAAAAAAATAATAATAATTTAATTTTAATCATATGAATTTAAATCTTAATAAACTCTGAAGAGTAACCAGATTTATTCAAAAAGTAGCCACATTGAATGATTAAATAAAACAATATTTTTTTACAAAGAAATGAATCAAATAACTAAAAACTAATTTCAGGATTATTTGAAATTTCACCTCAAGAGGGTCAAAAGGCGAAATTGTGTTTACAATAGGTTTACACTGATTTTGCACTATCTATTAAGGGTAAAATATCCACTTGTTTCTTACTTAACAAAAGTTAACATAGAGAAATATATAAAAATTAATTTTACGAATTTTTGAAAGTACTCAAACTCAACTACTCAAAATGTGAGTGGGGGCGAAAAATTGAATCTCTCTTCCATCTGGATAAAATTTGTATAGTTAGTCTTTACAAGTATAAGAAAGTACCATATTTCTGTAAAAATCAATTACTAAAAACGAGAGGGCAAAATTTGTCGGCCTCCTTGGTGTAGTGGTCAGAATGTCTGGCTGGCAACCCGGAGGTCTCGGGTTCGATTCCCGGCTATACCCAGATATTTTTTCTGTAAGTATAGAGTCTGGAAAAAAAATTAAGCGGGAGATAAATTTAACCTAATTTATCGAACGGAGAATTTATCACTGCTCGAAACCCCTAAAAACTTAGTAAATTGGATTATATCTAACTTTCTGAGATTTGGCTTCTTCCATTCTACTCTGTTCTTTTCACGATGGAGGGGCCAGCCCATACAGGCCTTTAGGGGATGGACCTTCTGGTGTATCTCCTTCTCACAACAATATCATCATTAAAAAAAAATATATAAGATGAGAAGTGAGTAAAAACCTTATACTTTTACATACTTTTAATGGGAATCCCGAAAATCTGTCCGCAGAGCAGAGGATCAAATGGGTCGGTATATATATTATGTAAGTATACAAGCTGCGTCAGGCGTGCCTCCGGCACGCCCTCTGCGCCTTAGCCCTCCGGGCGGGTGGCCCTGGCGGGCAGCGTCTCGAGACGGCCAAAAGTTTGTTTGCAATATAATTTTGTTCAACAGTATTTTAATTAAATAGGTATATTTTATTAATTAAAAATCAGCTCCAAGAAATAATTTAACTCATTGCGAAAGCAAAATAAAAAATATTTTTTATAGATTGTATATATTATTTATTTTGAGCATATTTAAAAAAAAAATTGATATTTAGGAACTAACTAAATTTATTATATAAAAATTTCATCTATTACATTTTTATTTAAATTTAGACAATGATCTTAACACATTTTCATTAGGGCTATTATTTAATTTTTGAATTTATGAGGGAACACTTACATATATATTCCTCCGTTCGAATATATAAGGCTCTTCAATAGTAATTAATGTTTAGAACAATGAAATTCATGGATTCAAAATTTGTGATGGTTTAAATTTGTTTAAAATGTACTGAACAGCCTAGATAAAAGATAATTCTCTGTAATTTGTATATATAATATTAATAATAAAAATTATATTGATATTGGATATATCTATGTATTTATATAAATTATATTAATATTATATCATTGGATAAAACTTTTCAATTAAAAGAAAGTGTAAGACTGAATAAAAAAAATTATATATTCTAATAGATTGATTGATATGATTAATTGATAAGAATAAAGATTTTGCAACTTAACAGGGGTCATTTTTTTGTTTTTAATGAACTTTTTGAAAAAATTTCATAGAAATATATATAGAACTTTTAGAAGAAAAATCCTTAATTTAAAATTCAACTAACTAAATAATGCAATATAGAACATTACCTTACAAAAATGGTTTGTTGTAACTTTTTTTTTAAAATTTCATAGAAATATATAGAACTTTTTAAAGAAAAATCCTTAATTTAAAATTAACTAAATAATGTCATAAAGAACATTACCTTAAAAAAATGGTTTGAATGCACTGGGATACTGGGAAATGTATTAATAATAAGAAACATTGATTAAGATTTGGAATGTTTCTTTCCGACAGGCTCAGGTTAGCCAACTAATAACAATAAAATAATCACATTTAAAAATATAAATTTTCCTTTTTACATGGTGTATTTCTGTGAAACATTTTAATTCTAACGTTTAGGGAAAACAAAATATATCTATATCTATATCTATCTATCTATATATATATATAATCCTTAGTGTGTATGTGCGTGATCGACCCACGCCTAAACCACTGAACGTATCTAAACCATAATCACACCATAGGTTTGTTTAGTGCTCCGGATGGTCTATCTAAATTTTGGGCCAAATCGGTTTGATTTGATCAAAGGCCTTGAAGAAGTATTATGATTATATTATACATATAACATTTTAATTTTAAAGTTTAGGGAAAACAAAATATATCTATAATATAATCATAATATTTCTTCAAGGCCTTTGAGAACAATGATTTAACCCAATCCCATTGTCTGTCTGGGAACAAAAGAAATGAGAAACCTTTTTTTAAACCCCAAAATCGGCATTCTTCTACCTGAGAATAATTAATTTAATTACTTAAAATCGTGTGAAATCAAATCAAACCGATTTGGCCCAAAATTTAGATAAACCATCCGGAGCACTAAACAAACATATGGTGTGAATATGGTTTCGATACGTTCAGTGGTTTAGGCGTGGGTCGATCACGCACATACACACTAAGGATTATATATATAGAGATTATATTACCTACGTACTTATGTATTATAAAATAAAAAAAATTGTTCTTACATTATACGGTGTTTTCTCAATTCGACATATAATAAAGGGTAGCAAACAAAATTGTAATAAATTGATCAAACAATATAGAATTATAGAATAAATGAGCCATAGTTTACTTAACGAATAAATACGTTTTCCTTCTACAAATTTTATCGAAAAGGGAGTTAAACCCAAAACGTGGTGTATTAAAAATGTCAATTGCACATTAAAAGAGAGATCTTTAGACATAATTTGAAAATTTTAGAATTATTATTAATTATTATTATTCAAGCAAATGACTAAGTCTCTTTCAGTAGATACGATGTATATATATAATATTAAATAATAAAAATTTAAATAATAAACTTTAATCAATTATAAAAGCATGCGTTTTAAGAAAATTAGCTTTTAATAAAATTGATGTTTTATTAGTTTAAGAATTATTATATTGGTAACATCAATGATTTAATTGGCATTTAATCTATCTCAATCTTAATAAATGAGAAGGATATTGAATTTAATTGAGAAAGATAATTTATTATTTATTAAGTAATGGGAGCTGACCTAAGTGTGTGGGCTGTTAATCAATATAGCAGCAGCTAATGGATGAATGGGCTCTCTCATTGTATATTTATCTGTTATGGTTAAAAATAAGTATATGAAAGACAAATACTGATAGTAGTAACTTTAAAATTTATATTGAAAATCAAAAGAGATAGTCAACTACAAAATCCGAGGTGTTGTGGATTATTTTAATTATATCAGAAGGGTTGTTTCCGGGCATTCGGGTTCAACTCTACTGACATAATAAAAATAATCCATATCATCTCGGATTTAGTAGTTGACTCTTGATTTTCTATTTATAGTTAAAAATAAGATCTAACCGAATTAACCGGTTTATTTTCTGCCGAAACCAAAACCGATATCTAGAATAATACTCAGTAATTCTATAGGCTGGGTCAGAATTAGAGACCGAGATTTAAAAGAAAAACGGAAACAATAAAAATCTGAAAACGAGACAGTTTGGAATTTTTAGTCAATACTAAAACCAAGGCCAAAATATACTAGTTTTGGGCTTAGATTAGCCGAGACGAAGAAAGAGACTTTGATTTCATATGGCCTTAGTTATAGTTTATTTATTTTGGGATAAGATGCGATAAGAAGTGTGATTCTTAAGATTAAAGAATGATTATTGTAGCTTAGTCTTAGAAAGAAAGTGTGGGTGTTAAAATTATAAAGATATTTTGCCTAGTATTTGAAGAGCTAATTCTTGAAAAGATGGTAAAGTTTGTAGGAGCAAGAAGAAAATTTAAGTTTCAAAAAGGGATTCTAGAATCAAATTTAATAAGGGGTTTCTGATGGTTAAAGTTTAGAAGTCGATGGCTCAATTGTTATCCGGGACCAGTAAATTTCATATCAAACGTGTTGCTTTTATATTTTTTGTACGAATTTGTATTTAGTATGTGAAACAGATAAAAATAATCATCTTATGTTACGTCATTAGATACTATTGCATAGCAAAATAACTTATCACACCAATTTTACTACTAGATTTGTTACGCCAAGATAGTAAAATAAGCACCAGAAATTTTAGCCATGAAAAAAATATTCTTCATTAATTTAATTACCTTGTATTAATTTTTGAATTTATTTCATTTGTAATCACAGATATATTTTCATAAAGTTATTATTTATTGGGGATAATGGTTAACTCGTTAATTGTTATTTTTAATCTATTAATTTTTTAAAGTATACGTTGAAAAAATTATATTTAAGAAATAGATATTATTTTTTTGTGAAAAATTGTCTAAGTAAGTACACTACCAAATTTTCCCTAAGCCCCTTTTCAAAAACCAAGAGAGTATCAAAAGTGAGTAAAAAAATAAGCGAAAAACCATTTTCTGTTACTAGCACTATTTACTAGTACTACCCTGAAAACTCTTTCTTAGAGTTTACTTACTACTCTAGGATGGTAAGTAAATCTTAACAATTTCATATATACTGATTGTTTGGAAAGTCTAAGAGCAGGGCTCGCTCTAGCTAAATATATATAGGTCACCTAAAAGCAACAAAATAGTAAGCAGCTAGACAGAGCTAGAGTGTAAATAATTTTTTTATTTTATTTTTATATTTGGGGGGTGCTAAGTTTGGAATTGCCTAGGAGGCCAAAGCTCTAAGAACGAGAATACACATTTGTACCAAGAGTTTATAATAATGTTTTTTAAATAAAATTGAGAAAAGACTAGAAGATTATTATTTATTTGCATATAGGTATAATTTATTTTGTTTTCGTTTTTTTTCCTAAGAAATAAGATTAATGACTCTGAGTGTGGTCCGTGACAGTGGTTTGTAAAGTTACACTCGTGCCAAAGGATACACATCATTAAACACCTTTTAAAGCGTATTAAATCAACTGTTCACAAGAAAAAGTCACGTCTTTGATTTCATCATTTCTTTTTTATTCGTTTATTTGATTAAATTAGAAGCTGTAAAATATAAATGGACTGGAAAGATGTGAGAACAATTTGCTGTAATCCGATTAGAGATTGCGTTTATACAGAAAATCACGACATATTCTCCATGTTTTATGCAAATTTATTTTCTCATGATCTCTGAGCCATGAGCGTAGCTAACTACGCTTAGGGGGGGCAAAGGGTCAGCCCCCCTACAAAACTCATTCTGCCCCTTAAAAACTCCGTTAATACGAGGCATCATTTATGTGTATTTCACAATAATGCATTACGTTACTTCCAAAATGTGTTCATTCTACTGAAAAGTCAGTTGATTTTACCAGGAAGGGTAATGAGTTTTGTAGGGGGGGGGGGCAGAGCTTCCCTTGCGACCTCCTTCCTCTAACTACACCCATGACTACAGTAAGCTATTGGTTATCTGCGAGGCCCATATGAGAAAAATAAGAAAAAATAATAGACTATTGACCTATCAACAAATAAAAATATATTTATCTATTAATAAAAAAATTAGATTTAATAATATTTTATTCACACATTATAGCAAAATAAGTTTCGTATCGTGGTATATAACAGTTTTAAAATAGTTATTACATTACAAGTTGACTCTGCGAGAGTATCTCCTGAACTGATTTCCCTGGTTAAATTTAATTTTTTTAGCAACTGTAGAAGAGGTTAGTTTTCAAATATTTAATGGTCCAAAATAAAAATCAGTAATTTGTTATTAAAGAAATATATTAATAAGTGAGCTTGATACATTGAAAATTTTCCCCTGAATATATTCAAATAAAGCAATCAAAATCCTTACATATATCATATAAATTGATACTTTTACATCGATTTGAAATAAACTTGTCTTAACTTTTTTGATTATTTAACTGCTTCTCGTGGTCGCCAGCTCATGCTGTTGATGGTATAATCGTATATTTAAATTATTTTTTATTTATTTATTATATTATATAATCGTACCATACATTTAAATGTATTAAATTTTAATATGTTAAAAGATATTTCTATAGTGTAAAGTGAATGGTTATTGAATAAATAATGTGTTCCTAATGTCAAGAGACGTCCCACCAACTTCTCCATAAAACAAACAAAAAGAATTATAAATGAGAAGGAAATCGATCGTTTTAATCTCTCTTGAGGTTCATAATAGCTTTTTGATATAAGAAAATAGCATTTTGATTAAGAATTTTGTATTTTAAATGAAATTATATTAAAATATTCAATTTCTTCTCTCCGGGAGCTAATCAACTATATAGCAAAAAGTTTTATTTTTTTCTCATTAGATCTTTATTCAAATCTATTGAAATTTGATATCACTGTGTTATTTTTATTTATTTTTATATAAAATAATTATTATTAGGAAATTTTCATTTTAAAGGGTAGTTTATTTCATGTCCAATTTGAAAAAACGCTAATAACTCCGTTAATTTTTTTTTTAATTTGAAATTAATAGATATTTTAAAACAATTAATTATCAATAATTTGATTCAATTTTGAACGAAATCGATTGAGTACTTTTTGAGGAAATCGTCAAACCGTATAAAAAAACGATGTTTTTTGAGAGCACGAGATGCCTTTGAAAAAGTTGAAAAAGTCATATGAATCGAAACATTGACTTGTGACATGGAGGTGAAATTTAAAACGGCCATTCATAGACGGTTTTCGGGGCTTTTGACAATTTTCTCAAAAAGTAATGAATCGATTTCGTTCAAAATTGAATTAAATTATTAATAATTAATTGTTTCATAATATCTATCAATTAAATATTTTTTAAAAAATTTTGGTGGAGTTATTAGCTTTTTTCAAAATGGACTTTAAATAAACTACCCTTTAAAATGAAAATTTCCTAATAATAATTATTTGATATAAAATATAAATGGAAATAATATACAGATATCAAATTTCAATAAATTTAAATAAATGTCTAATGAGAAAACAAATAAAACTTTTGGCCACTAGTTGATTCGCTCCCGGAGAGAAGAAATTGAATCTTTTCATACATACAATCTTTTGCACCACAAAATTCTTAATCAAAATGTTATTTTCTTATATTAAAAAGCTACTATAAACCTCAAGATAGATTAAATCGATAAAATAAGATCGATTTCTTTCTCATTTCTTTTGGTCTCTGATATCGAGAGGATGTCTTGCCGCATCAGAGAGACATTTGCTATATAATAAAATAAAAAAACAGCCTTTAAATAAATATTATTTTTAAATTTATTTGCACGAAATTTTCTCTGGAGAGAGACGGACTGGTAGAAGTTTTAATTGAAAGTAATGGAAGGCAGCCCAGAGGTAGTGAGGAAAGAAAAAATTAACACATATCCAAATAAGGTGTAATTTATAGGATTCCTTCCTCCTTTCCTTTCAAACCGACGTTTCGGAGGATTCTTCCCTCCTTCTTCAGGGTTTCAAAAGGTCAATGAAGGAAACAAATAAAATGCTTCCTTCTTCTATCCACAGCAGTGTTTAAAACTTTTTTCTTCCTTAACAGAAGCATAGAAAAACAATTTTTTTCTTTTTTTCTTAATTATATGATATATATATATATATATATATATATATATATATATATATATATATATATCATATCATGTAATTAAGAAAAAGCTTCTGTTAAGAAAGAAAAAAGTTTTAAACACTGTTGTGGAGAGAAGAAGGAAGCATTTTATTTGTTTCCTTCATTGACCCCTTGAAACCCTGAAGAAGGAGGGAAGAATCCTCCGAAACGTCGGTTTGAAAGGAACCCAATAAATTACACTTTATTTGGATATGTATCAATTTTTTCTTTCCTCACTACCCCTGGACTACCTTTCATTACTTTCAATTATTATATTTAAAACTCCATTCTTTAAGAAAATAATTATTGTAATGTCACAATTTCACTATCACTCATTCAATATCACTATTTTCGGTTAATTACAATTACAAAATTCGTTACTCATTATTAAAATTATAAATTCATAAAAATAGAAGGTCTGAGTCATTTAATCATCAATTAATCATATTAGTGAGTTTGTCTATATATTATAAGACAATTTCATTCATAAAAAAAATATGAGTGAAAAATTTTATATATCCTTTTATCCAATGGTGTATGATATCATTGTAAGCAGCTGATCATCCTCAATTCATCATCGTCATAATATGATGGATCCATGTGAGCATTCCTGAGAATTTCATCTCAAATGTTTTGTTACCGTGAATTTACCTCCTATTTATGACGTCAATCTGACAAGATCTTCATCATCCATCCATTTTAGGCTTGGTTTTACTCAGCATCTTTTACTTAATAAAACCCACTCAAAGTTCCTTTTTACCCACAATATCTCAATAAAACTAAGTCGCAGAAAGTTTATTCTGTTACCAAAATGTATGTATTTCTATAATACTTAAAAGTGTATAGATTTGGCCCTTCTAGTTAGAATTATCGGTTCAAAAGTGCAGGAAATCAGAAAAATATCAAATTGTTTTATGTGAAGCTAGCAAATGTTTATATTGACCTGAAATTTTGAAAACAACTAGAAACAAAATAATATTAATAGACTATTCATAGACAAAATTAAGGCGCCACTTGTAATGTTCAAATTTACTTTTTAACAGAAAATGTCTATGTTTTAGTTTTTTAAAATTTTCTTATCCAATAAAGTTATTTCTTTTTATTATACTTGTTTTTTCATTCATAATAAGAGCCAGGTGGCCCCTGAATAATAATAATAATTATTTATTATACTTCCTATATTGTGAAAATCACAAGTGGTTTCATTTTGTCCAGGAGTGTATATTAGTCTCTATCAAGTTTTAACTTTACAGTTCAAACCATTTAAACGAACGTAAATTTTCACTTTTCTTCTACTTATTAAATGAAAAATTCTAATTGAAAAGTAAATACGTGAATAATTCATATCAAAGAACTGTTAAGTCCCCTCAAGGTCAACGAAATATTAGCTCCTTTGCTTTTTGATTCGGGTCCATCTAAATCTCTGTACCCTATTTCCTTATTATAGCCATCCCATTTCCAATCATTGCACTCTCGAAATCACATAAGTTAAGCAATATATTACGAGATTAATTCTTGGATGGGTATACCCATGTCTGGCGACATTGTTGTATATATGAATTTGATAAGATTTTACTCTATGTTCAAATTTGAAAAATATATGTAATATAATTATATTTTTATATTGTAAATTGAACTACATGCAATTTAGTAATGGAAAATAACTTGTTTGATATATTGATTTCTATCTGTTTGGATTCCGATACCCATTAGCGCCGAAATTTTGGATTTTACAAAAAAAGAACTGATTTATTTTGGACTTGTTATTAGTTTCCCCACTTTACGATTAAAAATGTTCTGATTAATAGCCACGCCTCGATTAATGGGAGCCCCTGCTAGTAAGTCAACATAATTTGCGGATCAGTTAAGGGTATGCAAACCAGGCAGGAGATCGCAATACTTGACATCATATTCTATATCATTACATGATATAAAGAATATAAATAAACGTGAAAGTAAAAAAGCCTTTTTCGAATTATGTTATATGAATTAAAGGGTTTAGTTATATTTAGTTATAATAAATATTAAAATGTATATATTTTTAATAAGGGAAAATAATATAAATAAAGGAAGCCAGGAAAAAAATAAACGTTTTTAGTTAACGAGCTAAAATTGGGCACTCGCGTTTCTATATATAAATTGCACTAATATGCTAAGATTCAACTTTGAAACTTAAGGCGATAGCTTTCGAAATAATCACCAAATTCGCAGATACCGTACCGAATCTTGAATTTTTTGTTTACTTTTTCATCTAATTATATTTTTTAGAATATCTGGAAGGGGGATTGACCCTGTTGGCTACAACAACTTTAATGTGCTAGGTAGGAATGTTTATGTTTTGGCGTCTCTAAGCTAAGAGAATGCAACTGGGTTGAGTCATCTTCTATAAAGTCGCGAGTGAGGATTTAATTTTAGATAATGAATTTTTCAATGAATGTCATATTTCATATAAATAAAAAACCTACTATATTTTATTTCATTCATTTCTTTAATCAAATAATCTCATTCAATATAAAAATAAGTCATTAGAAGCAGTGTCAATGAGTGACGTCATATATAATCGGTATTTTTTATAAAACCATAAATTTCCTGTGTGATGCGTAAAATAATTTTTTTTTAGGATAATTCATCCATTTCATGCTCAGATAAAAAGGCTTCTTGTGAGATCTAATTTGCCTATTGACCTATATATGCTAATTGAATAAAAAATCTTCTAAGAACTTCAAACGTTAGTTATTTGCTCTAATTAAAAGGACTATTTGAGAAATTCTCTGAATTTGTCGGCTTAATTATATTAATATTGGATTTACTGATGAAAGAATTAGCTTAGATAAATAAAACGAAACAATTTTTAGAGTATCTTATTAGTACCTAATTAATATTGTGTAAACAAGTTCAATTTAGTCATATTATTTTCTGTTAAATAGGGTCGAGGCTCAAAATAAATTTTCTTCAGAAATCCTAAGAATTCTTCTTATAGTTAAGCTGATTATCATGGTATTTTCCAATTTTGGACAACAGTCCCAAAGGTTTGAGAGATTTTTGATCGAAATGCAAAAAAAGTAATTTTGATTCATTTTTGAGCCGCGATTGGAACAACGAAATTTGAAATCAAAATACATATCAAAATTATTAATAAAAACAATTTTCACCCATCATTTTCAATTCCCACCTTGTTCTTAGCTCGATTAGAACTCAAAATTTATAGAAAAAAATAGCAATACTATAAACCCAACTAAAACTACATATTTGATAATAACAATCAATAAAATGTTTATAATTTTTTTCTCTAATTCGAGTTTTAAATGAGCTGAAATAATAAATTAAGACTTTTATTTAATGGATTTTCTTTAAAAAGATCACAGATTTTAGTCAAACCAAATATTTTGGGATTGGCGTCTCAAAATATTTTAGTTGATATACTTATTTGTTATCTTGTATCATGGGGAAATCCAAAGCTTATTATTCACTTTGTATCTGGTATGTGATTAATTATTTTTGATGTACTATTTATAACAGTGCTTCTCAACCCAAATTTTACCTAGGACCATTAAAATTCCCGGTTGATTGTCCACGGACAAGGAAAAAAATTTAAAATACAATATAGTTATTATCTGGATTCTGCAAGGCTAGGCACATACAGTCGATTTTCAATCGAGCGATAGTTGATAGACATAAATATATTAAGTTTAATGTAGGTGCATACACCACACAACTGCAGATCAACTCGATTATTTAATCAAAATCGATCGTTGAGCACTTATGATAAAAAAATCGAGCTTGGTTAATTAATTAGATTTGGTTATAAATTGATAATGCATCACGATTTCAAACCAACCCAACTAAATTGTCTGGTTCCTACAAGTTAGTTAATTCAGATATTAATATGTAGGTTTGCATTCATTTGTAGGATCTGGTATTAATTTGTGGAATAGTTTGTCTATTACTATTTGGGATTATAGTGCTCTGCCCATATGATTAAATCAATTATAAATTTTGTCAAGTCCTAAAGTCCTAGAATTGTAAAAAAATTTATTTAGTTCTAGCAAGCAGAGTTTAGCTGAGGTAGAGAGTGGTCATACCATCCTTGTTAAGGTTTTGACAAGGTTTCCTTAACAACTTATTGCAAATGCCGTGATGGCTAATGAGTCGCTTGCTCCTGGTATCGGGTTTTTGCGGGGAATTTTTAAATTACTTTTTGTCTTTTGATGGAAATCTATGGCCATGTATGTTATTTGTTAAGAGCATACATTTCTATTTTTTTCATTTCTTTTTTTTTTTTTTTTACTTGTTTATTATTTGTTAAATTGTTGTAATTAATTTGTATTGATCTTTGTTAATGTATTGTAGCTATATTGTATTGATGTTTGGAGGACCTAGCCACCGAGGATTTGTGCCTCTAAGCAGGTCGAGGAATAAAGATTTATTTATTTATTTATTATTATTATAAATTGTTGGGTCGACTGAAAATCTACTGTGTGTGTCTAGCCTAAGTCTACATGAAAGTTCTTGAGAAACTTAAAAATAAATTGGCTTAATTATAGGTATTATTAATATAGGACGATTTTACGGATTCTAAAAAGATTTTCGCGGACCACCGGTTGAGAAGCACTGATTTCGAATTTTATTATTTTTTTAACGTGCTCATTTCAGGGTGTGGTGTTCCCTGTTTTAGCTAAACAGCTTTGTTCCTGTCTTCTTCGTCTTAGGCAAAAATAAGGTTAAACAGGTTATGTGTATAGCTTAATTACCATGAACGTTCTCAGGTGCAATTAAAGATATATATATATATTTACTTATTTATTTTTATTAGTTTTGAACTTGAAGGTCATACTAATTATGAAAGATTTCTATTGAATTTACAATTTGTCAACTTGATTAACAAGAAATTATATGTTTTTCAATTTTATTGATTTATAGTTGTTTTTTGCTTTTATAATGAGATTGATGAATACCTTATATACTCCCTCCTTTCAGGCTCAATCCAGAAGAACTCCAAAATTATTTTAATTCAAATATTTGTATAAATATTTATTTCCATTTCAATTATTTTTAAAAATTCTGATTTTGTTAAAAAAATTGTTCCTTCCCTGATAAAAAGCTATAGATATAGATTCTTCTTTAAAACTTGACTCATGATCTACGAGTATCTTTCGGGTTTGATCGTCTATGGTGAAATTTTTATAAAAATAATTTACAAATTAAATTATTTCCCCACTATACATTTAAATTTCTAATTCTAAAAATGATTTGAGATCAGAAAAGTTAATATGAGAGAAATCTCTAAAATCAATAATTTGCGAGTTATTTAAATGTAAATATTTTTTAAATACCTATAAAAATTCAAGCCCAATAATTTTGGATTCATAAAATTTCGAATATGGTTGATGATCAGATTTCAATAAAAATTGCCACCCCTTTATCTGAAACCGCTTTTATTTTTGTAAAATAATGTTTACTTTTATCAGGAAAAAGGGAGGATTTATGCCTTTCCACATAAATTTCACCATCACAGCCATGACATTTATTAAAAAAATTAATTTAAAACAGAAAAGTTAATGCGACTGAAATGTCTAAAATCAATAGTTTATGCGTTAAAAAATATTCCATTATTTATAGGAGTGAAAAGACTTGAATCAATAACAAATGTCTCTCTGATGCGGAGAGACATCTTCTCGATATCAGAGACCAAAAGAAATGAGAAAGAAATTGATCTTATTTTATCGATTTAATCTATCTTGGGGTTCATAGTAACTTCTTAATATAAGAAATTAGCATTTTGATTATGAATTGTAGTTTAAAAGAAATTGTATGAAAAGATTCAATTTCTTCTTTCCGGGAGCGAATCAACTAGAAATGGCAAAAAGTTTTATTTTTTCTCTCATTAGATATTAATTCTATTGAATATCTATTGAAATTTCGTATCTGTGTGTTATTTTTATTTATCTTTTATATCAAATAATTATTATTAGGAAATTTTCATTTTAAAGGGTAGTTTATTTGAAGTCCATTTTGAAAAACGCTAATAACTTCGTCGAAATTTTTTTTTAAAAATATGAATTTAATAGATATTATAAAAACAATTAATTATTAATAATTTAATTCACTTTTGAATGAAATTGATTCAGTACTTTTTGAGAAAATTGTCAAAAACCCCGAAAACCGTCTTTGAAAGGCCGTTTTAGAAACATTTTAAAATTCACATCCATGTCACAAGTCAATGTTTCGTTTCATATAAGTTTTTGAACTTTTTTCAAAGGCATCTTGTACTCTCAAAAAACGACGTTTTTTATACGGTTCAGATGGTTTTTGACGTTTTCCTCTAAAAGTTGTGGAACGATTTAGTTCATAAAAATTTTTAAGAAAAAAATAAAAACCGACTTCAAAAAATTAAGTGCAACAAATATAAAAATACACTAAAAGGTATAAAATAACTATTATCTTATTTAGTTACTAACTAAACGACGAAATATTAACACGAAATTACTTTTTAAAGTCGGTGCCAAACAAACTCTACCTATAAGCGAGCGTACCCGCCAAACGTACTAAGTAAGATCCGTCGAGTGCGATTCATAAAAGGTATATGTTTGGCACCAACTTCAAAAAGTAATTTCGTGTTAATATTTCGTCGTTTAGTTGTAACTAAATAAGATAATAATTATTTTATACGTTTTAGTGTATTTTTATATTTGTTGCACTTAATTTTTTGAAGTCGGTTTTTATTTTTTCTTAAAAATTTTTATTTTCTCTTTTTAGTGATGTTATTAATAGTGATTATATCATCAGAACTTGACCAAATTAATATGACACCATCCCTAAGACACCCCCTTTTGGATAAAAAAAGAACCATCGAAATCGGTTCATAAACAAAGAGGTTAGGTCTAAACAAACCTAAACAAACCTAATAAAAAAGGTCTAATACCTATGAAAAAAAATCGAAAAAAAATGGGACCAATCGGAAGCTAGACTGGACCCAATGCAAAAAAAATTTTCAAAATCGGTTGACAATTGGCGGAGATATGAGGTAACATAGGCACAAAAAAAAAAAAAAAAAAAAAAAAAAAAAAAAAAAAAAAAAAAATTCAATCGAATAGAGAACCTCCTCCTTTTTTGAAGTCGGTTAAAAATTGAAGTAAATTATTAATAATTTATTGTTTTATAATATCTATTAATTTTATATTTTTTAAAAAAATTTCAACGGAGTTTTTATCGTTTTTTCAAATTGGACTTCAAATAAACTACCCTTTAAAATACAAATATTTTTATAAAAAATACTTTTTCTAAAAGTTAAAAAGAAATAACAGTCAGATATGAAATTTCAAAAAATTAATTAGATATGTAATGAGTAAAAAATAAATCCTTTTGGCATTTCTAGTTGATTCGCTCTCGGCAGAGATCTTTTCATAAAATTTCTTTTAAACTACAAAATCCTTAATCAAAATGTCATTTTCTTATATTAAGAAGTTACTATGAACCCCAAGATAGATTAAATCGATAAAATAAGATCGAATTATTTCTCATTTATAATTCTTTTGGTCTCTGATATTGAGATGATGTCTCACCGCATCAGAGTCATTTTTTCGGTTTTTTTTCTTTTTAACATTTTCTTGAAAACCAATCAATCAATTTCGTTGAAAATTGAATATAATTATTAATAATCGATTGTATTATAATATTTATTAATTTCATATTTTTAAAAATTATTTCAAAGTAGTAATTAGCGTTTTTTCAAATTAGACTTTAAATAAACTACCCTTTAATATGCAAATATTTTAATAAAAACTATTAAAGATAAAAAAAAATTTCATAGATATGTAAATAAGATTTAATTGAATATGTGATGAGGAAAAAATTAAACACTCTTGCCATTTCGCTGCCCCAGCGAAGAAACTAAATGTTTTAATAACATTTCATTCAAACTAAGATTACACTCAGATTATTAAGATTAATGTGTATTTTTTTGAAGAAGTGAGCAAAGAGTTGAATTGTTTCTCAACTCGCGTTGAGTATATAATTAATACAAATTCATTTTCTCTCTTTGATTGATTCGTTTGCTCTCTGCTCCACTAACTTTTCAGCCTAACAGATCGATTGACTGAATTCGAAGTTGAAACGTAGTAGAAAACAAACGAAACTTTTAACTAAATCATAGGAATAATAAACAATGAAGAATTAATCTTTTTAATAGTGGAATTTGAAATGACAATTATAATTAGTATTTGTTTTGAGATCAATCAAAGTAGTTGATTTAAACCAACTGAAGCATTCTCAAAAACAGCTTCCGAACGTTCCTTCGAGCACGTATCCTTGTTTACAACAAAATCATTTCTAGTAAGACAATTTATAAATCCATATAATGATATGATGAAACACCTCGTCGACGCCATCTCGATATCCTCATTGCGGGAAACCACTAATAAGTAGCTTCGGCATTCATAGAGAACAGTGTGTTTTCCAACCTAGTTTTCTTTTATTTGGGGGAACCCTGGACATTAAAAAGATATCTGAAACCACGATAATGTTTCTGAAGGGGATAAATACCAAGAGTGCGTTATTGAAATTTCCGCGTGTGTGTGTGTGGGGGGGGGGGGGGGTTGAAAATTGTTGCATTCTTAACCGACTTCAAAAAAGGAGGAGGTTCTCAATTCGACTGATTTTTTTTTGTGTATGTTACCTGATATCTTCGCCAATTGTGAACCGATTTTGATAATTTTTTTATGCATTGGGTTCAGTCTAGTTTCCGATTGGTCCCGTTTTTTTTCATTGGTATTGGACCTTTTTTGTTATGTTTGTTTAGGCATAACTTCTTAATTTATTAACCGATTTCGATGATTCTTTTTATATTGGAAAGAGGGTACCTAAGGGGTGGTCCCATATTAATTTGGCCAAGTTCTGATGATATGGTCAACGACGAGTTAACGTAAATATCCAATTCTTATGAGCAAATAATCGAAATTATAATAAATAAAATCTTTTATAAAAAAATCAGTCTTGAAACGTTCATTTAAAACCAGCAAACGTTTCTAGAGAATTTCCATATTTATGAATTTAATTTTTTTATCATTTTCTGATTCATTCGCCCGACCCTTTCTCTTACGAGATGCATCCAAAATATTATATTAAGTCACTATTAATAACATCACTAAAAATTAAAAAATTAAAATAATTTTTATAAAAAATAAAAAATAAAACCGATTTCAAAAAAATTAAATTCAACAAATAAAATAATAAGAACTCAAAAATAAAATAGAATGCACCAAAAGGTATAAAATAATTATCTAATTTAGTTACAACTAAACGAAGAAATATTAACATGAAATCACTTTTTGAAGTCGGTGCTAAACAAACTATATAAGCGAGGGTACCCGCCAAACGTACTAAGTAAAATCCGTAATGTTTGATTTATAAAATGTATATGTTTGGCACCCACTTCAAAAAGTGATTTCATGTTAATATTTCTTCGTTTAGTTGTAACTAAATTAGATAATTATTTTATACCTTTTAGTGCATTTTATTTTATTTTTGAGTTCTTATTATTTTATTTATTGCATTTAATTTTTTGAAGTCGGTTTTATTTTTTTTATAAAAATTATAAGATCATTGTGGTAAAAATAAAAGTGGTCAACTCATCTAACTCTAACAAAAGGTAATTAAAAGGTCTTCTAATTTTTTAAAACTTAATAAAATGGGGGAAGTACTTTTCATGAAACTGGGAGGAGTCATGAAGCTAGGGTGGTCAATCCTGGTTTCTGTTTTCAATTTTTGATCGATTATATTCTTTATAATCCATATTGTCTTCTATACATTAAAGTTTTATTTATTTATTTATTTTTTATTAATAAACTATTCTTCGAGCACAGATGACATAATGCAAACAAACTCTGTGTTTATCAAAAAGTAAAAGTTTAAAAAACAAAGAATAAACTAAATTTCTTCTTGGGATTATTTTAGAACACATGAAACCTTGAAAATGTTAATGAAAATATTTCCAAGCGTGCAATTTTTCAAGCAATATAATACTAGTAAAAAAAGCAAGATTATTTTTGTATTTCATTGCAAAATGAGATAAGATTTAACAAAAACATTATTCATTTATTTATTTATTGTACCTAATATATATTTTTTTAATAAAAAAAATGCAAGTTTTATTATATAATATATCTTTTTGATTTCTATTTCATGTTAATGTAATATAATATATTTGTTTGAACATTTTAATTTATGAGTATGTTCCTCATAAAAAAAGAGATGCTTTATCAAGGGCGTTCGCCGCCAAAGCCCCCCCCCCCCATGCCTTGAAACTCTGTTTTTTTTTTAATTTTTTAAGAGGAAAAATATTGTTTTTATCCCAACTTTTTAGATATACAATATACAGTCAACTCTCGATAATTCGAAATCCAAGGGACTACAAGAAAAATTCGAATTATCGAGACTTCGCATTATCATGACGTTTGAATTATCAAGGGGAAAGAAATAAAATTCGAATTATTAAGACTTTATATTATATTTTTTTGAAAATAAGTATGAGCTTACATAGATTTTAAATATAGCCTCAAGTAAAAAAAGTAAAAATAATGAAAACGACAAAATAATTACATATTGTCGTCTTAAGGTATAAACCTGCTAACCACAATAAGGAAATTTTACAGCGCAGAGAAAAAACAAACAAAATTTAATTTATTGTCATGGAAAGAAACTATTTTCACATTTTTTTTTCTACAACTTACGATCGTAATTTTAAGTAGCAGTTTTACTTGGACGATGCTCCATCTCTTTTTCTTTCGAATGGTATTAATATGTCATATATGATAAAAATGGATTTAGCAAGTTTCTAAGGCGACGATATGTATTAACATTGCAATAGATACCTATATAGATAATAACATACCTAATTAAAAAATTAAGAATAGTTTTTTGCTAGGTAAAATTCGAATTATAAAGAGGAGAAGTGGCCTATTTCGAATTATAGAACGATCTCTCACCCTCTTATTACGAAAAAGATTTCGAGTTATCGATCGTATGAAAATATACAGCATTTTTTCGATTTACCGAAGTTAACAGCTGATGAGTTCGAATAATAGAAAAATTCGAATTATCGAGAGTCGACTGTATTTAGTAGTTTAGTACATAAAATTTGGTAACGTACTTACTTACGTACTTACTAACCTAATAACAGACATTTTGACAAAATAATTAATATCTCGTAAAACATAATTTTTTCGATGATCACTTACTAGAGGTTTTTTGTACTCCAAAACGTCATGGTTTCGCTCAATTTTTTATATTAAAATATTTTCAGCCGTTTTCGAAATATTTCGAAAAAATACTTTTGTATCAGGAATTGTAGGAAACTGGACAAAATAATCAAAAACACAGAGCTTTTATCAAATGGGCCAGACGTTTCGTCAATTTATTTCGACTTATCACTCTTTGTCAAAAAATAATTTTACTATGCGACGAAACATCTATGTTTTTGATTATTTTGTCTAGTTCCCTACTATTCCTGATACAAAAATATTTATTATGCACACGATTGATACAATAAGAAAGATATTTTTTACATTAATATGTTTAAAAAAATATCAGTATTAACAGGGGCGTAGCCATGAGGGGGTTTTGACCTCCCCTCCCCTCCTAAGGGCAAGGCTCATGGGATGAGTAACGGTAACGACAAACCGTTTCTTATGGTAAACTAACCGTGATTAAATATATTTCATATCTTTAATAAAGAATTATGATCTTTTTACTTTACCATACAGGGTATGGTCAAGTATTGTAATCGTGCATGAAAAAAGTGTTTTTTTTTCGTTGTTTTTTTCGAAATATCTCAAAAACGGCTGAAACTATTTTGATTAAAAAAATTAAGCTAAACCATGGCATTTCGCTCTACAAAAAAGCCCTAATAAGTCAACATCGAAAAAATGATATTTTTTGGGATAATAATTGTTTTGACAAAATGTCTGTTAGTCTGGTTGTCTGGTTGTTAGTTATTTATTTAGTTAGTCTGTGCGTTACCAAATTTTGTGGACGAGCTAGCTCAAAAACTAGTTTGAATACCGAAACCAAATTTCACACGTAGTTTTGGTCCATTGAGATTAAGAACTGATTAGATTTTGGTGGATATCGACCCAAAATTAAAAGGGTGGAGGGGGGCTAAAAATTAAAAATCTAGGTCATTTGACCAAACTCAACCAAATTTTGTATATATAATCAGTGGGACCCCAGAAGAATAAAAATGCAAAAACTAATCGCCCAAAATGTGGGAGGGGGGGCAGGGTCAAAAAATTAAAATCTTGGCCATTTACTAAACTCAACAAAATTTTGTATACATTATCAGTGGGACCCCAGTAGACTAAAAATGCAAAAACTAACCGCCCAAAATGGGGAGGGGAGGGGGAGTGCAGGGTCAAAAAATTAAAATCTTGGCCATTTACCAAACTCAACCAAATTTTGTATACATAATAAGTGGGACCCCAGTAGACTAAAAATGAAAAAATTAACCGCCCTAAATGGGGGGAGGGGGCGATTTTTTGCAAAAAATTGCAGTTTTTTAAAAATTCAACCTCATTACGGCAACGGGTTGCCATTATCCAATTAAGATGAAACTTTGTTTTAATTGTATCAAATTTAATCTCATTTAAAAATCTGTAGAATGGTCTTTGTCGAAAACCCGTGCTCTTTCATGGTCAAAATAGGAAAAAAATCAAAAAAAGTGCGAGTTTTTGGGATTTGGAGGAAACAGAAAAAATACGCCAATTTTTACTAGCGCTTGAACTCGGACGGTTGGTTGGAGAAAAAACCTAAGTGATGAAATATGTATGAAATTTTATGAACTTTCATTTTGAATAGGAAGGTTATATTTACGAAAAGGTGATAATTTTCGAGTTATAAGCAAAAAACCGCCAAAAATTAGATTTTTCTATCTTTTTTTGCATTTTTGACAATATTTCGTAACGAAATTTTGTTAGCAAATATCAGATTAGGATTCAGCACACCCAAAAACATAAAGGGTCGAAGAAATTACAACTACCCCAAAACTTTACGCGTAAAAACACAATTTAACTGGACCATTACTTTACCACACAGGGTATGGTCAAGTATTGTAATCGAAAAAAGTGGTTTTTTCCTTCTTTTTTTCGAAATATCTCAAAAACGGCTGAAACTATTTTGATTAAAAAAATTGAGCGAAACCATGTCATTTCGCTCTATAAAAAAGCTCTAATAAGTGAAAATCAAAAAATTATATTTTTCGAGATAATAATTATTTTGTCAAAATGTCTGTTAGTTTGTGCGTTACCAAATTTTGTGGACGAGCTAGCTCAAAAACTAGAGGTGAATATCGAAACCAAATTTCACACGTAGTTTTGGTCCATTGAGATTAAGAACTGATTAAATTTTGGTGCATATCGATCCAAAATTAAGGGTGGTGGAGGGGGTTAAAAATGAAAAATCTAGGCCATTTGACTAAACTCAATCAAATTTTGTATACATAATCAGTGGGACCCCAGATGTCTAAAAATGCAAAAACTAACCGCCCAAAATGGGGGGGTGTAGGATCAAAAAATGGAAATATATGCTTTTGTACCAAACTCAACCAAATTTTGTATACATAATCACTGCCCCCCCCCCCCCCAGGAGTCTAAAAATGCAGCCCCCTCCCTACATGATTATAAATAATTTTATTAAATATTAAATATAAGTGAGGGGCCAGGTTCTATGGTAAAGTCAAGTGGATGGCCACATCAGAACACGTCAGCTTATTTTATTTAATCCACAGGTTCCTTCGACCCCGGCCAATTCATTCAAGAAATTACTATTTTTTTCGTCTTTTTTAGAATCTAGTTTGACTTATAGGTTTTGCACCCTCTTGATATAACATCTTCTTATATTAATATGATTTAAAAAATATTAGTATTAGTACAAGAAGAGAAAAGGGGAAGGAAACGAGGCGGGGAAATAATAGGACAGGTCCAAGAAATACATATAGCATCTAGATTATTTAAAATTGACCTAAATAAACAAAAACATTTAATTGTAAATTCTAATACTTTCTATGTACCAAGGTTTCGTTGGGTTTTCTCCGTGTGCAGTGCACAGCCGTCAACTCTGTCCTCCAATCCGATTCCTAAGAAATTTCCCTCTCTTTCCTTTTCCCTCTCCTCTTCAGGGAGCCTTTGAGTCGCGTGGCTCGCTATAAAAAAAGTAAAGATGAATCGCATCATCAGTTAATCTTGAAAGTGCAGCGCTAACACTTGAACCTGCACTTGTTGAGTTCGCTTCTCTAAGCCTTATCATCGATCTATTAATAAAAATGTAAGTCATTTGACTAATTATATTAATTTCTTATTCAATATATTCATTCTATTATTATTTTTTTTTTTTTTGTTCTTGATATTAACCGATTCAAAGGTTCAATTTATGTTTAACTTGTATAATGTATTTTATACAATCGAACCACAATATATCGAAAATCTTTATAACATATATCGAATTTTTTTCAGGAACCTTTATTTTTTCATTAGAAAAACAATTTCTGTATATCGAATAAAAATTTATAGATACCGAAAAAAATTACATACGATAATTTTTCAATAAATACCTACCTATATAGAGATTTCGATATACAGAAATACATATTGCAATAAATTACATACATATTTGTATATTTTTTTAAATACATTTCTATGAAAGCTTAATTTTGTTAAGTCCTCTTTTTTAATCCCTAAAATTAACTATACAATTGCTTTTAGTAAGCAAATGATGACACATTTGCCATATATATTTCTGAATAGCGAATTTTTGTCCAGGAACCTTGAAGTATAGAGTTTCGGCTGTATATACATTTGAATAAAAATGAATAACTTCACTAAACTCAATTAGAATAACAGAAGAGAGCAATTAAACTAATAGGAGACATGGCCTTATCTATTATAACTCACTCGACTCTCTGGCTCACATTAAAAACGTTTCTGCCCTTTCCCTGTACAGTTCCGAAGAGCTGAAATCAATAATCCTACCTAAAGTCCGATTTACAAGGCCCAGCACACCTTCACTATCAAAAGGATAAGAAAATCAAACCAACTCTTTCGCCGAGTCGTTTATCCCTATGACCTACAGAAACTAAAACTCGCTTTCTGCCACCGTCTTACCTGTGACTTATAACTTCAGTTGTTTAAGGGCCAGTTGTATGTCGGTTGGTAAAGTCTTTGTAAAAGTTGTCAAAGGGTAAAACCTTAGAATTCACCTTGTGCCCGGCCGGATGGCCAATCAGATGACTGCGCTTCATCTGATTGGCCATCCGTCGGTACAAGATAAATTCTAAAGGTTTTACTCTTTGTCAACTTTTACAAAGACTTTACCAACCGACATACAACTGGCCCTAAGACCCATATCCACAGATACCTTCAACTCCTAAACGACCCACAAAATCTCTAATTTTCATTATGGAGAGGCCTTTAGGTTTACACCTTCTTGGTATAGCTCCTTCTCTCATCAAAATTATAAAACAAAGTCTAAATTATCCTTGGATAAATTTGCCTATTTTTCAATTATACCTTCGATCCCCACCCAGCCCATAAAATCACCTCTTCTTCTTCTTTTCACGATGGAGGGGCCAACCCAGGCCTTTAGGGGATGCACCTTTTTGGTGCAACTTCTTCTCTCATCATTTTCTTAAAAAAAAATTATACCTATTAGATTTAAAACGAACCATAGAAATAAACCAAAAAACTATAAATCTTGTCTTTAAAAAATAGTTTTTCTTCCCTTCTATAAAATTGTTCAAAATGGAAATAGGCAGTTTTCTTATTAATGTGACGATATTTATGTTTGATAAAAGACTTCAATTAAATTTCTCTTTAGGCCATGAACCATGAATGATCTAATATAAAAAAAAACTTTCAAAAATATTACAGGAAAAATTCCTAGAACAGAGCTTCTTAAGTAATATAGAAATGATTCATCTCAAGAATTAATCATCCAAATGTTGTAATTGTGTTTAATAATAATCAATAGTTTCTTTCGTGGCAGATGTCTGAAACATGTTCGGGATTTTTTTAAGATGGACCTGAATCATTTAACAGCGCATAGCAACTGAGGATATCTTGGGTTGGGATTTTTCAGTCTCGTTAAAGTCCAATCGAATAGATTCGGAACATATCCAGAATTAAATATTTGTTTACCATAAACGCAGGATTGTTTCACTCTGAACATGTAATTTTTAAACCACAAACGATCAAATTTTAACTGTGCAATGTGAATTAGAGGATGTTCCGGACATGTACCATGAATGAAGCTAATACTAAATAATATTATAAAAATAAAAGTACTGAAAGGACATCATTATTAAAATTCTTCTAATCGGTGTGAGGTATATACAATTAAATCAACAACCAAGATAAGAACAATTTTTAATTTATAGAAAATTCCTTCTGTCAAAAACTGATATCCTACATCTGATCTCAACTTGTGACTATATACCTCGCATCGTTTGGAAGAACTAAATAATATATTTTCTAAAGAGTTAATTCTCTATACTAGTGTAAATTGATGGACTTAATAATATCATATTATTCTTAGCTTATACAGTCTAAACTTAGTTCCTGAACCAAACTAATACTACGTATCAAACAGGGGCGTGAGTGGGGATTACCTCTTTTTTTTGAAGCTGGGAGAATATTGTCAAAAATCAAAAAGGAAAATATTAAAAAAATATGTTTAGCTAATTTGAAAAATTTCTCGAAAAAAAATTGTGGTGGGGTGTGCACAAATTCAGCGTTATGGCACTTCATTTTTTACTTTACCATACAGGGTATGGTCAAGTATTGTAATCATGCATGAAAAAAGTTGTTTTTTTTATTCTTTTTTTCGAAGTATCTCAAAAACGGTTGAAACTATTTTGATTAAAAAAATTGGACGAAACCATGGCATTTCGGTTTACAAAAAAGCTCTAATAAGTGGACATCGAAAAAATTATATTTTTTGAGATAATAATTGTTTTTTCAAAATGTCTCTTAGTCTGGTTGTTAGTCTGGTTGTTAGTCTGGTTGTTATTCTGTTAGTCTGTGCGTTACCAAATTTTTGTGGACGAGCTAGCTCAAAAAATAGTATGAATATCAAAACCAAATTTGACACGTAGTTTTGATGCATTGAGATTAAGAACTGATTAGATTTTGGTGCATATCCACCTAAAATTAAGTGGAGTGGAGGGGAAGGGAGGTTAAAAATTAAAAATCTAGGCCATTTGAGCAAACTGAATCAAATTTTGTATACATAATCAGTGGGACACCAGAAGTTTAAAAATGAAAAAACTAACCCCCTACATGATTATAACTAATTTTATTAAAAACAAAAAGGGGCCAGGGTGTATGGTAAAGTTAAGTGGATGACCACATCAGAACGTGTCAGTTTATTTAAGTCTACATCCCTGGTTTCGAACTCTTGGTGCAAACGACTCTGTATTGGTTCTAGAACAGTATGAGTATCAAACATAGTTGTGTAAACGCATGTCTATTAAAAATAATTCATTCGCCATTTTTAAATATCATAAAAATTCTTTAATATCAAGATAACATGCGTTGGCGTATAAATAAAGTCTGCAACTCTTTTATGAGCTTGTCATTAAAGAATCAATTATACTTTCATCTGTATTAATTTTGTTTAATAAAATTGCCTTTAACTGACAGCTTCCCATCTAAAGGATAAGATATACCTACGCATTTCAAAAGTGAAGAAAAATGAAAATAAATTTGTTTATATTGAAAATTTTATAACTTCATCTAAAAATAGTTATAGTTTATTTTTTATTTTTTCACACTTTTTAAAAATCATGAATGTTTACTTTTAAAAAATAACGTAAGATTTATTTTTATTTTTGAATTACTAATCACATTTATGATAAATTATTTATTTATTTATACATTTTTCCAAGTCATGCTAGGATTAAAACCTGTTAAAATTTGTTTAATAAAAAATCAAATCAAATTATCAAATTGTAGTAAATTTGAAAAGGTACACTTTCATTTACTTAAGATACGTCTTTTTACAAGTAACAAAGGGTAGATGGTAAATGGAGGGACTGGGATGGCCAATCAGATGACAGGCAATGAAAGTGCCTGTCATCTGATTGGCCACCCCAGTCCCTCCATTTACTATCTACCCTTTGTTACTTGTAAAAAGCATTTACTTTGCGACATACAACCGGCCCTAAGACAGCGGGTTCTCGATTGAAAGGGATCTACATTTTTAATTTTGTGGCGGTTACATTATGATCAAGTTCATAGCCATAATTTTTTTTTTTTTTTTTGGAGGGGTGGTTTGTTGCTTACACACCAAGGGATTAGGATAAACTCCTAGGAAAAGGAGACATGTCCTCCCAGATTGCTTTTTTATCAGAGTATTTTTTTTATTAAATTTTTATTAAGGTAGTTCTTTCGCGACAATCCATACAAAAAGTTTTAGGCTCGTAACCACTCTACATATACTTAAACGGTGCTAAAGTGTAGGTTATGTTTTTTATAAAGTGACTATACCTTTCACACTACTATATCCTCTTTATGAATGAATCGTTTTCAAGCCATTGATCTTATATCCCATCCACTAAAAATACTCGCCCAAATATGTTTTTTTTATTTTTATTTTTTATCAAAACTACGAGCTAAATATTTTCAATTTTTTTTAAGATATTCCGAATATATTATTCTAACAAATATTAGTTTTTCATCAAGATGTTGAAAGTCCTTCAATGAAAAAAAAATAAATAATGATCATTTTCCCACCCTTTCCCTATTTAGCATATGTAAAAATTTCATTTTTAATTACAGTTATTTCATGTTTGGCGTGGTCAAATTTTAAGTGTGTTTATTATGCTTTTAATGGCTTACATTCCAAGTTTCGAAGACTTCTTGAATTTTTACATTTGTGAAAGTTTATTTATATCCTGTAAAACTTAGATTTTTACCCCAACATTTCGGGTAGGGGGTTCTAACAGACTGACTAGTCCGTAGCGAAACCTACAGGGGTAAGGTATAATGAATTCAATTGAAAATTTTATTTTACTTGTTCAAGTTTGGAACTGACTGAAATGAGGAGAAAAATAATTTTCACTGAAGTTTTTTTCTCTCTCCGTCTGGAATGATAAGTCAAGAACGAAAAGGTGTAGGTCAGAGGTTCTCAACCCTTTTCTTCCAATGAACCCCTTTTGCAATTTTGTAAGAATGCCATTCCCCCCTTTCCAGGATTGTCTAACTCAAAAGAGTATTTCAAATCATATATTTTAATATTGAAAATATAAAGTATCATATTTTAATTTCGAGATTAAGATAAGTAATATTTACCTAATGAGAAAGCTGAGGTTGTTTTTTAACTAGTTCTATAATACGTTGCTTAAAACTTTTTAAATTTGTATGCAGATTAATTCCCACCTTGAAATACTAAAATTCCCCCTTGGAGGGAATTCCACCCCTGGTGTAGTTAGTTCGATTTGGTGCCAAAATGTTTATTTTTCCAAAATGAAAAGCTGATTAAATTTTGGATTTCCTACCCGAGTCGTTTAAGTCCTACTTTAATCCCTCTGGTCCTAAATAGAACCGATTTAGAGCCGCCTAAGCTCCTACATTGAACCCCGAGATCCTACCATTTACTCTGACGTACTACTTTTTGCCCCCAAGTCCTAAATAAGAACTACCTTAGGGGACTCAATCTAGGGTTTAAATTTCGACTCGGGAAACTTCAGAAATTCCGGTCGAAAAAATGAATTGTTTTCCGGGAACCTTTCGAATGATTTGAGCCTGGCAAGGAGCAAACGGAACCCTTATGCTAACTTTCATCTTTCCACCTCAAATCGTGATTTGACAAAAAAGTTTGTCAAAGCACTAAAATTTGGGGAAAATATAGTTTCCAATTTTTTCTAGAATTTTTCTGATAGAAAGACAAGTTTTCTGATCCCTCAAAATTCGAATATGACAGATATAATATTACAACAATTTCGCCAGAAAAAAAGGAGGACAATCCACTAGGACTGGCATCTACTCTTTGGGTGTTTCTTGGATTATTAGAGAACGACGCTACGGTCGACATCTAATCAAATCCTCACCTTCTCAACATCCAGTATGCAAACACCTGCATCCAGTTCTGCGTTAGCCATTAAGGACATCCTTGGCAATAGGCCAGAAAAGATGCATCTACTAAATAGCGGACTCAGGGGAAATTTCACGAACCCTGACGCAAATTCGCAAAATATTGAATAGCATAGAAGTTTCAACGAGTAAAACTTGTTTCTATATTTTATTAGATATGTGTTTATTTTTTATTAACAATTTATTAAATAATTTATTAACTATAAATTAACTTTTCAGTTTCCATCAATATTAAAGTGCTGTTTTCAAGATTTATGGTAGTTGTTTCACGACAATACGAGCAAAATGTTAATGCTACAGTATATAGAACAGACAATAAGGATTCATAATTCATAAGCCCAAAACTTTTTGCTGTTTATGAACCTATTCTAGCCAATCCCGTGCTCGTTTGACAAATCTGGCAACACTGTCCGAGCTTGTATATATTTTATGATAGAAATTTCAGATAAAGTACATTATAAAGGGAGATTTATCAAACAAAAAGTTCTTAATAAGCGATTGAAAGCTGTTGCGACAATTGCTGAAGGAAAAAACGTCAAAAAAATTACTAAAGTTAACCGAATTTTTAGGTTAAATAAATGCTTTGTTGCCAGCTTGTTTTTAGTATAAATTTTTCATAATACATGTTTCATTATTTATTCATTATTATCTCAGAAACTATGTATTAACTATGAATTAAAATTTTCTTAAAAAATGTATTAGTTATTGTTTAATGTTGGTTTAGTTTTTTATAAAAATGGTAAGAAGAGTTTCTTAATTATAATTAAATATGTATGTAAACTTTCCGATATACCGTATAGTGCAATGCATAGGAGTCTGAAAAACTCTATCTTTCGAATTTAATAACTCCGGAACTATATTGTTTATAAATTTCGTTTTACCACCAATCGATGCACAAGTATTTAAATAATAATCTGTCCAAATTCCAAAAAAATCCTAAGAAAACCCATATGGTGAAACAACTACCTTAACCAAATGTTTTATTTAACCAAGTAAAGACCACGCGTAACCTTAACTCTTCGGGAAACTTTTTAGAACTATAAGATTGGAGTAATTTTTGGAGACGGACTGATAAGTGAATTAAGTGGATATCGATGAGGCAGTCCAAAAAAGAAGAAGATAATTTACACTATCTTTTTATTCATAAAACCGGCGTTTCGGAGGCTATTCCCTCCTTTTTCAGGGTTTTGAAAAGTCAGTGAAGGAAATCCAATGCGACATTCCCTCTGTCTCCTCTTTCAGTGGCAGTAACAATGAAATACAATATATTATTGTTACTGCCACTGAAAGAGGAGATAGAAGGGAATGTCGCATTGATATTTTCTTCATTGACTTTTCAAAACCCTGAAGAAGGAGGGAATAGCCTCCGAAACGTCGGTTTTATGAATAAAAAGATAGTGTAAATTATCTTCTTCTTTTTGGACTGCCTCATCGATATCCACTTAATTTTAGAACTATCGTGGAAACTTTTAAGCCTTTAAGTTTCTACTATATCTCTTGCCAACCTGCCCACATGGGACGTGACCTTAACTCCACTGTTGCTTTTTTTCGGGTTCCTATTGAAATTTTATAAGACCCCCATGTTTTTCCACTTCTCCTGCTATTCCGCCAAGCTGTCGCACCAATATTTGCCCTCTTCAATATTTGATCCAGATCAGACAAATGTTCTCCGTTAGAATTTTAATTCGCCTCGCCTCCCTCCACATACCAAACTTCATCTTTTATATACCATATACATAGATTAATTGAATTTAAATGCTTCGATTAATATCATTATTACACACAAGCTGCTAGTATGTCTCGAATCCCCAAAAATTTGGTCTCCAAAAAACGCATACCCCTCAAAAAAACAACATAACTTAACTATCTTTAATATAGAGGAATAACTCTTAATAACCCAGCTTATCTCTTATTAAATTCTTATAATAGAAATAAATTTATAATCAATATAAAATTTTGCTGAAGATTTTTTTCTATTGAAACTTAAAAATCCTACGATTTTACTAGCTTCCACTGATACAACTAGTTGTTCTGCAGTGTACTTAAATATAGGGTGGGGCATAAAGATCTCCCACATTTTGAAGAGGTATAAAAAATGAAAAAATTTAACTAGAAAAAACTGAATATATTTTTGAAAAGAACATAAAATAATTTTTTTAAATAGTATGTGTTTTAAACATTATCAGATAAAATAAACTGCAACGGATCGTTGCTAAACTTTATCCAAATTCATTTGAAATATTAATATGTTTGTTCCTTTATTATTAATCAGATATCACTTAAAATTTGTAGTTCATATTGACATTAATTCAAAAATAATTCTCATTTAATAGTCGAGGAATAACCATTCTACATTTGATTTTTGACATTTCGGTTATTATTGTAACCATTGCTGAAGACATGGAGGAATGGACTTAAAATCAAAAATAGCCATCGATTCTCATCTAATACTTGAGGAATAACAATTCTACATTAGGTTTTTGACGTTCCTCTAGTATTAGATAAGAATCGATCGTTATTTTTGATTTTAAGTCGATTCACTCCATGTCTTCAGCAATGGTTACCAATAATAATCGAAACGTCAAAAACCTAATGTAGAATTGTTATTCCTCAAGAATTAGATGAGAATCGATGGCTATTTTTGATTTTAAGTCGATTCCTCCATGTCTTCAGCAATGGTTACCAATAAAAACCGAAACGTCAAAAATCCAATATAGAATGGTTATTCCTCAAGTACTAGATGAGAATCAATCGCTATTTTTGGTTTAAAGTCGATTCCTCTATGTCTTCAGCAATGGTCACCAATAAAAACCGAAACGTCAAAAATCCAATATAGAATGGTTATTCCTCAAGTATTTGATGAGAATCAATCGCTATTTTTGGTTTAAAGTCGATTCCTCTATGTCTTCAAGAAATGGTCACCAATAAAAACCGAAACGTCAAAAATCCAATATAGAATGGTTATTCCTCAAGTACTAGATGAGAATCAATTGCTATTTTTGGTTTAAAGTCGATTCCTCTATGTCTTCAGCAATGGTCACCAATAAAAACCGAAACGTCAAAAATCCAATATAGAATGGTTATTCCTCAAGTACTAGATGAGAATCAATCGCTATTTTTGGTTTAAAGTCGATTCCTCTATGTCCTCAGATATGGTCACCAATAAAAACCGAAACGTCAAAAAAAAGGGGGAGGGCAAAAATGAAAATTCTAATCCTTTCGACCAAACTCAAGCAAATAGTATATTCTGTGAACCCCCAGATGGCTTGAAATGCAAAAACTAACCACCAAAAATGGGGAGGAGGGTCAAAAATGAAAATTCTAAACCTTTTGATCAAACTCCGGCCGGCGGAGTTAGGCGAGCATCATTTTAGGACAAACCTATTGTATTTTATATATATTCAATTTTTTTCTATTTGTAATATTTACATTGATTCTGAAGAATTTTTACACATGGCAAATATTGTTTGTACATTAATGTAAGCAAAAAGTTCTGTGTATAAAAATTAAAAATTTCTTAAAGATACCAGGTTCCCTAGCTTTTACCCTGGATCATTTGAGTTGTTTAAGTGTTAGAAATATATGCGAAATATGTTCGAAGTAAACATGTACCCTATTTTTTTATTGGAAGGAGGGGAATTTTTTGAAAAAAATCAGAATTTTATAAATATATTCTGGCTATTTTATTTTATTTATGCACTGCAGCAAGCACCAATGATAGTAAGGTAGCCGTCTTTTGCGATTCACGCCATCTCTCGGATTCCCCGACAACTTGCTACTAATATATGAATTACCTAGCATGTAACAATATTAAAAAAAGAAATGAAAATTCAATTTATGAAATAGATAGAGTCTTATAAACTTCATTAAACAATTCGTCCTTTCATCCAGAATGAAAATATTAATTAATACTACCAATCTCTATTGATTATCGGTCTTTATTTATTAATATCTCTGGTAATAGAAGGTGAAATTCACTTTTTAAGAACTCAAATGATTTGTCATATTTCTAAGTACCTATATATGACTAGTTTTTTATAGATACCTCATAGATTTCAGGAACGAAGTTATTTAGGTAGAGCTGATCATAGGAAAAAGATTCGTAAGCCAAGATTCTTGAAAAATATCGGATCTGGTATTAATTTGTGGAATAGTTTGTCTATTACTATTTGGGATTATAGTCCTCTGCCCCTATGATTAAGTCAATTATAAATTATGTTAAGTCCTAATGTCCTAGAGTTGTGAAAAATTTTATTTAGTTCTCACAAGCAGAGTTTAGCTGAGGTGCTAGAGAGAGGTCATACCATCGTTGTTAAGGTTTGACCAGGTTTCCTTAACAACTTATGGCAAATGTCGGGATGGCTAATGCGTCGTTTGCTCCTGGTATCGGGTTTTTGCGCGGAATTATTTAAATTACGTTTTATCTTTTGATGGAAATCTATGATCATGTTATTTGTTAATGAGCATACATTTCTATTTTTTTTCTTGTTTGTTAATTGTTAATTTCTTGTATTTGATTTGTATTGATGTTTTATTAATTCGGTAGTTAATTTGTATTGATGTTTTGTTGACCTAGCCACCGAGGTCTTGTGCCTCTAAGCAGGTCGAGTAATAAAGATTTATTTATTTATTATTTTGGAAATTTGCGATCAATAACACTGTTTGGAGTATACTGCCTCTGTAAAATTGCGAAAATTTGGAGTTCCGTATTTATATGTTAATAAATGGTAAAACGATCTGAAATTTTGATTACGGATTCTCTGAGAGTAAATTTACCCACCTCCAGAGTTTTATTAAAATTTGAAGGATTTCATTTTTCAAGACGGCTACCTTAAATTAATACATATTTTTCATAGTTGCGATTTTTTCTTAGCTACTTATCATTCCTTTGTGATTTATTTATTATTATATGCTATATCGTATATTTATTGTTTTTTATTATTTAAATAATAATTTTTTTTATGCTTGCAGATTAATTTCATAATTTTGCATGATGTCAAGTCAACCGAAACCAGATGACAGGACATATCAAAATGAATTAGCTTCAAGATTAGGGGCAAATCTTGAAAGAAGACGCAGACATCAACAAGCTCCATCGCCTTCAAATTTGGAGGAAAATTTAGCTACTCTTTCTCTTGGTAAATTATAAAAATGTTCTAAATTGAATTGAATTTTGCATTTTATTTAGGTATGAAAAAAATCGAAATGTCATATGGGTAGATATCGAATAACTTTAGATAGTTATTGAGCTGAAATTAGGCAAATATATTTGTACTAATAAAATGCATATCTCTGCCAATTTAGTAGTTCAAACCGTTTAATGACAACAAATTGCTAAATCACTCAAATATGCGAAGAGAGTATTGAGTCTTGAAAAAGTTTACCTTTTTCTTCCATTCTATGTCAAATATACATAAAACATCAATGCCTCGTAGCTGAAAGAGGAGCTTCAATATTCTCTGGCCACCCTGGATGGAATTCAGAGGGGAGCTATCAGATTAATAAGAAATCCAGCCTTAAGGGGGTTCGTGACTGTTTATCATTTTTATAAGAAAATTCTCGAATTTTTACCATCGAATCATTGATGCATTAAATATTTATTCCCGAAATTTGAAGTTGATCGTCTGTCCCATTACGGAGAAATAAATTATTGAAAATTGTCCTTTTAAAAAAAAATTTAGAAGGCCGAAGTTGTCACTCTGCAGAAATACAAAAGATTTTTTCGAAGGTCAACAACCAGATAGATAAGCTGTCCCAAACCTCCTTAACTACCAACAGGGGTATAACTAGACATTTAGGGGTCTCGGCGCATGGACGCAAATTGGGCCCCCAAATAATGCAACATTATCTTGGGAGTACCCTTACCTCGCCCCCGACAAGCACTCACAATTCCTTGGCCTATCCTAGAAACGTCTCCGCCTTTTCTCTTTTTACTTTACCGAATGAATGGTCAAGTATTGTAATCGTGCATAAAAAAGTGTTTTTTTCCTTCTTTTTTTCGAAATATCTCAAAAACGGCTGAAACTATTTTGATTAAAAAAATTGAGCGAAACCATAGCATTTCGGTCTACAAAAAAGCCCTAATAAGTGAACAAAATTATATTTTTTGAGATAATAATTGTTTTGTCAAAATGTCTGTTAGTCTGTCTGGTTGTCACTATGACTTCTAGAAAGTGAAACTCTCTTCCCGTCTCTGTCTTTATGGCGACATATTCAGTCTTTTAAGACCTGTATTCTTAGGTACCCTCAACTCAGACCTAATCTCTAAAATTTCTTCTCCTTCTTTTACGATACAATTTTGATAATCAAGAATATGGAAGTATATGAATTTTATTATTTATTTATTTATTTGTTTACTTTTTCAGAAGAAAGTAGATCAGCTTTAAAAGTAGATTTATGTGGATTATATGCGGAAGAGAATGCAAAAAGTCATCAGACGTCGAAATTTGAGCTTACCCAGCAAGGACCTGAATCTGGAGGAATTCCATCCTCCCCTGTCTTAAGAAGAGGCCTGCCTTTCTATATGACTGTTCGATTTGATCGACCTTATAACCCTGAAATCGACACGATTCGAATTCATTTCTATTTTGGTAATTTTATCTTTATTAAGCATTTTTCAAACAGTCAAAAATTCATTTTTGAAATTTATTAATTATGAGTTTTAATAAAATCACACATAATTAATTATATTTCATTGTTGGTATCCATAATCAAATATTTAAAAGGATCCTAGGGAGTTGGACAAGAATTTAAATCAAACGCAAAGTTTTTTAATTAAATGGGTCAAACGTTTCGTCACTGATTAGCGACTTCCTCAGTGGCTCATTTTATAAACTTATTTGTCAGGTGTTATAACTACAAGAAAAAACATTTCAAAGAGTAATTCTTCACCGAATGAGGAAGTAGCTATTCAGTGACGAAACGTTTGGCCCATTTATTTAAAAAACTTTGGGTTTGATTTAAATTCTGGTCCAACTCCCTACGATCCTTTTAAATAATTAATTATAATTATTTATTGAACCCTAATAAATACTACAAAAAACTACATATAATACTACTTTATTAATTATGGTTTTCAAAACATTCTAAAGGTCCACGACCATCGGTAGCTAAAGGAACCCGAGCTATTCTAAACGTTGTAGGAGATAAAACACTTAATCCGAAATCTTGGGATATACGAATCCATCATCAGAATGAAAGTACCATTACTTTTGAGGTATTTATTTTTTTTAATTGCTCTATTCTATAAATGTATATGAATTTTATTTTTTCTATTTTGACGAGGAATTATTTATAACGATCATTTACTGACATCTCAACCTTTTTTGATTCCCCATATCATATCACATTACTAGGCTCACTAAAATTATACTTTTAAATAAAACATAAAATTATTCAGTATAGTTGGCGTTAGGAAATAGAAGCATAAGATGAGGAACACCACTGTCCTATGGAGATAAGGTATAGAGATAGAGCTATAGTTGAACTATCTCGCTCAGGCTTGTCCAACCTGCGGCCCTAGATGGCTATCAATGTGGCCCGGCAAAAAATCGCAAACTTACAAACTTTATGATATTTTTTAACCGACTTCAAAAAAGGAGGAGTTTCTCTATTCGACTGATTTTTGTTTTTTTTGTGCCTATGTTACCTCATATCTCCGCCAATTGTGAACCGACTTTGAAAAAAAAAATTGCATTGGGTCCGATTGGTCCCATTTTTTTCATAGGTATTAGACCTTTTTTGTTAGGTTTGTTTAGGCCTAACTTCTTTGTTTATGAACCGATTTCGATGATTCTTTTTTTATTGGAAAGGGGGTATCTTAGGGATGGGCCATATTAATTTGGTCAAGTTCTGATGATATGATCACTATTAATAACATCACTAAAAAGAGAAAAATAAAAATTTATTTTAAGAAAAAAATAAAACTGACTTCAAAAAATTAAATGCAACAAATAAAATACACTAAAAGGTATAAAATAATTATTATCTTATTTAGTTACAACTAAACGACGAAATATTAACATGAAATTACTTTTTGAAATCGGTACCAAACAAACTATACCTATAAGCGAGCATACCCTAAAAACGTACTAAGTAAGATCCGTCGAATGCGATTCATAAAAGATATATGTTTGGCACCGACTTCAAAAAGTAATTTCATGTTAATATTTCGTCGTTTAGTTGTAACTAAATAAGATAATAATTATTTTATACCTTTTAGTGTATTTTATTTGTTGGATTTAATTTTTTGAAATCGGTTTTATTTTTTTCTTAAAAATTATTTTTTTTACATATGGTAGATTGGGAAAGGGTGGGAAAATGATAATTATTTTTTTTTTCATTGAAGGACTTTCACCATCTTGATGAAAAACTAATATTTGTTAGAATAATATATTCGGAGTAACTTAAAAAAAAATTGAAATTATTTACCTCGTAGTTTTGATAAAAAATAAAAAAAAAAAACATATTTGGGCGATTATTTTTTAGTGGGGGGAGGATATAATATCAGTGGCTTGGAAACGATCCATTCATAAAGAGAATATAGTAGTGTAAAAAGTACAGTAACGTTAAAAAAACATAACCTAAAATTTTAGCACCATTCATATTTATAGAGTGATTACGAGGCTAAAACTTTTTGTGTGAATTGTCGCTAAAGAACCTCCTTAACAGGATAGTTAGCAATGAGGTATTCATAAAGTGATTCTTTTATAATTTTATTTATTCAAGAATCTATTTTCAAGTATGAATCACACAAAGAATGAAGTTAGATCCAAAATATTTGATGAACATTTTAAGAATTCACTGAGAATTCCTTTGAGCCACATTTCGATGGATTAATGTCCCAAAAACAATGCCAAACCTCTACACTATAATTTTATGTTGCTGATCTGTCTCTTACTTTTATAATCTATATAATAAAAATGAATTTCTGTTTCTTCGTAAGTGCAGATCTCTCAAATGCCTGGACCGATTTGGCTAATTTTTTTAAAAAAATGTTCGTAATAGTCCAATTCAGGTTAATACATAAAAAAAATTGGAAAATTCAGGACAAACTAAAAAAAAATTCAGGTTAGCCAACATAGCTTGCCAAACAATAAAAGAACTAAACTAGCAAAAAACAAGTGTTGGCGGCCCTGTTTGTAAGATTTTTGAGTGTCATTCATTCTCAATAGTTCTAACCACATTATCGTTGAAGAAGAATTTAATACTGCAACAAAGATTTAAAAAAAAAATCGTTATGATAACTAAATTTTTGAAAAAGTTATGGTTATTTAAAAAAAAGCTATTTTTTCAAAAATTCCTAACTTCTTTTGGGTTGGGTGAAAAAATTTGAAAAAAATTCTGAAAACCGTCTTTAATAGAGTAGAAAAAAATAAAAAAGTTTCAGCCAGGCTTTTGATTATATATATATAGATGAAAAATATTTAATTTAAAATAAAAAATGTTATTTAAAAATCATTTTTCTTAAAAATACCCTTGGGAATCTCATCTAATCTTTTTTTTATTGTATTTAAGATCCTCAGCCATTTCAAAAGAACTAAGCCTTTTGGCTTTTGTATTCGAGCTCATTCATTCATTTCAATATTATTTATTTATTTCAAAGTTAATTATAAAGGATTATTGAAACTATACTAACTAAACTAACTGAAAGGAATTAATTAGCTTTTAGAATTTCTTTAAAAATATATTTTAAAGATTAAAACCAAAATTCAATTAGCCCGTAGAATTCTTTAAAGAAAACAAAATCATTTGAAAACCCATTGTTATATTGTTTTGAAATCTAGGAAATTTCAGCCTATTGAAATTATTAAAAACCTATTTTGAGCCTAATTAAACCTAAATTTTCTATAATCTAATAATAAACTTTAAAAGTTTATTATTTTTTAATTGGATAATTCTCCCCAAATGACGACTTTTGCCTTATTTATTGAATTTTTACAAGACAAAAACTTTATTTTAATTTAAGTTGAAAGGTTCTTTTTGCCGAATAATTGAGTAGCAAAAGGGAGCAATAAAATATTGTCTTCTGCTGGAAAAATAAATTTTTTAAATTCATTCATAAAGAGATATACTTTGTCCTCTTCATCAATCTATTAAAATTAATTCACAAGAGTTGATATATGAAAGTGTTCTCTGTATAAAACATCAATAAAACAGCCACACGGCGGTCCAGGGGGCTCCGCCCCCTGGCAAACAATAGGCCCGCCAAAGGCGGGCCTTAAGCTAGTAAAAAATATTTATAAAGTAACCAAGCTTAATTTCTTAAGTATATTAAGTACATATTCTACGTTTTTTTGCTTATCAGCTATTATTAGCGTTAGTGTATTTTATGTGTGGCCCAAAACAGCTTATATTCTTTCAATGTGGCCCAGGCAAGCTAAAAGGTTGGACACCCCTGATCTAGATAATGAAAGGCATGAAAAGGACAAAAGTGTTAGAACGTCCATGTTTCTATTTTCGTGACACAAACTATATCTACGTGTTTCGAATTCAACCAAAGTCTAATAAATTCTCATTCTAAATTTAAAACGATCAAGATAAGAGAAGAGGCAGCCAGGAAAATAAATTCTACGGTTGATATTTTAATTAAACATTCAATTTTCATCAAGACATAAAAGTTTTAACTTAAATGTTTAGTTAAAATATCGACAGTAAAAAATTAAAAATTGTTATTTTCCTTGCTGCCTCTCCCCTTATTTTAAGTTATACTTATAATAGAATCAAGTCTTCATTATATTAAAGTGCACTCAAAAATTGACCATTCCCGGTGAAACGTTTTCAAACATTTTTCTAAAAATTTTATTTCTCTTTAAATATTGTTTTTTCGGTTTATATTTCTTTACTAATTTTTATAGGCCTTAATGCTATGATTTTGCTCAATTTTTTTTTTATTAAATATTTTATCCATTTTCGAGATATTTCGAAAAAACGAAGCAAAAAGTAAATATTTTCTCCTCTATTAAAATACTTACCCCACATGTTAAATCAATGTGTGGTTTACATAATCTTACTAATTCATTATTATATTAAATACAAGTTCTTTTTGCTAATACCCTCTTGCGAAGGACCTATTATTTCGTGATTTTTATTTATTTGATTTGATTTCACGAAATTTCAACAGTGTAAATTCACGCTCATATGAGCTATAAGAGTTATATTCTAATTAACACATTAGTAAATTCATTAAGATCACATCGACTTAGCCTGTCGATAGTCTGATTGAACTATGTATGTATATTTATTAATACTTAAAAACGGCTTCAGAATTATGAGTCGAAACGTCATGAATAAATCATAAAACTTTATATAATTTTCTGATTTCTCCATATATGCTCTAACCCAAACTTTTCACAGCTTATTAAGAAAGCTTCAACCAAGAATATTCGTAATAAATAAAATAAAAACTCTCATTTAAAGGTTCAAATCCCAGTCACAGCTCAAGTGGGACTCTGGCGATGTCTTATCCAAACAAATCCGAGTGGCATTGAACAACCCAGAAATGTCCATCAATGTCAAGATGATATTTATATACTTTTTAATCCCCGGTGTCAAGGTAAATTATTGAAACTAATTAACTCTTTTTTCGCCTAGTATATAGATAAATAATATTTGTTTGTTTTTCAGATGACCCAGTCTATATGGAAGACGAGTCCCTTTTGGCTGAATATGTCGAAAACGATGTCGGAAAAGTGTGGGAGGGAGCAGCTAAATATCCAAAAGGACGTCATTGGATTTATGGTCAATACGATGATTGTATTTTACCTGGAATTTGTTTTCTCTTGGAAAAATCGGGTTTGGCTCATGCTGAAAGAGCAAATCCAGTTAAAATTGCTCGCGCACTATCAGCTGTTGTAAGTTTTAAATTTTAATTTCGATCTAATTATAATATTAGTCTTAAAGTATTTTTTGCCAAGAAAAGCAGATTTGTTTAATTTATATACATATATTTATAAGTAATAAAACAAGAGTGCTTGTAAATAATAATTATACATATGAAGACTCAATAGAGTTCATGGGTTAAGTAACATTTCGTAAATTTTTCAGATTTCAGTAGAGGAAATTTAAATATTCATTTTATGAAAAAAAATACTTAAAACAACCCAATCGAGTTTAAGAAATATATCATTATGATTCCAAATTTATTTCTTACAGTAAAGGAAGTACATTTTAAAAAATAACAAGTAAAATTAAATATGCAATTGGATGTTGATGAAAGCAGTCCACGGTGGTTGTAAAAAAATAAGACTATAGAGGTTTTATTATTTTACATTTATTTGTTAAACCGACGTTTCGGAGATTTATTCTCTCCTTCTTCAGGGTAACAAAAAGTCAATGAAAGTAGTTCAAAACATAATTACTTTCTGTCTCCTTTGTCTTCCTTCACACAGCCTCCATACAAATATTTCACAAGATTATTCTATAGTTCTTTGCAATAATCCAATACAAGGGTTGTTACCATTTTTTCTTCGTTCCTAGTCCTGTAACAATACTCACAGAAGTTCTTAGAAATTCAAGTAAATTAGAAAAAAAGCTTGTAAATACAAAAATATTTTATTTTTAGACTACAATCTCTTATAGCTTATACTACTAAATGAACAATTCTTATATTCTTTGTATATATATATATAGAATCGGTTTCCCGAAAACGGCTCTAACGATTTCCATGATAATCACACTCTAAGGGCCGGTTGTATGTCGCAAAGTAAATGCTTTTTACAAATAACAAAGGGTAGATGGTAAATGGAGGGACTGGGATGGTAAATCAGATGACAGGCACTTTCAGGGCCGGTTGTATGTCGCAAAGTAAATGCTTTTTACCATCTACCATGTGTTAGTGGTAAAAAGCATTTACTTTGCGACATAGAACCGGCCCTCAGTGTCTCACAAACACTTTCAGTGCCTGTCATCTGATTGGCCATCCCAGTCCCTCCATTTACCATCTACCCTTTGTTAGTTGTAACTGGGACTCTGGGTATGCGAGCCCGACTCGCTCTTCACCGGGTATTAATGCATAAATTTCTCTATCTAGATTTACTTTATTTTAGTTCAACTCTTATTTTACACAAAGTACAAAACGTTGAATACACTTTGTATTTAACAGTTTCAAGTAGGGTTATGGATTCGAAGGAGTCAAAGCGGGAGATTCTGGTTAGAAAAGTACTTACTGTACATTCAGACTTCTCTGAACATTATCCCTCTTTATTTATCCCCCTATTTTCCAAAGGAAAATTTGACAGGTTTTATTTTAGAACTTGTCAAAATACAGTTTCTGGGTGTGAAGCTGTAAGGAATCTTTAGACTCATCTAATTTATAAAGAATAGCCAATTGCCCATACTATCAATAAGGTTGAAAAGACTATTGTAATCTTTTGGAACCATTTTCTATTCATTCATGTTTGTTTGTTTTTGTTTTTTGTTAAAGGGTTTATGTTATTACATAAGGGTTATTTAATTTCAATTTGAATTCGAAGTAATTTCTTACTTAATTAAAAAATAATTATAAAATTCTGAATGACTATAAAAACTAATTATATTTTTTGAATTATGAAAATTACTTAGTAAAACGGCTCTATATTTGAAAAAATTATTTAATGTCAGAAGATCGAAAAACTCATACACTTATCGTCCAGATCATATAGTGCCGATAAAATAATTTGTATCATTTATCATCATGAAAAGACAATTTATGACCGAGGGTTCAAAATGGTTAAGCAGTCTCATTTTTGACTCTTTCTACCAGATCATTATACTCGTTTTTATATTAATTTACTTAAAGATAAGGGATTTTTAAATAAAAATATTTCAAGAGTCGTGCAGCTATAATTTTCTTTTATTTAAAAAATTTATTACTAACGTTTCGACGTTTGGTTATAATGACTTAGTATTTAATTATATCAGAGTTGAATGATTTTATTTTTATCGTATTTGGTTTCAAACGTTTTTACTATTTTTTTATTTTTTCTCTTTAGATTAATTCTGCCGATGATTCTGGGCTTCTTGTTGGCAAATGGAAACCCCCTTATAGAGATGGCACGTCACCTTTTGCATGGACAGGAAGTGTTGCAATTTATGAGAAATACTTGATGGATGGAGGAAAACCGGTGCGCTACGGACAATGTTGGATTTTCTCAGCTGTTATGGTCACAGGTAAGATATTTCTATACGCTTAGTCGACAAGAAAAAATTAATTCAAGTTATTATAGAAAAAAAATCAATAAAATTCCCTTAAATGGAAAATGTTTTCTTTTCAATGAAACCACTGAAGCTGGTTTTGATTATTTTTTACCATTTAAAAGATGTAAAATGATTTAATGATTTAAGCGTTTCTGCGGATACCTAAATAATTTTATTTCAAAAAATATTTATTAAAAAAATCAAAACATGATTTTAATGTAGTTGTTTCACCATATGGGTTTTCTTAGGATTTTTTTTGAAATTTAGAGAGAATATTATTTAACTACTCTGCATCGATTGGTGGAAAAACGAAATTTATGAACAATATAGTTCCGGAGATATTAAATTCCAAAGAGAGAGTTTTTCAGACTCTTATATATTGCGCTATACGGGATAACGGAAAGTTTACATACATATTTAATTATAATTAAGAAACTCTTCTTACCAGTTTTATAAAAAACTAAACTAACATTAAACAATAACTAATACATTTTTTAAGAAAATTTTAATTCATAGTTACAACACAGTTTTGGAGATAACAATCAATAAATAATGAAAAATGTATAATGAAAAATTTACATTAAAAACAAGCTGACAACAACGCATATATTTAACCTAAAAAGTGGATTAACTTTAGTACTTTTTTGACGTTCTTTAACTTCATCCATTGTCGCAACAGCTTTTAATAGTTTATTAAGAAATTTTTGTTTAATAAATTGACCTTTATAATGTATTTTATCTGTCATTTCTATGATAAAAATATTCAAACTCGGACAATGTTGCCAGATTTGTCAAACGAGAACGGGATTGGCTAGTAGTGGTACATACATATATACTCTAGCATTAACTTTTTGCTAGTATTGTTGCGAAACAACTACCTTAATTGAATGTTTTTGTATTTTGTTTGTTTATAGCTTGTCGTGCTTTGGGCATCCCTTGCAGATCCGTGTCAAATTTTGTTTCTGCCCATGATACAAATCGAACAATGACCATTGATCGTTTCTTTGATTCTCGCGGAGAGATCATTCCTGGTGGACCTGAGGGAGATTGTTTTGATTCCTGTTGGAATTTCCATTGTTGGAATGAAGTTTGGATGACTCGACCGGATTTACCGAAAGGATTTGATGGATGGCAGGCTGTTGACGCGACACCACAAGAGGAAAGCGATGGTAAAAAAATAAATAATTTAAATTAAAGGATTCAACTTAGAGATACTATATTATAATTAAAATATAATGCTGATGCAGAATCCATATAGAAGAAAACAGATGATATTAGGATTTTGATATTAGTTCTTACGGGAGCGTCAGTATACCTGTTTGCGAAAGAGTTAAAAACTGATTTTGAAAGCTCGTCATTAAATGACATGAATTCGGAGATGGCCATAGTTAGATGGAACTTTCAGGAAGGCATGTATACAAAAGAATCAAGGGGCGGATCCAGGAATTTTTATGGGGGGGGGGGGCGATATTAAAAAAAATACAAGAATATACCAATATTTTTTTTTAGTAGGAAATTCAATTAATTAATGTTTATTTACAAGAAATGCGCTTATATTCGAAAGAAATATTACACTAATACCAGGGGCGGTACCAGACTTTCATTTTTGGGGGATCATGTAGAAAAGAATGATTTCCTTATGCAAAGTTTTTATATTAGATTACTTAAAGAGAAAAATTTTAATCAAAAATAAAATATATAGGAGTATTAGTCAATACCATATAATAGAATAAAATTATAATTATAATATATTAAATTTACAATAATACCTTTTCTTCATATAGATTAACTATAGTACAAGAAATTCAAGAGTTATGATGCTTAATAAGAAAAAAATCAAAGAGGTTGTCCTCCGCTTGATGCACACAAACATATATCTATATATATAATGATATGGGTATATAATATATGTATGTATATGTTTATATATAATCTATTTGTTAGGGTCTATAGTTTTGAAGGTTTGAACTTCATCACCAGTCTTTTTAATAAGAAATATTCTATTTGCTATTTCTCATAGGTTCAATTACCCGATTGGATGTAGGTAAATTTGTTTTGTTTTAATAATAATCTGGTCACTTCCCAACTAATGGTTTACAAGAGGTCTATTTGCATTATATCGAATTAATAATTAGACTTAATGGAATAGGGATCCTTCCTGAATCGGGTGGCAGAAAGTTATCAAGGAAACAATTTTTATTCTTCCATAAGAGTAAGGAAATTAGTTCCCGGTTAACTAGCGACTCTGTTTTCGCCAATAGTTTCACTTAAATAAAAATATTTAAATGTATTCCTTAGCTAAATAGCATTAATATGTTTTTGTTGTTTGGCAGGATTATTTCGCTGTGGTCCAGCGAGTGTCAAGGCTGTACGTTTAGGGGAAGTCGGTCTCTCCTATGACACCCCTTTTATATTTAGCGAGGTTAATGCAGATGTCCATCATTTCGTTCATGATTCAAATTCTTCATGGGGATTTTCACGATCAAAAATGGACCGCTATCATGTTGGCCAACGAATTGTGACTCGTTTACCTGGTCCAATTGATTTGAACGGCAATAGCGATCTTGAGGATATTACCTTACAGTATAAGCAAGAAGAAGGTAAGATACAATTATTTTTATTGCAAAAATTAATAGACACCATGATCAGCCGGAATTCGAACCCAGGATCTCATTTGTCCGGGGAGAAGCTCTTATCCAGTGTTCTTCAACCCGTGTTCTGCGGAACCGTAGGGTTGCACTCAAACGCTTTAGGGGTTCCGCGAGTCAATGGTAAAATTCGATGTATAATACAAATACTTTATATTTTACATGGCATATTCAACTTTTTGTTTGAATAAATTCCAATTTATATCTTATATAAAGTTTTTATAACAAAGGTAGGGACGCACCTTGTTCATAACATGTAATATGTAATACGAAGTTGCATAAAAAATTATCCCAAAAAATGGTTCCGCGAAATAACAAAGGTTGAAGAACACTGCTCTAATCCATTGAGCTACAAGTACTCAATCCCAAATCAAAATTCTAGATATTTATATAAATACGAGCAGTACCTGGCGTGCCTACGGCACGCCCGGCACCGCTCGGCCCTCCGAGCTGGTGGCCCTGGCGGGCAGCGTCTCGAGATGCGATTATTAGCTGTCCGTAATTATATGTTTTGAAAAAAATATTTTTTTGAATAATGAATATTGATCAAAGAAAGATGAAAAAATATAATTAAATGCTTTATAAATACTTTATTAGAGCATGCAACCATTTCTTTCGAAATTTCCGATCGGTTGGAAACCTATTTCTTTTTTAATAATACATTTCAATATTTAAATTTATCTAAAAAGTGTCTCTAAATTAATTATATATAACTCTGAAGAAGGAGGGAAAAATCCTCCGAAACGTCGCGTCGGTTTGAAAGGAAAGGAGGAAGGATTCCAATAAATTACACCTTATTTTATATGTGTTAATTTTTTCTTTCCTCACTACCTCTGGGCTGCCTTCCATTACATTCAATTATATATAATAATTTTAAAATTAATTTATCTACTAAAATTTCAAATGAACCGCGCAGTAATAAATTAAGAATTAATCTCATTATCCCATTAAATCATATCTCATTAAAACTTATATTATAAATTAAATATATATAATATATATATATATATATATATATATATATATATTAAAATTAATTTGTCTACTAAAATTTTAAGAATTTATATTTTTCTTAAATTCAAAAAAAAAATTAGTTTTCGCGGTATGAATTATTTCCAAAAAATTAAATATATATTAATATATAATATATTTAAAATTAATAAATTTGTCTACTAAAATTTCAAATGAGACACGCCGTAAATCTAATATTCTAAGCTATATAGAGGAATATATTAATACTATATAGAGATATTATAGATATATAATATAGAGAATAGATATGTTTTATTTGTAAAATTTGACAATATAACAACTGTCATTGAATATTAGTTGCTTTTTCTCCCACATCGTACGCTAAGGCGCCACAGGTACTGTCTGACAATGGCTTTTATATATATAGATATAGTATTTCAATATTTATTTCCGTGGCACTATATTGTAATTAATTGAGATCTATTTAATTATAATTAACTAAAATAACGTTCCTATTTTATTAATAGGGTCCATAGCTGAACGAGAAGCGGTACGAAATGCGATGCTAGGTTTTGATCGGATGATATCAACAGAACCAATTTTGGATTCATCTTCTTCACAAGAAAATAGTGCAGATGTAATTTTTGATCTGGAAGAAATTGAACACATAATTATTGGTCAACCATTTTCTGTTGTCGTTAATATTCAGAATAATCCAGTTAAAACATTATTGTTAAAGTTCCATAGCAGTTGCTTAAATCATAGCTATAGGAATGTACAGTTAGGTTCTTTGATATTGAATTTATAACTTGGCAAGTTATAATAATAGTCAATAAATTATGTTTAACGTGATGATATTTAATTAATACAAGCTTAAAATTTAACTTTTTCTTAACGTCATTTGTACCGAACTTGACCTCTTTTTCACATTTATGTTTCTGGTCAGATAGGAATCATTAATTTTTGAAAAGTTTTATTCTTTTATTTTTCTAAATAACTACATAGCAGTTAAATTTCACCTCTTCAATATATCAATATGTCCTGAAGAAGGGAAATCTTCGGTTTTTCGATTCACCCTTTATTAATGTGTCAAGCCTAATTGTACCCCAAACCCTACCAGTATGCCAAATTTCAGGATTCTAGGATCAGGGGAAGTACTTTAGGATTTTGATATGTCAGTCAGTCAGTGTTAAAAATGGCACTTTTGAGACCTTAATAACTCAAAAACTATAATAATTTTATTCATGAAATTTGGGATTCTATGGATTCATGGGGGCCTTATTAGACACGCAAAATTACAAGTGTATAGGTCTAATAGTTTGTGAGTTATCATGGGGTCGAAAGTTGCTCGAAATGGTATACACACGGCCTTGCGTCGCTGTTCTTTTCGGAACTTGGCTGACACAGTGCCATGTGTCTAGAAGCCTACATAATTATATATAACGAATATAAATAAATGTATATATCTTGAGACTATAGTTTCGAATATTTGACCTTCATCATCAGTCTTTTTAATCAGAAATATTTTTACTGTTATTTCTCATGGGTTCAAATATCCGATTAGATATAGAAGATAATTCGTTTTGTTGTTATAGCAAGCTGGTCACATAACAAAAGATTGGCCATTTTGAGAGCATATCGAATTTCCATATACCTGAAGTATAAACAAACAAAGGGGGTGGTGGGTTTTTCTCACTATCCCTTCCGGTATTTTACATTTATTAAATTTTTGAAAACATTTTAAGTGGATTAGTTTAAATAATAATACTACTAATTATAATAATAATTTACTATTATTTAAATCTTTTCAACTGCAAATTGGGACTCATTAATTTCAATATGGTAAAACAGTTTCATGAATAAATTACATTCAATGAATTTATTTTTGAAATTTAATTAAATTAATCACATTTTGAATTTGATTAATCTCATTTTGTCAGGAAAGATGTTTCGGCTGAAACCACTTTGGGCCTGTCATCTGATTGGCCATCCCAGTCCCTCCATTTATTATCTACCGTTTGTTAGTGGTAAAAAGCATTTACTTTGCGACATACAACTTTAGATTACACATTTAAATGAGATAACCCCATCAGAATGCACGACCTTTCGACCCCTATTTCTGGAGTCGTTTTCAAGTACTGATGAAGTCGAATAGACTGACTGTCCTGCATTAGAGATGAATCCTGATTCATGAGATAACATTGTGCTCATTTTCTTCATTAGTGAGGGTTCGTGTTTCTCTCTGCATTCTTGTATCTTTAAAGTGGCAACAATAGCCCCTGTGCTTGAAAGGGTCAATGTTTCTATTTTTAGTGATGCCATTAGTCAATATGCTGAAGAAAACTTTGTACTTAATTCTTTTGGGCAATTTTGTTTTCCTATTAAACCCTTTCTATAAATGATCTATTTTTAATGAATATCCATTGATTATATTTTTATTTATTAGAATAATGCATCAGAAACGAGAACAATTAAGGTTTCGTTATCGGCTAACGCTGTTATTTACAATGGTGATTTCATCGGACTATTGAAGAAAGAAGATGGAGAATTTGAATTGCCTGCACAACAACGTATGTTGGAAATATAATTATTTATTTAATAAATAAAATAGAATGATTCGTCTTCATGATTTATAGTTTCAGTTGAAGTTTTGTAGGGATGAGGGCAGAAAATTAATTTAAAAACAAGAATTTATTTAAATTGAACATTTCGCCAATTTATCATGACTTCTTCAGCCTTCAGCAAATCATTTTTATAAATATATTAAATAAATTTTTGTTTTCAAATTATTTATCTGTCCAGATTCTAAGAAATGTCAAATGAAATAATAAATAAATAAATAATATATATTTTCACCCTGTTTAATTTTCCAGGTGAACGTTTGCGACTTCAAATAAATCCTTCTGATTATCTGAAGAAAACCCGTGACCATGCATTATTTAAAATTTATGCAATTGCAAAAATAAATGAAACGGGTCAAATTTGGAGCGACGAAGACGATTTCGATTTGAGAAAACCATCTTTAGATTTAGAGGTAACGAATTTAATCAATTACATTTTTAAGGCTTAGATTTCATATATAAATCTCAACCATTGGTGTAATTAATTGTTTAAAACTTTGATGGTTAAATTATTTATTGAAACTTTTTGACAAAAACTATATTATATTATTTATTTATTAACTAACTAACAAACATATTTATAACAACATGACCTTCGACCTCACACGTGGTTTTATAAAAGTCCTAATACATTAGAATAACTTTCACACTGATTTCTTATAACTTGAATTCATTGAAAAAGGTTCGTTCTTGTGCCAAAATGTTACTTTTATTAGCAATTAGATATTAGGCTCACTAGCTTTAGAAATTCCAAATAATGGTTTACTCTCCGACAGTACCGCATAATTAGTAGTCGTAAGCAGAGCTTATAAACCTTATAAATTTTCTTGGTTTATTAAGTAAAATAATTGAAACTTTAATTCAAGTATTTCATATAAATATTTCTTCTCTTTTTTAGGTCCAAGGCAATCTTCAGATTGGTGCGCAATCATTAGTCACTGTGACTTTGATAAATCCCCTCCCTGTCCCACTGACTGAATGTTTCTTTACTTTGGAAGGACAAGGTCTTCTTAATCCTGGTTGTATACCATTCAGGTAACTAATTTTTTACTTAACCATTTGCAATATTAAGAAGCATTCTAATCCTGGAGGAAAAAATTCGTGTTTTTACCTTAATTTTTCGAAATATCTCAAAAACAGCCTTGAGTGGCGCCAGAACTATATTTATGGGGGAGAGGGGGGGGGGGGTCTCAGAAAAATATTCACATGAAAAATTATTTTGAGCAATTTTTGCAATCAAAAGAGTACTTATAATTTACCACTATTAAATTTGAGAGATTTCAAGTTGCCGATAATAATAGATTTAAAATTTTTAGAAAATCATAAGAAAGTGTTATCTATTAGATCCGATGGAGTGGATTATTTTTAATTATATGTCAATCCTTCTGACATATAATTAAAAATAATCCATTCATCGGATTCTAATAGAACCGTTTCTGCCCTTTCCCTGTACTACAGATACTATTATGGTGTCTCTTCAGTAGAGCTGAAATCAATTATCCCCCTTAAAGCCCTCTTTGCTAGAAACACGCGGTTTTCGAAAGCTCAACACCCCTTCGCTGTCAAATTGGATAAAAGCCGAACCAAAGCTTTCACCAACTCTTTTATCCCTATGACCTCAAGAGACTGGAACTCGCTTCCAGCCACGTTCTTCCCCTCAACTTATAACCTTCAGCTGTTTAAGGGCCAGTTGTATGTCGGTTGGTTACCTCTTTTTAAACGTTGGCAAAGGGTAAAACATTAAAATTCACCTTGTGCCGGGTGGGATGACCAATCAGATGACAGTCACTTTCATCTGATTGGCCATCCCAGTCTCCTCCATTTACCATCTACCCTTTATCACTTGTAAAAACATTTAGGGCCGGTTGTATGTCGCAAAGTAAATGCGTTTTTCCACTAACACAGGGTAGATGGTAAATGGAGGGACTGGGATGGCCAATCAAATGCCAAGCACTGGTTGACCATCCCTGTCCCTCCATTTACCATCTACCCTGTGTTAGTGGTAAAAAGCATTTACTTTGCGACATACAATCGGCCCTTACAAAGCGACATAACAACCAGCCCTAAGACCCGCATCCACTGATACCTTCAACTCCTACCCAGCCCATAAAATCCCCTCTTCTTCTTCTTTGCACGATGGAGGGGACAACCCGAGGCCTTTAGGGGATGCACCTTTTTGGTGTATCTCCTTCTCTCATCAATATCATTACAAAAAAAAATAAAAAAAATAGATGAAACTCTTATGATTTTCTAAGACTATTAAATATATTAACTCAAGCATTATTTATAATTTGATATTGTTTTGTATCAGATTTAATTTCTAGATACAAGACATTGAATAAATTTGAAATACAGTCGACTCTCGATAATTTGAAATCCAAGGGACTACAAGAAAAATTCGAATTATCTAGACTTCGAATTATCAAGAAGTTTGAATTATGAAGAGGAAAGAAAAAAATTCGAATTATTAAGAGTTTTTATTATATTTTTGAAAATATGTATGAGCTTACATTAATTTTATATATAGCCTCAAGTAAAAAAGTAAATATAATGAAAACGACAAAAAAGAACAAAAAATTACATATGTATTAACGCATTGCAATAGAAAGGAGGTAAACATTACGCGGAAAATAAGGAGTAAACATTGCTAGGAAAAATTCAAATTATAAAGAGGTGAAGAGGCCTAGTTCGAATTATAGAACGTTTTCTCCCCTCTTGTAACGAAAAGGATTTCGCGTTATCGAGCGTATTAAAATACACAGCATTTTTTCGATTTGCCGAAGTTAACGGCTGAAAAGCTCGAATTATCGGAAAATTCGAATTATCGAGAGTCGACTGTATTTCATATACCAGGGTGAGGGAATGCATAGATAAAGTATATATAGGGAATCCAAGTGTGCCTCATTGCATTTTACTAGCGGCGCTCATGAAAACGACTAAAACAATTTAATTAAAAATAAAGGAACTATCATTATTAGTTTGAAATTTTAATTCACTTATTTATTTTTTCACTTTCTAGGACAATATTGCCTGGCGAACTAGTTACAATTACAGAAGCGTTTGTTCCAAGGCGAAATGGGGTCCGCCAATTAGTTGCGACATTCATATCAAAAGAATTAAATGGAGTGAATGGATCTATTAATGTTCATGTTTAAAGAATCAAAAATATGTATAATAATTATATTAGAAATAATTGTTGGATGCTAGATCTTAATAGAGATTTGAAGGAGAGGCAGCCTGAGAATAATGGGGGAAAAAACAACAAATTCCGAATAAAATCATTTAATGGAACGACGTTTGCAATCTTTGAATTAACCAACGTTTTGAAGAATCTTCCTTCCTTCTACAGGGATGAAAAGGCTCAACGAAGGTAGTTGTGAGTCTCTCGTTTTTGTCTTCTTTAAGGACGTTCCCTAATATAGCTCAGATGCATTCGCTCTTTCCCCTACTCTCGCATGCGCAGAAAGGCAAACATGTTTTCACTGCGTCGCGTCTCGGATCTGGCAACATTGCATTCTTACCCACGCTAAAAGACAAAGAATAAAAAAACACTTTATGAAATCCCAGATGAGAACAGTATAAAATTTCTACGTATAAAGGACACTTATAAATATGTGTATTCATAGTTTTAAAAGGAAAATCGATTTATTAGGGAACGTCCTTAAGCCAGGCACTATTATAAATCCTTTATCTATGGAAAGATTCTTCAAATCGTCGTTTGATTAAAATATTACGAATGACGTTCCGGTAAATTATTATAGGTATTTGGTAATTTGTACTTTTCATTTTCATTATATCATCCTCTATCCTTATCTGCTACGCCATTTAATATACATTATAATAATTGTTCTGTTTCTTTTAAATTTAAATTTTAAAATAATGTTTAACTTACATATGACTTTTATTTTATACGCTTAGTTTTAATAAAAATATTTAATTATTTTATAATATATTAGAAAAAGTTATTTGTACAGGTTTAATTCTATGTCATCGAAGGCTCACATCACTTCGTGACAATATCGTTTTACTTTACCATATTTAAGTTAGCTTGCCTGCCGGACGAATGAATAATGTTGTAAAAACTAAAAATCGCATAATAAAATTACAATTAAATTGGTTATTGGCTGATTTCTTAGGTAGAACCTAATAGAATCCTGGTTTTTACATATAATTCGGATTGATATCTGTCTCCCCTATGTAATATTTATTCCATTCACATTTAAGGAGGTTCTTTCGCGACAATCCATACAAAAAGTTGTAGCCTCGTAACCACTCTATAAATATGAACGGTGTTAAAATTTTAGGTTATGTTTTTCTTAACGTGACTGTTCCACTCACACTACGAAATCTCTATATGGATACACACATACTTGCTGGATCGTTTCCAAGCCATTGATCTTATATCCCCTCCACTAAAAAACTATAAATACTAAACTATAAATGAACTAAAATTCATTGAATAAATTTATATTCTCCCAATGGCTTTAAAAAAAATTCGGGCTTGGTGAAATGCTTTTTTTTTTTTAATTTTATTTCCACTTTGTGAAACACCACTATAATCCGTCAAATAATTCCTGTGCTATATATTTTAGTTTATTTTCAATTTGGCTAATTCTTTGACTAATATAAATATGAACTGCTAGTCGGGCAGCCATTAGCGTACACAAGATCTGTACCGCTGTACCCTATGGTCCAAAAAAGTGGAGAAAATAAGAACTAATTTTTGTCATTTGAATACCACTCGTCTATGGTTCTGGATCAAATATGTTGAAAAGTTGATTAAAATAAAATAATTTAAAAAAAATGGTCCGTAGATGTTTTGCTGATTTGTGTAAACACAGAGCATTTAGAAGAAAAGGAATAGAAACATATTATAAAGTCACATTTTTAGGGAAAGTTATTTTGATAAACATAACCTTAAAAAACTTAACATTTTACTTATATCTATAACGACATAGGTTTCCAATTCCAAAGGATCCTGAACTTCGAGAGAAATGGGTGCATTCTCTAATTACATTGAATCAACAAAAAAATACATCAAACTTGCCAAAAAATTTGTTGAAGTGGGATATTTAAAATATATTTTAACAAATAAATTCTCTCAGGATCACCTGGAAATTTTCTTTTCATGTATCCGAGCTATGGGGGGATACAACAATAATCCGAAATGGATCCAATTTATAGCTGCTTACAAACGACTTTTACATCGCAATGAAGTGAAATCATCAGCGTCAGCAAACTGTATGTAGCTTGATAACACAAGCTTATTGACAATATCTTCAAATAAAATTAAGAAGAGCCCCATGAAACTTGCGGAAGAGGATATTGAAGATGTTACTGTTGACACTATCCCACTTCAATATATAAATTCAATATCACAACATGCCGTGCTGTACATCTGCCATCCATGACAAGATACATAATAATAAAAATGAATTTCTCTTTCTTCGTAAGCGCAGATCTCTCAAATGCCTGGACCGATTTGGCTATTTTTTTTTAAATGTTCGTAATAGTCCAATTTAGGTTAATACGTAAAAAAAATTGGAAAAGTTGCCCGAAAAATTAGAAAATTCAGGAAAAACAAAAAAAAATTCAGGTTAGCCAACATAGCTTGCCAAACAATAAAATAACTAAACTAGCAAAAAAAAAACAAGTGTTGGCTGCCCTGTTTGTAAGATTTTTGAGTGTCATTCATTCTCAATATAGTTCTAACTACATTATCGTTGAAGAAGAATTTAATACTGCAACAAATATTTAAAAAAACTATCTATTTTTTTTAAAGTTAATTTAAAAACAAAAATTTAAAAAAAAACATCATGATAACTAAATTTTTGAAAAAGTTATGGTTATTTAAAAAAAGCTATTTTTTCAAAAACTCCTAACTTCTTTTGTGTTGGGTGAAATTTTTTAAAAATTCTGAAAACCGTCTTTAATAGGGTAGAAAAAAATAAAAAAGTTTCAGCCAAGCTTTTGATTATATATAATAATAATAATAATAACAATGTTTATTCAATGAAACATACATAATAAATAAAAGAAAAGAAAATACAAACACATTTTACTCATGGTCGACTGGGTTGTACACTTTAAGGGTCTGCTGAATCCTCCCTTGGATTCTGCCAGAATGACATATGCTGAACCCAACTTGGAAAATGAGTTGCTGGACGCTCCTTTTGTGATGAAGGATCTGAGGATGGTACTGAGAAGAGCTGGGGTGAATAAGGCGCCGGGAATGGATCGTATACCTTACGAATTTATAAAGAATTGCCCAGAAAGATTTTTACAATGTCTCCTGGAATGCTATAATGAAATTTATGTCAAGGGAAGTGTTCCAGACAGTTTTGGGAAATCAATCATATTCCCTATCCTTAAGAAAGGAGTGGCTAGTCTGCCATCAAATTATAGGGAAATCTCCTTCACTAACACTGTGGCAAAAATATTTGAAGGGTTGCTCCTGGACAGAATCGCTTTGTGGGAGGCGGAGCGAGAGGTGCTTGGCGAGTTTCAGGAAAAATTCTTCTTCTTCTTCTTCTTCATCTTCTTTTTAGGCTAGGTAGCCTGTTTTCTCCCAAGGAAGAGTTCCGTCCTTCAACTTTCTGCCCAACGTTTCTTCGGTCTTCCTCTGTTTCTCTTGCCGTCAGGACGGTTTCTCGTGACGATTTTCGGCAGCCTGCTTTCGTCCATACGTTCCACATGCGCTGCCCATTCTCTTCTGCGCACCCTGACCCAGTCTACGATGTTCTGAATCCCACATGTTGCTCTAAGGTCTTCGTTTCTCAATTTATCCAACAATGTTTTCCCTTGTATTGCTCTGATGACCCTCATTTCTGCCGTCTGGAGTAGTTGTTGTGTCACTGTTGTGTCCGCTCTCGCTTCAATTCCGTATGTTAAGACAGGTCTCACACACGTCTTGTAGATTTTGGTTTTACTTTCCACGGACATATGTTTATTCTTCCATATGACATTATTAAGGCATCCGGCTATACGCGTCCCTTTTAATATTTGGTGCTTAACTTCTAGATTCAAGTCCCTATTGCTGGATATTTCAACTCCCAGATAATTGAATTTAGGGACTTGCTCAATTAGTGATCCCTGAAGGTTGATATTACAGGTCAGATGTTCTCTATTTACTACTAAGCATTTTGTTTTGGATGTTGATATTTGCATATTGAGGGATTCCGCCATGCAATTGAAGGCATCTAAGAGATCTTGGAGACTTTCTTCATTCTCCGCTACCAGAACTGCGTCGTCGGCATAACACACTAGTGGTATAGATGTTTCGCCCATTTTGTAGCCTAGCCGAGTTGGAATGCCCTCTATAATCCTGTCCATAACCACATTGAATAGCATAGGACTAAGGGAATCCCCCTGCCTAACTCCGCGCGAAAGAGCAATAAGATCAGAATCTCCCTGTTTGGATTTTATTTTAGCAGCGCAGTGGGTATTTATTTCGACTATTAATTTAACCAGTTGGGATGGCACATTCCTTCTAATCAAGCAGTCGGCGACGTCTTTCAGACGTACTCTATCAAAAGCCTTGCTAAGGTCCACAAAACAGAGGAAGGCAGGTTTGTTAAACTCGATGGCCTTTTCGGCTATTTGTCTAACAATAAATACTGCATCGGTTGTTGATCTATTCCTGCGGAAACCCTGTTGTTCTTCTCTGGGTGATATATGAGTAAGCAGTTTATTTAGGACAAGTTTGGAGAGTAGCTTAAGTGTAGAGTTCAACAAATTTATCCCTCTATAGTTCTCTGGGTCTTTTGTATTACCTTTTTTAAAGACGGGTATTATTGTGCTCACTTTCCAATCCGCAGGTATTTCTAATAGCGTAAAGATATTTTGGAACAATGAGGTAAGTTGGTTAATCAACTCGTTGCCGCCGTATTTTATCATCTCATTGGATATGTCGTCTATTATTATATATATAAATTATTCAACTGTTGATAATATATATGTATTGATGAGTATAATTAAATTAAAACTTAACACTAAGAAGCAAAAGGTATTTGCGTTTTTTGTTGACCTATCGGCGGCTTTCGACCGTATAGATCGGCATGCTCTATTTTACAAATTGTTTGGAATTGGTGTGTCAAATAGGATGATCATGGCTCTGAGGAATATGTACCTGAACAATTCTGTTCATGTATGGTGCCACAACGGACTATCTCAATCTTTCGAAACAACAATGGGAGTTAAGCAAGGCTCTTTGTTGAGCCCAATTTTGTTTTCGCTCTTTATTAATGATGTGATTGACTATTTGGATGGTGGTATTAAGGTTAATAACGATGTGGTGATTAAAATACTTGCTTATGCTGATGACTTAGTTTTGATGGCCTCTGACCCGGTTGAGCTACAGAGTATGATCGATAAGTTGGCAGAATATTGTAGAGTTTGGAACTTGGTTGTGAACCTGTCTAAGTCTAAGATCGTGGTTTTTAGGAATGGAGGAAGACCGAGCAGAAGAGAGAAATGGCACTATAACAATGAAATAATAGAAGTTGTAAATAAGTACAAATACCTGGGGATGACGCTTACGTCAGGAATATCTTTGGAACAACATTTTAAGGATAAAAAGGAAAATGCCATGTTTGCTATTAACGCTTTCTTTAGCTAACTTTTATTTAAAAAAGCTTAGCCCTTTTCTTTAAAAAATTTCCTTAAGGGAATTCAAAACGTGATCAATATTCAAGATGAATATTATGCCACGTGTTTTTTTGAATTTTTTTCTTTTGTGATTTTTTTTTAATCACGCCTCTGAGTGCACAAATAGAATTCGTGGCCCATGAGCTTTATTTTTACTTGTGATTCCTTTAATTACAGCTCTGAGTATACAAATAGGATTTGTAGCCCACGAGCTTTATTTTTACTTATGATCGAAAGTTAGTTAACCTCCTTGATTCCTTCAGCAGCGTTTGGAACGTGACTCGTTAGACAAATAGTCAAACCAATTTTTTTTTGTAATAAGCTTATAAAGGCTTAGTCTCTTTTAAAATGCTTTTAAAATGCCTGAAAGGAATTTTAACAGTATGGGCTATTGTCTGAGACAGACAATTAGACCAAGGCTTAGTCTCTTTTAAAATGCTTTTAAAATGCCTGAAAGGAATTTTAACATGGGCTATTGTCTGAGACAGACAATTAGACCATGTGCTCTTTAATCCTTATTAAAGTTTATAAAGACCTTTCTTTTGAAATGCCTTAAAGGAATTTCTTTGAATATGGTCAATTTATCTGAGACAGAAAAATCGAACCATGTGCTTTTATCTATTTAACTAAGTTTATAAAGACCTTTCTTTTGAAATGCCTTAAAGGAATTTTTTGAATATGATCAATTTATCTGAGACAGAAAAATCGCACCATGTGCTTTTATCTTTTTATCTTTTCTTTTATTCCAGTATTTCAAATTTTCTTGCTCTTAATCCCTTGGCTGAGCCCCCAAAATTTGTAGGATTCAGGAGGTTAGGCTTCGATTCAGAGAAAAACTTGATAATCTTTTATCTAAGAGAATTGATTTATTGATAAATAGTATAATAACAGAGTTATTGTCAGGTTTTACAGAGTTAATAATGCTTTTAAGAAATAAATAACAAATAGTTCTTAAAAGAGCTGGTTTGAAAATACAGGTTTTGAAATAATAAGGACTTATCTTCTTTCTTGTTTCTTGGCTCTTCTGATGTCGTGGTGAGCCTCTAGCTCACTGGAGTTCGCGTAAGCGAAGGTTGCCTGTAGGCCTGGCTCAGAGATTGAGCAGGCGCTTGTATTCGTGTTGAGTATCGGTGAGCCTCTAGGGCTCCTTGGCGAGCATTAATACTCCGTGGGTGCAGAGGTTTCTGCCTTGGGCGTGGTGAACCAGTTAGGGCTCCTTGGTGAGTAGGATCGAGACTGACCTTGAAACTGGTTACTTGGTGGACTTGACTGAAAACGTAACTGCTTGTATGTAGAACTTGACTGTTGGAGTGTTAGAACGATACTGAACTTGAAGCCTGGCGAATCGTCCTTTATGCATAATCCTTATTCCATTTTTAACTCAAAATTTAATACATATTCTTTGATCCATTTTTTTCAAAAGTTAAAAATAGAAGAATACACACAAACGTGACTAACCTTTTCAGTTGTCAACAACAAACTACTAATCCAAATGGGCTGATAATGCCAACATATGAGTAACACACATGTGTAACAACATAACAAAAAAATTTCGATAATCGAATGTACACAGCCCGCGAAAATTCAAAATTCACATTTTCTTTTGAACAAACCTCGTATACAACAAAACTTTCTCTGATTTCAAACAAATACAAACGACAAACAACTTAGCAACAACTCAACCATAGATAAAAGATATATATAGATGGGCAACTCCCCCTATATTTTGGCACACTGTTTACAGCACCACAGTGACCTGGAATTTCAACTAAAATAGCGAGCGGGAAATTTATATATATATTATTACATATTGGAATTTGAAAGATAATTAAAATCTAAATAACCGGCAAGAAAAAAGTGGTGTTATGTCTTATTTTTTTTATCAAAATAGCTTCAATCTTTTTTGAGAAAAAAATATAAACAAAAGCACTACTTTTTACTGCACGGTTTAAATTTTTTTCTTAATTTTAAAATAGGAATAAAATTAGGTAAAAATAAATAAAAAAAAAATTATTTTTTAAAATTTTTTTATTGTTAAATTTTATGAATTTACCATCCATCGGTTCGGAAATACCTCTGAGGCGAAGAATCCGACAAGAAACTCAACAAAGGACATATGATACAATATTATACACTTCCAAATAAACATATAAACAAAATAAACTCAAATCTTTTAAATAAAGTAAAACAATTCAAACATATCGCGGGAATTTTCTCTTTGCCAATGGAATTTAATTTAATTAAAAAAAAAGAAGTTTTTATATTCCTTAGATAAAGCAACTTTTATTTTATTTTTTTATTTTTTAAAATCAAATTAAATTACATTGACAAAGAGAAAAATATAACATAATAATTATAACCTATAAACATGAACACAAATATACATTATCTTAACAAAAAATCCCATCGATATTTTATATGCACAAAATGAAAACTATTATACACATCTAAACAAATATATAAACATTTTGACATGAGCATAATTATATTATTAATAACTAAAACATGTGATTTGAAAACTTTAATTTTTACAATGAGAACTTTTATCTATCTCTATTAGTCATGAAATTAGCGTTCCTAACGAGCAAATCTTGCACTTCTTTAAAAATCACTTAAACTAGGCCATCTGTTGGTACACGCGAGAAGCAAAAAAAAATTTAACGAAACTAGCGCCCCTGTTCGTATGGGCTCAACTATATCATCGTTCCAAAAAAGAACAAAGGAGTTAGCAGCCCCTGACTTGTTTCACTAATATATTAGTATATTTCGAGCTGTAAAAGCTCATCTTCAAGGAAAGTACAGAATTATAACTAATACAAAATTCGAATGCAAAGGTATTTATAGGTTTAATAAACAAGAGAGAAATTGTTTTCTTTGTTTAAATTATTTTAAGGGATAATCTCTTTTTTACTTTTATCCAATGCAAAGCATGGGTAAAAGTATTGTAATCGCTCTCGGGGCAAGCGTGGCTTCAAAGGGTCCTCAGGTAAAAGACTACGGAACCAATGGACTCAATTAAAGTCACAAATTGTAGTATTCAATTAGGTTGAATATTAGCACGTGACGGTTTTGCCAAAAATTACATGGGGTCTCGTCGAGAGGCCAAAAAGTGCGATTTTTTCATTTAGTGCGTGCGGATGGATGGATGGATGTATGGATGGATGTATGTTATCGCTTTTTTGGCCCACGATTTTTTCCACACCGTTGGACCGATTGAAATGAAATTGAAAACCTACCATTAGTTTAACAAAATGAAGCGCTGATTAGTTTTTGGTACATATCGGCCCACAAACATTAGTACTTTATTTCAGTACTTTTTTAGTTTTCCATCTTAAACTTCAGGAAAATAAAGTTTCGATTTTTTACTTAATCCAATGCGAAGCATGGGAGAAAGTATTGTAATCGGTCGCGCGGCAAGCGCGACTTCAAAGGGTCCTCAGGTAAAGACTACGGAACCCATGGACTCAATTAAGGTCACAAATTGAAGTATTCAATGAGATTGAATTTCAGCACGTGACGGTTTTGCCAAAAATTACCTGGAATCTCGTCGAGAGGCCAAAAAGTGCCATTTTTTTGTGAAGTGCGTGCGGATGGATGGATGGATGGATGTATCGTGTGTTTCTGTCCACGATTTTTTCCACACCTTTGCACCGATTGAAATGAAATTGAAAACCTACCATTATTTTAACAAAATGAAGCGCTGATTAGTTTTTGGTACATATCGGCCCACAACCATTAGTACTTTATTTAGTACTTTTTTAGTTTTTTCTAAATATCTTGAAAATGACTTAACCAATTTTGATGAAATATAATATCCTAATTAAGTACCTTGGGGACCACAAAAAGGTTAAATAAAGTTTTTAGTAAAATTATATTTTAAAGTACTTTACTCTAGAGTAAGATGGTACTTTTTTAATTTTTAAATTCTTTAAAATTTATTCATTTGAAAGTTTTAATATAGCTCATTTAGCCTTGCTTAAGTAAGAATGGATAGGCTTCTCTCTGTGAAATGCTAAAAATTTGGGAGGAATTTTTATGAGTAACCATAGCAACTGCGTTGTTTTCTTATCCGTTACCTTTGCTGAAGACATAGGAAATCGATTTTAAACCAAAAATAGCGATTGATTCTCATCTAGTACTTGAGGAATAATCATTCTATATTGGATTTTTGACGTTTCGGTTTTTATTAGTAACCATTGCTGAAGACATAGAGAAATCGATTTTAAAACCAAAAATAGCGATTGATTCTCATCTAGTTCTTGAGGAATAATCATTCTATATTGGATTTTTGACGTTTCGGTTTTTATTAGTAACCATTGCTGAAGACATAGAGAAATCGACTTTAAACCAAAAATAGCGATTGATTCTCATCTAGTACTTGAGGAATAATCATTCTATATTGGATTTTTGACGTTTCGGTTTTTATTAGTAACCATTGCTGAAGACATGGAGGAATCGACTTAAAATAAAAAATAGCGATTGATTCTCATCTAATACTTGAGAAATATCCATTCTATATTGGATTTTTGACGTTTCGGTTTTTATTAGTAACCTATTCCTGAAGACATAGAGAAATCGACTTTAAACCAAAAATAGCGATTGATTCTCATCTAATACTTGAGGAATAACCATTCTATATTGGATTTTTGACATTTCGGTTTTTATTGGTAACCATTGCTGAAGACATGGAGGAATCGACTTAAAATAAAAAATAGACGATCGATTCTCATCTAATACTTGAGGAATAACAATTCTACATTAGGTTTTTGACGTTTCGATTATTATTGGTAACCATTGCTGAAGACATGGAGGAATCGACTTAAAATCAAAAATAACGATCGATTCTTATCTAATACTAGAGGAATAACCTTATTGAATTCCATTTTTGATGTTTTGACTATTAATGGAAACCTCTACTGAAAATGTAGAAGAATCGACTTAAAATCAAAAAGACTAAATTCTTTTTTGGTAAACAACTCAAGCTTAACTGATTAAATATTAATGTGAAACAAGTGACCGAGAATCCTTAACTCATAGTAAATGAATATTGCATATAATATTTATTTATTTTTATCTTTATCAAAAATAAACCCTACTTATTTAAAAAATTTGAATTTAGCGCTCAAAATTATTTAGTTTTTTTAAGTTTTAATACTTTAAAATATCTATTTTATAAATCAATCATTCATAAATATCTTTTAGTTTAAATCTATTTTTTCTGATGCAAATAAAGTGGATTTCTATAGAAAAAATATATTTTATTTATCCACCTATAACGACTTGACGCATCGTTAGTCTGTACCAGTGTTCTAGTCTATTGGCCAATCTCTATCAGTAAATCTGTAATTATAAGGTCTCTGTGGCTCGCCTGATTCATTTTACATTATAAAATTTAATATCCTTGTTTTTAATTTTTTATTCTCTCTAGTCCCTCTAATTAAAATATTAAATATTGCGCCAAAAATTTTTGCCCCCTAGCGTGGATTAATGCAACTAACTACTTCTGTTGGTTTTTCTACTTCATTTTAGGTACACTACGTATCAAATCAGTACAATTTGTCGCGTCAGTTAGTAACCACAACATATTATTATTACTGTTTCTGAAATATATTTTGTGCTTCTAGGTTAGTTGCTAAAGCTTCAAAACTATTTTATATGTATATCTCGTAACATCTCGAAAATAGAGATTAAGCATTTTTCATATAAATATCGATTTTTTTTTTTACCAGAAACATTTATTTTGAGGTTAGCCGGAAAATAACCAATTTCTTCTTTAATATATATTTTAATACATTTATTTTTAGGAAAAATGTCTGATTCTGAAGTGAGTGCTAATGATTCGGAAGTAGAGGCTAGCGATAACGAAAGTGAACGAGGAAGCCCTCAGGCAAGTGATTCGGAAGTTGAGTAAACGGTTACACATATTCAATTATTATTATTATTATTATTATTTCTTTATTAAAAATATACTTTTTAAAAAAACATCATTATTTCGAAATATAAAAATTGCTCAATAGCAAAATAATTAATAATGAAGCTTTTATTTTTGTGATTAATTTGCTTAAATTTGAAATTGTATTTAAATCGAACAATTAATTACAATTATTTGTTCCTATTCAATAAATAATTATGATTAATTATGTGTAATTTAAATATAAATTAAAATTGGAGTAATTTTTGGAGACAGGTTTCCTAACGTTTGGATTTCCTTCACTAACTTTTCAAAACCCTGAAGGAGGAGGGAATATCCTCCGAATCATCGGTTTTTGAATAAAAATAAAAAGATAGTATAAATTATCTTCTTTTTTGGACTCCCCATCAATATCCACTTAATAAATTAAAATTTTAAGCAAAATAATTATTCTATATTCTTTGCGATAGAAAGTCAAAGTATACAAATCGGAAATTATTACTATTATTATTATATATATTTTTTTAAGAAATTCGGATGATTATAACCTATACAAGATTAATGTATATTTCTGAAAATGATTTGTTTATCATTTGTAAGCATAGAGTTATTTTAAATTTACTAGATGAACATTTTTACTTATTTTCAAGATATCAATAAAAACTCGTACGTGTAACGCGATTGAAGTAAAACTTTGACGTTTGTGACGGGTATTACTAAAATGATTAAACTTAAATATATCATATTAACTGCACCTGGCTCTGGCGGCCAAAAGTTTGGTACCTGAAATATCTGCCTATATATATAGGTTCCAGTAAAAACTCGAACGGGTTCTTACTAGTTAAAACGCGTTTCACTGAATAACTTTGTGGAAACTAGAATTTACTGATGCTGGTTGAGTTTGGTCCAAAGGTCTATAATCTTCATTTTTGACCTTCCGCCCCAATTAGCCCGAAATAATTATAATCACATAAAATAATTATTTTTGTTAAGAGAAGAATGGTGCAGGTTCTTGGTCAAACATATTAAATAAAATAAAGGAAATTTTTTGGAACTTTTTAAAAAAAATTTTTTAAATATAAATTACTAGGTAGGTTTCACATAAATAAAAGATCAGATGCTTGTTTAGCACGAGTTTTTAAAAAAAGTTCCAAAAAATTTTTCTTTACTATTATAAAAATAATAATCAGTAGAGATGTGGTGTTGTGCAAGTGAAACATCTTTAATAAAGATAAGAGTAAATAAATATTTTATTTAATATGGATTTACTATGAATATCCTTAACTCATAGTAAATCCATATTAAATAAAATATTTATTTACTCTTATCTTTATAAAAATAATTATGTTGCAGATCTGCAACATCATGCAAGATGCAGTTTTTATTTAGGAAAGTAAAAATCAATCGACATCCTTTTATAATAATTTATTGTAAAAAGTTTAATAATTATTAAAGTTAATCAATATTAAGTAATTTTTAAGGATTTAGGTGTCGGTTCTAGGTGAAACATTATAAGTAACTTATGAGGAGAATTTTCTAGGTTAGGTTTCACAAAAAGGAAATATTAAAACAAATGTATGTTTATTTGAGTTTGATTCACTCGATATATAATTTCGGGTTATTAGCCCATCTTCAGGAGTTATATAATATTAAGTATTTATAGTAAAATCAAAGTCATAAAAACTTTAAAAAACATATTTATTGAAAAAATAAACAATAATAAAATACAAAAAGGTCTACAAATATTTTTAAAAATTAGGTAGTAATAAAATAATTTATATATGGAACGAAGTAAAACAGTTCTTGTCTTTATTAATACATAAATTTTAAAAATATAATAAATTAGGTTGGAGTTGGTGGTGTTTCACAAGGAGAAAAATTAAAATACAAAGATTTTTAGTTTACTCTATATATTTCGACCTCCAACCTAATTTAATTTTAACAATGTTTCACTATAAACCAACACTCGCGTTCCCTAAATTTTATTAAAAATATAAGTCAAAATCTACAAAAAGTGCAGATTTATAAAGAAATAAACAAAGCAAAGAAAGTTTTGAAATTTTTTTAAATTATAATATACTATAAATAAAAGTTTCTTTACTTTATTTATAATGTTTCACTAAGAACTCACACCATTCTCCCTTAACAAAAAAAGAAATAAACGATAAAAAAGTTTTAGATCAAATGTTGAAAATAACCATGATGTCTTTATAATTTAAAATGTCTTAAATAACCTAAATAATAAATAATTATGTTTTATTATAAACTAGCTTCAAGGCCCGCCTTTGGCGGGCTGCTCAGGCCTTTTGCTTGTAGAGGGGATTCGCCCTGGACCCCCACGTGGCTGTTTTATTGATGTTTTATAGACGTGTAAAGAGCACTTTCATATATCAGCTCTTGTGAATTAATTGTAATAGATTAATGAAGAGGACAAATACATCTCTTTATGAATGAATTTAAAAAATTATTTTTCCAGCAGAAGACAATATTTTATTGTCCCCTTCTGCTACTCAATTATTCGGCAAAAAGAACCTTTCAACTTAAATTAAAATAAAGTTTTTGTCTTGTAAAAATTCAATAAATAAAGTAAAAATCGTCATTTGAGGAGAATTATCCTATTAAAAAATTAAAAATAATAAACTTTTAAAGTTTATTATTAGATTATAGAAAATTCAGGTTTAATTAGGCTCAAAATAGGTTTTTTTTTAATAATTTCCAATAGGCTGAAATTTGCTTGATTTCAAAAACAATATAAAAATGGGTTTTCAAATGATTTTGTTTTCTTTAAAAAAAAAAGAATTCTACGGGCTAATTGAATTTTTGGTTTTAATATTTAAAATATATTTTTATGAAAATTCCAAAAGCTAATGAATTCCTTTCAGTTAGTTTTAGTTAGTATAGTTTCAATAATCCTTTATAATTTTCTTTGAAATAAATAAAATAATATTGAAATGAATGAATGAGCTCGAATACAAAAGCCAAAAGGCTTAGTTCTTTTGAAATGGCTGGTCTTAAATACAATAGAAAAAGGATGAGGTGAGATTCCCAAGGGTATTTTTAAGAAAAATTATTTTTAAATAACATATTTTATTTTAAATTAAAAATATTTTTTTCATCTATATATATAATCAAAAGCTTGGCTCGAACTTTTTTATTTTTAACCGACTTCAAAAAAGAAAGGTTCTCTATTCGACTAGAAATTTTTCGTGTCTATGTTACCTCATATCTCCGCCAATTGAACCGATTTTGAAAAAAATCGCATTAGATCCAGTCTACCTTTCGATTGGTCATATTTTTCATAGGTATTAGACTTTTTTTGTTAGGTTTGCTCAGGCCTAACTTCTTTATTTATAGAACCGATTTCGATGTTCCTTTTTTTATTGGAAAGGGTATCTTAGGGATGGTGTCATATTAATTTGGGAAAGTTCTGAAGATATGATCACTATTAATAACATCACTAAAGTGGAAAATAAAAATAATTTTGAAAAATAAAACCAAGTTCAAAAATTAAATGCAACAAATAAAATACACTAAAAGGTATAAAATAATTATTATCTTATTTAGTTACAACTAAACGACGAAATATTAACATGAAATTACTTTTTTGAAGTTGGTGACAAACATATACCTTTCATGAATCGCACTCGACGGATCTTACTTAGTACGTTTGGAGGATATGCTTGCTTATAGGTACAGTTTGTTTGGTAGTGACTTCAAAAGTAATGTCATGTTAATATTTGTTAGTTTTTAGTATGTAAAATAAGATATAATAATTATTTTATACCTTTTAGTGTATTTTATTTGTTGCATTTAATTTTTGAAGTCAGTTTTATTTTTTTCTTAAAAAATTATTTTTTTATTTTTCTTTTTTAGTGATGTTATTAATAGTGATCATATCAAGACTTGACCAATAATATGGCATCATCTAAAATACACCCTTTCAATAAAAAGAATCATCAGAAATCGGTTCGCAAACAAAAAGTTGGGCCTGAACAAACCTAACAAAAAAGTCTAACACCTATGAAAAAAAATATGACCAATCGAACATGGGCTGGACCCAATGCAAGAAAATTTTCAAATCCGGTTCCTGGTATATTTCGAGACATGTGTGTGAGGTAACATAGGCACAAAAAAAAAAAAAAAAATTTCAGTTGAATAGAAAAATTTCCTCTTTTTTTGAAGTCGTTCACATGTTTTTAAATCTTTGTTGCAGTTTTTTTTTGCTAGTTTAGTTTACTTTATTGTTTGGCAAGCTATGTTGGCTAATACAGACTCTTTTTAGTTTTCCTGAATTTTCCAATTTTCAACATTTCATTTTCAATTTTTTTTTACGTATTAACATGAATTGGACTATTACAAACATTAAAAAAAAACATTAGCCAAATCGGTCCAGGGATTTGAGAGATCTGCGCTTACAAAGAAAAAGAAATTCATTTTTATTATATAGATATTCGTCATTTACATACCTTTTAGAATAGCAGAGATTTTTATTATACTTTTCAAGTAAGTAATATAACTATAAAAAAATAAAATACAAGCTGATTTCTTTACTTGCTGTCTGATGTCAAAATATTATGAGAAAACACGTGTATTTTAAATCCGTAATCAGTCTGTAAATTTCTTCTTGTTTCATTGTAGAAATGTTGTACTACATCTGCAACAAGTTTTAGTCCAATAGACTTTCAACCAAGTGAAACCAACATTAAAAAGAATAATTAATTTCTTGATTAGTTTTTGAGAATTTTTTATTTATATATATATCTATATATAACCAAACTTCTTGAGGATACAAATTCTCTTTTAAATGGGTGTTGGTTTTATTCTTTTTTGACAAAACAAAACACATTTTTATCTTTTATTTTTAAAATTATGATGTAGACTCTACTACATTTAGAGTAATAGTGCAGTGAATTTCAGTAAAAACGCTACCCTTCTACACGCTCATGCAGTGCCAATTTAGCAAATAAGGGCTTGAAATTATTACAATTGACATTGGGCGAATGATGGTTAAATCATACATACTATTAATGAACAAATATTTCTTAATTTAAATAACAATGGGCAGTGATAACAATAGGAGTTTTGATTCTTTAACTTGATTTACCGATACATTTGTTGTACTATACTTGCGTACAGAATAAACACAATCAGAGGCGTAGCAACGGGGGGGGGTCAGGACCCCTGACAGGGCTTGTGGGATGAGTAATGATAACGACAAACCGTTTCTTTTTTTTTTATTAATGGAAATGATGGGAGAAGGAGTTACACCAAAAAGGTGCATCATATTTTTTTACGTTTCTTTATCGATTGACACTACATTTAATCCAAATATTTATTTGATCATTTGAACTGAAGAGGTAGTAACATTTAACAACCTCTCGTAAAAAAACATTTTAATAAATATAATAAATTCATTGGTTGCTTATTACTATTTTTTGGTTATTAAGATCACATCCTCAAATTTAACATATGACCAACTTTATAAATTGCATAAAGATAAGAGTAAATAAATATTATATGTAATATTCATTTACTATGAGTTAGAGATTCTTGGTCACTTGTTTCACATTAAAATTAAAAAAATTAAAAGATGTAAAAGAATTTTTCAATATATATATTTTCAGGCTATCAACCCATCTTCAGGAAGTACAGAAAATAATTTATTAATAGTTATTTTCTGTACTTCCTGAAAGATGGGTTGATAGCCCAGAAATATATATATTGAAAAAAAATTTTACATCTTTTAATTTTTTTAATTTTAATGTGAAACAAGTGACCAAGAATCCTTAACTGCATAGTAAATGAATATTACATATAATATTTATTTACTCATATCTTTATTAAAGATGTTTCACATTGCACCAACACCACAATCTCTACTAATTATTTATAAATTGCATGAATGCATGAATATTAATACATTCTAGGGTCCTTGCATAAAATAAGTTTAAAAAAATGGTTAAAATTTGATAAGTCTATTTTCTGCATTTGTACTGAAAAATTACATTTTTCGACTTATACTCCTTTAGCCAAGCTCGTTAAAATTATTAAAAGAAGTTTTGCATTAAAATTTCCAGGCTCCGCGTTCTCCAGCTGCTAGCAACCAAGAATCTGATGATGAAGGACGTTCAGATGATGATCGAAGTGTTTCTAGCCAAAGAGGTATTTTAAAAACAAAGATTTAACAACCACTAATAAATAATTTGTTAATCTATTTATTTATTTTCAGTTGTTAAAGATGATGAAGCTGAAGAAGCAAGACCCGGTGAAGAAGATGAAGAGGTTGAAGATGAACAAGAGCCTGAAGGAGAAGATCTTAATTCTGAAGATGTAAGATTATAAAAAATATTTACTTATTATTAATAGATTTTTAATTTTTTTATCTCATTTTTAACAATTTTGGTGTTATTATGATTTATAATTAGATTTTTTATTTTATTATATTCATATAAAGAAACTTTTCGACATACAAGTGCATCATCAGCGTTTAGATGTCTATAACGTCTGTGTCTATTAATATAAATTATGAAATATAAATAAATCAACCATTTATTGTGACACATTTAATGACATCGGATCAGTGGTTTATAAAAATGTAAATGAGCAGCCTTGGATTTCGCGAAATCAAAGGGTTTCTATAACGGAGTGTTTCGTTTAGAAGGAACTATATATTTTTTAATTTCTTGATTAGTTTTTTGAGAATTTTTTATTTATATATATCTATATATAACCAAACTTCCTGAGGATACAAATTCTCTTTTAAATAGCTGTTGGTTTTATTCTTTTTTATGACAAAAAAACACATATTTGTAAATGTCGGAAACGTTCCTGGGTAACATTAAAATAAAATTAAGAAAAATAAAAGATAAAAATGTGTTTTTTTGTCAAAAAGAATAAAACCAACACCTATTTAAAAGAGAATTTGTATCCTCAAGAAGTTTGGTTATATATAAATATATATATATTTTTTTCTTTATTTATACACCAAGATCTTGTAGTTTATACAGAAAAAATAATCCTTAGGCAAAGACAGCTCTTAATTTTAATACTAAGAGGTCACTCAAGAACTTATAAATAATATGGGAAGAGTGGTTATTTCTTCTTTAAATACCGATTTATTTCAATCATTCATTTTGCTATTAGGTTCATTGTTTAGGGGATTAACTTTCCTTAAAAATCAACTGTTGTGTGCACACACGACTTTCCCTTACAACCTCTTCTTCTTTCGGACTTCTACGTCTGGCGACGCTTCTCCGTTCCCAATTTCCACGTTTCACGGTCCCAGACATCACAATCTTGTACTATACTAAATTTGTAACTTATTATCTGTAAGAGGAGGCTCCCCTCTGCGCGGCCCAATAAAGAAAATATATAGGAGCAAGATCTCCCGGCGCACAGGAGCCGCCCGACGTAGGCCACGGATAGGGTAGATGTTGTTTTTTAATTATTTATTATCTACCGATTGTTAATTGATAATGAACAATCAATAGACAATTTCTTTGTTAATATAAATAGATAAAGGATTTAGGAGAGGGGGAGTGGAGTGAGGTATTTGCTAGGCAGAGCGATACCTCCTTTAATCCAGGATTAGTTTAAAAATATATCTATTAATGGGGTCATAGTCCCCAACCTCATCTTTGAAATCATAGTACCAATTTTCCCCTTTCAAATTATTCCACTTAGGTCTTTCTATCAAGATAAAAAATAGACATGATAGAACGAACATATGATACTTATTAAACAGAGTCATTTTTAAGAAAGCATTTTTTTTATTTTGATTGAAACATTGTTCATAACTAATTTGAAAAGGAAAAATTGATAGTACGATTTCAAAGAAGAGGAGGTTGTGTGAATGTTATGTAGGTACCAGTTGGCTTTGAAGGAAATTTAATCTCCTACAAAGCCTAATAGTAAAATGATTGAGTGAAACGCCAATGAATGGGAATTTTTGAACTACTCTTCCAATGAAATAGCTGTCTCTCTTCTTATTTTAACTTTAATAATACACACAAGAATTCATTTTATTTTAATCTTATTTTTAGGAATATGATGAAGAAGAAGAAGAGGATGAAGATGATCATCGCCCCAGGAAACAAAAAAAGAAAGATCGTTTCGGCGGATTTATTATTGATGAGGCTGAAGTAGATGATGAAGTGGAATCAGAAGATGAATGGGAAGATGGTGCTCAAGAGATTGGGATTGTTGGAAACGAGCTCGATGAACATGGGCCAACTGCCAGAGATATTGAAGGGCGTCAACGAAGAAGTAATTTATGGGATAATCAAAAAGAACAAGAAATCGAAGAGTTAGTTAACATTTCATTCATTCAAACACTTAAACTATTCATGATGAGATTTATTTATATTATTTTAATATATTTAGGTATCTACGCAAAAAGTACGCTGATGAATCAAGTGCTGCAAGACATTTTGGTGAAGGAGGTGAAGGAATGTCTGATGAAATCACTCAGCAAACTCTCCTTCCTGGTGTCAAAGATCCCAATTTGTGGATGGTCAAGTGTCGGATTGGCGAAGAAAAAGCAACTGCCTTACTACTAATGCGTAAATATATCGCTTATCAAACTACAAATGAGCCAATTCAAATCAAAAGTGTGATTGCACCTGAAGGAGTCAAAGGGTAAGATTTCAATTTAAAAAAAAATTAAATATTTTAAAATGTTATACCAACAATACACTATTCTTATAAAAAAGTAATCAGTGGAAATATTTAATCCGATATCAAAACAAAAATATCTAATTACGTTTACATTTACAGGAGTAAATCCAAGAGTATGTTTACATTTACAGCAGTAAATCCAAGAGTATGTTTACATTTACGGCAGTAAATCCGAGAATATGTTTACATTTACAGGAGTAAATCCAAGAGTATGTTTTCATTTACAGAAGTAAATCCAAGAGTATGTTTACATTTACAGCAGTAAATCCAAGAGTATGTTTACATTTACAGCAGTAAATCCAAGAGTATGTCCCCCCTACTTGATTTTTTTTTTTTAATGATAATGATGAGAGAAGGAGTTACACCAAAAAGGTGCAACCCCTAAAGGCCTGGGTTGGATTTTGAATTTAATTTATATATATATATTATTGTATACTATAATTCAGAAGGCTTGACTTTCATTTTCCGTTTTTACTTTACCATACAGGGTATGGTCAAGTATTGTACTCGTGCATGAAAAAAGTGTTTTGTTTCCATCTTTTTTTCGAAATATCTCAAAAATGGCTGAAACTATTTTGATTAAAAAAATTGAGCGAAACCATGGCATGTCGCTCTACAAAAAATCCCTAATAAGTGAACATCAAAAAAAATTATATTTTTCGAGATAATAATTGTTTTGTCAAAATGTCAATTAGTTAAGTTAGTCTGTGCGTTACCAAATATTGTGGACGAGCTAGCCCAAAAACTAGTGTGAATATCGAAATCAAATTTAACACGTAGTTTTGGTCCATTGAGATTAAGAGCTGATTAGATTTTGGTGCATATCGACCCAAAATTAAGGGGGGGGTGGTTAAAAATAAAAAAAATCAAGGCCATTTGACCAAACTCAACCAAATTTTGTACATAATCAGCGGGACCACAGAAGACTAAAAATGCAAAAACTAACCGCCCGAAATGGGGGGGGTGTAGGGTGAAAAAACTAAAATCTTGGCCATTTACCAAACTCAACCAAATTTTGTATACATAATCAGTGGGCCCCCAGGAGTCTAAAAATGCAAAAACTAACCCCCTCCCCTACGTGATTATAAATAATTTTATTAAATATAAGTGAGGGGCCAGGTTATATGGTAAAGTCAAGTGGATGGCCACATCAGAACACGTCAGCTTATTTTTTTTTTTTAATATTTTTTATTTGCTTTCTGCAAACAATACTCTCTTTGATTTACTCTTGAAAATCAACAACTCTGCTTTCTCTACAAGAAAATCTTTTCACTTATTATCATTCCAAATATTCATTAATAAATGGAAGATATTTTATAAATTGTTTGATATTTGATTAAAAATTTCATTCTTCTTCTTCTTCTTCTTCTTATTTTTAAACCTATAGGTTTGTTTCTTCCAGAACGTCATACCATCTCTTCTTAGGACGACCTCTACTTCTTATTCCAACCGGCTTGTTTGTCATCACTTTCTTTACCAGTCGGTCTTCTGGCATTCTTCTCACATGCGCATACCATTCCGCTCTTCTTCTTTTAACCCATTCGCCCACCTTTTGTATTCCACATTTTTCTCTAATATCTTCACTCTTCATCCTATCGAGCCTGGTCACGTTCATTATCCTTCGTAATGTCTTCATTTCAGTCGTTTCCAATAATTGAGAAGTTTTTGCAGTATCGGGTCTTGTCTCTGCTGCGTAAGTTAATATTGGACGTACTACGGTTTTGTAGACTCGTACCTTGGCCTCCGTTCTTAAATATTGATTTGACCAGATTGCATTGTTAAGGCAACCCGATATTTTTGAGGCTCTTATTGCCTGATGTCTTACCTCTGTTTCTAGGTCTTGATGAGAGGTCATTTGGATGCCAAGGTATGTGAAGGACATGACTTGTTCGACAATGGTATCGTACAGTTGTAGTTTGCATCGGAGTGGTGATTTAGAGATTGTCAGTGTTTTGGTCTTCTTGGTTGACAGAGTGAGACCGAATTTATGCGCAACACAGCTAAATTTATACAGGAGGCGCTGGAGGGAATCTTCATCTTCTGCAACGAGTGCTGCATCGTCTGCGTAGCAAACGCATGTTATATTCTCGTCCCCCAAGGAATATCCTTTTAGATTTTTGATTTCGCCAATAATTTCATCCATAACTATATTAAAAAGCAGCGGACTAAGGGAGTCTCCCTGCCTAATACCTTGATTCACTGGGATGCTTCCGGACAGTCTTCCTTCGATTTTTATTCTGGCGGTGTTGTTCGAGTAAATGTCCTGTATCAGGTTTATGAGATTATCTGGGATTTTAAACTTGTCCAGGATTCTTATGACGTGCTTAAGTTGGACTTTATCGAACGCTTTTTCTATATCGATAAAACAGAAAAACGCCGGTTTGTTAAATTCGTAGGCCTTTTCGCAAAGCTGTCTAATGGCGAATATAGCGTCGACACAGGATCGACCTTTCCTGAAGCCTTGTTGCTCGTCATGCAAGTTTATTAGTTGTGAAAGTTTATTACTTATTATTTTTGTGGTGAGCTTAAGGTGAGTATTTAGGAGATTAATTCCACGGTAGTTGTTGGGGTTGAGTTTTTCGCCCTTCTTGAATATTGGGACCACTATGTTTGTTTTCCACTCTTCAGGAATTGCCGATATTCTAAATACTTGATCGATTAGTATATATATTTGCTCCCAGAGATGTGGTCCTCCGTATTTTAGCATTTCATTAGTAATCTCGTCCTCGCCGGCAGATTTCCTGTTTTTTATCAGCTTTAACGTGTTGTCAATCTCCATTTTTGATACAGCCACGCACGAGTTTCCCTGATCTCTCCTGTTAACTTCCTCTGGTGTTCCAGCATATAGATTCTCAAAATATTCAATCCAAGTTTTTTCATCTATGTGATGTGGAATTACATACTCTAGGATCTCTTTTTTTTGGTTTTGTATCATTCGCCATATTTTTCTTTGCTGCCCATAGAAGTCTCTTTCCAGGTTTTTGGTTTCATTCGAATGTTTTTAATCTGAAAACATTTTAAAGGTTAAATTTTCAACATATTCGACCGAGATCCTTTATAAAACTAACATTCAGGAGGTGGTGAGACATAATATATCTATGGAATGGCCACTGGCAACAATTTCAGAGTTGTAATAATGTCTATATAATAGTAACATAAACTCCTATTAATACATATATTCTGTGATGGATCATTGCATTTTTTTTTATTTAGATATATTTACATCGAGGCATATAAACAGCCTCATGTAAAAGCTGCAATTGAAAATGTAGCAAATCTTAGATTAGGAAAATGGAATCAAATGATGGTGCCTATCAAAGAAATGACTGACGTTCTCAGAGTTGTAAAAGAACAAGCAGGAATACGTGCGAAGCAGTGGGTGCGCTTAAAAAGAAGCATATACAAGGTAACATTTGATTATATTTCATAAATGATTTTTTTTTTCATTGGGAATAGTATCGAAGAGCGTCTCCACTTATTTTCTATGATATAAAATAAATATCACAATTAATAATTCTCTTCCTTAATCTTGCATAATTAAAAAAAAAATTGAAATTGTAAATAAAATTAAATTTTTTTCACTTTTTCATTTGAACCCATCTTCGGTTATTAAAACAAAGTAAACTCTCCTCTAAGGCGACTGTGGGTCAGTAGTGTCGGGCCGCTGGCCTGAAATACGCTGGTTCAAGAACGTGTCTCGGCAGATATTTGCAGCCGCCGCCTCCTCTTGGAAAGCAATGGCAACCTACCAAGAGTTTAATTGCCTAGTAACCTCTTCAAACTAGCCGTTCGGAACCGGCGTTAAAAAGTAGGTCCCGTATATCTGTGTAAAAACAGCTAAACACACTCAGCACAGGTATATGTGGAGAGGGGCCAAAACGTCAGGGAGACCTGATATGGCACTTAAAAGAAGAAACTCTCTTCTCCACACCATTCGCAAAATTAACATTTCATGCAATGTACAATAAAATTAAAATTATAATCACAATCAAAGAGACATAAATGAAAGTCAAAGAGAGAAAACAAATAACAATTACATGATTGTAACATGTTTTTTGTATATGTATAACTCTATATATAAATTATATTCACTGGAGATTCAGATAGACTTAAAGAGAATTTAGAAACTTGAAAAATGAAAGAGATTAAATATTGAAAAATTATTTTTACCAACTATCTTTGAAAATAATAAGTTACTAAATACAGTCTTTATATTGACCTCTAAGTTTAAAATCAAACTGAGTGTTCAATTTTGCGTTCAATCTATTTATATATAATTAACCATAAGTTTCCTGTATTTGATTCGATCGTGAATCGAAAGCAGGCGATTTTTGTCAAATATTAAGTGAAAATAATATCTGAATTTACCTATATATTTCTAACTTGAAATAATGAAGTTAAATAAAATTTATAATTTTCTCATTGGTATATCAAAGAATAATTAACATATTAACAATGGATTATAGCTAAATGGAGTCTTAAGACTGGACCAAGCAGACTCCAATAGCTTCAACCAGCAGTAGTCTTGCGATATATATCTTGTTTAAAAGACGCGATCAAAAACAATTCTCGTTAATATGTTAATTATTCTTTGATATATTAATGAGAAAATTATAAATTTTATTTATATATAAACTCTCCAATATGAATTTCTTATAGGTGTTTTTTTCTTGCTGGAGTACTTCAAAATTTTCTTCTCTCACGCTGTGGCTTGTCTCTATTGCATGTTTTGTCAAACCAGAGTGTAAGATATTATTGTTCTTTATCGCATATTTGTGTTGGTATCCGGTTATTAAGTCTCTGTTTTGTCTTACCAATATATAACTCACTGCAATCACATTTATACATGTATATCAAATTAGTTGATTCCGATTTTTTAACTTTGTCCTTCAATTTGTCTAGTAAATTTGATATTTTTCTTTCACAAGAATGGACTAACTTGAATTTTTATCTCCTCATCCGTGATTAAATTGTTTATGAAACTATTATTGAAGCATATATAAGGTAATGTGATATTTATTTAGTTAATGATGTCTCATTATTATCTTTGATGATCTTATGTGATTTTTTCTTCTTTCATACTTTTTTTTTATATAAAATAAACTAAAAGAGATATCGGCATATATATTTTTTTTAATGATAATATTTCTCCAGGTTAACCAAAAATTATATCAAAATTAAACAAAAGTTGGACTTGTTTTGAAAATGACTATTAGTGAGTCCAATTTTTTTTCTACGCTTGAACCTATCTTGAAGAACCGAACTCGGCCATTCAAGATCAATGTTATTAACTTTTATTTTATTTTATTATATTATTCGATAAAATATATTTTTTAAATTCAAATAGTGTTTACAATAATGATTGATTAATTTATTTTACATTAATCCGCAGAGAAATACTATCATTAAAAAAGAAACAAAAACATGTCGATATCTCTTTTACTAGTTTATTTCTTATCATAAAAATTAGATGGAGCCTTTGTTCGATACATTTACATCTTTATTTAATAAAAATTTTAATCGATAATATTATATATCATGTTCTAAGGACGATATTGCTCAAGTTGATTATGTAGATCTTTCACAAAATCAAGTAAGTTTGAGATTATTACCTCGGATTGATTACACACGACTTCGAGGTGCTCTTCGTCAAACTCAAAAAGAAGATGATTCATTAAAACGTAAGAAAAAACGTCGCCCCGTTGCTAAACCTTTTGACCCGGAAGCAATCAAAAGGATTGGTGGTGAAATTGCTTCTGATGGTGATTTTCTGGTATTTGAAGGAAATAGGTAAATGTCATATTAACAATCAAATTATCTCTACATTTATTTTAGGAGGTATTTTTATTTTTTTTTTTTTATTTTATATATTAAAAATATTTTTAGTAAAATTGGAGTAATTTTTGGAGACGGACTGATAAGTGAAGTTGAGTGGATATTGATGAAGCAGTCCAAAAAAATTACTACATCATAATTCTGCTGAGAATGAAATACAATATATTATTGTTACTGCCACTGAAAGAGGAGACAGAGGGGAATGTCGCATTAGATTTCCTTCACTGACTTTTCAAAACCCTGAAGAAGGAGGAAAAGCCTCCGAAACGTCAGTTTATGAATAAACATAAAAAGATAGTATAAATTATCTTCTTTTTTGGACTGCCTCATCAATATCCACTCAAATTTTTAGTAAAATTTATACTCTGATGCTAACATTTCGCTGTACTTTGTGTCGGTATCTTTAGGCTTTTATTAAAAGGAAACATGGTTTTTAGTATAGTTATAAATCCAACTTTGAGTTAGCAAAAAAAGAAAATACCTCATGAAATGAATCTAAAGATAAAACTTAAATTGCGAACCATTAAGAATTTACAAAAATCAAAATGTTATTTTATGTATTTATTGATAGATTCCATCCTTCCCTTTTCGGGAAATATACAAATACTAAACATTTAAATTGGTCGCATCCTCTTCACAATTAATTTGTTTAAAATTCTCTAATTCAAACAATTCTGTTGATTTGTTATAAGAATTTCATTTTATTTTATTTCTTTTTTGTATGTTTTTAGGTATACCCGTAAAGGATTTCTCTACAAAAATTTTGCTATGCATGCCATTGTGGCTGACGGTATTAAACCAACTTTATCTGAATTGGAAAAATTTGAAGAGGCTCCTGAAGGGCTCAATTTGGATATTACAGCAACAGCAAATACTACTAAAGAAGATGGTTCCACTCATAATTTTTCAGCTGGTGATAATGTTATTGTTTCGGAGGGTGAATTGATGCACTTACAGGTAAATTTTTGGATAATTCAAATATTATAATAAAGTTAATTAATATTAAAAATAATTATATTCAACACCTATCAATTAATCTTGTCACCCAAATTTCGAAAATTATTTTTTCATTGCCCTTGAGACGTAATCCCAACGAGCCTTTTGTTTATAACAGAGGTGACTAGACTTTTTGCAGCAAGAGCCTTAGTTTTTATATACTCACTAGCTACGGGCGTGCCTTCAGCACGCCCTCTACACCTAAGCCCTCTGGGCTGGTTGCCCTGGCGGGCAGCTTCTCGAGACGGCCAAAAGTATGTTTGGGATATAATTTTGTTTTACTGTTCCACATATGAATGATTGATTTTCCCCAAAAAAATTTATCTTAAAAAATAGATAAAAAACAAAACATTTATTTATTAAATAATTTATCTTATGAATTTACATACAATTGGTGGTTATTCAAACATGAGTTTAGAAATAAGAAATAATTTAATTAGAAATATTAGAAAAGTCTGAGGAAGAGAAGAGGTCAGATGAGGGGGGACACACTGAGACACAGGGGATTGCTTAGGGATATCTTGGAAGGGGAAATGGGAAAGAAAGGGGGAAGAGGAAGGCCCAGATTAAAATATTTAGACCAAATAATTGAATTGGGGATATGGGATGATTTAGAGAGGTCAAACAGCTGGCGGGGGACAGAGCCGAGTGGAGACGGATGGTTGCGTCGATCCAGTCTTAGGACTGTGTACTTAATGATGATGATGAGAAATATGTGTATTTACAATTATTAAACTTTTCAGAAAAAGTATAGATTATTGGTCAATGTAGTTTTTTAATTCAATTATTAATTTCAAAAAATTAATTTATAGTTGATAAATTTCAAATTACCCTTTATTTAAAAAGGATCTATAAAAAAAATTTATAAATGAATTTACAATTGGTGGTTATTTAAACATGAGTTTAGAACTAAGAAAATAATAATAAATAATTTAATTAGAAATATTTGTACTTACATTTATTAAATTCTCCGAAAAGGTATAGATTGATGGTCACTATAATTTATTAAAATAAGTTTACAAAAATAAAAAGTTGATCTACTAACATTCGCTTATTCTAAAATGGAGTTTGCCTTTTAAAATAATACGATTATAATTTTGGTACAAAACCCAGAATTCACTGGGGGAGTTTCCAGTGGTGCCAACACTTGAATTTTTCCGTCTAAGATAGATGTCAAAAGCTTAAATGCTATTTATTTAAAGAAATATTGTTAAATTTAACAATTAATAAATAAAAATAATTTAATTCTTTCTTATTTTAATTTATTATTATTAATAAATTTACAATTAAAAATAAATAGCAAATTTAAAAAAGATATCAAAAAAGAGTAAAAGCAATCTTGTAAGTCCCCTTTTTTAAGCGCCAAAAGGGTTGCCCCACTCTGCTTACCTCTTCCTCCCCTATTTTAGTTATTTGAGCGCTCCCAGGGCGCAGCACTCAACGAATATTGACCCGGGGATTTTAAAATATAATTTGATTCCGTCTAATCGGCTTTTAATTAAAAGTGCAATAGATCAATATTAATATAATTAATATTATAATATAATAAATATTATTAATATTATTTACAATATTTTTATTAAATCAAACCACGTAATAGAACCGAATATGTGCAAATCGACTCCGGTTCGGTTAATAATATATTCAGTTCGGCTCGATTGGGTTCGTATAGCTCTTTTTCGGGCTGGCATTTAGACGGTTCCGGTGGCTGACGCCAACCGAACCATCTAAATGCCAGCCCGAAAAGGAGCTATACGAACCCAACCGAGCCGAACTGAATATATATTAACCGAACCTCCGAAAGTTTAGTCCGGGCGGGGTGTTTCGGGCTCCCATTTTTTTTCTAATCAAACACACATTGAAAACCGAACCAGCCAATCGTCGGGCGGGGTGTGTTTCGGGCTCCCATTTTTTTTTTCTAATCAAACACACATTGAAAACCGAACAGCCAATCTTCGGATATAAATAATAGTGGAAAAAAGCATCTTGGACTCTTGTATTTCAGTGAAGAAAAAAAATGAGGGCATCTGATTTTCGGTTCAGCTAAAAGTATTACTGTATATTTAATTGAATATAATGGAGGACAGCCCAGGGGTGGTGAGGAAAGAAAAAATTAACACATATCAAATAAGGTGTAATTTATTGGAAAGGAGGAAGGATTTCAATAAATTACACTTTATTTGATATGTGTTAATTTTTTCTTTCCTTACTACCCCTGGGCTGCCTTCCATTACATTCAATTAAAAGTTCTAGCAGTCTGAAAATTTCGTTGCAAAAAAATTGCTCTATATCTTATAAAAACAGTGTCAATTGAAAAAGTATTTTTAATGAGACTCCTTTTATATGAACTATATATTTTCAAATGAGCGATTTGAATTCCCACTCTCTTTTATTATAATATATATTAAAATAATGATTTATCGCCAAGTTTACATACATTAGTTCCGCGCTACAAGGGGTAACTGTGGGGGAACACTGATGACAGCGAACCTGGCGGTGAGAAAACATAACACCACTCGGATCCACAGCTTTGTCTGAGCCCAAAAAAGCTCTCCTTTAGGCCCTCTGTCGAAATTTTTAAAATTACATACAAACATGTTAACAATGAAATATATATAGGTAAGGATTGCTAGTTGAAGGTCTATAAGGGCCGGTTGTATGTCTCAAAGTAAATGCTTTTTACCACTAACCAAGGGTAGATGGTAAATGGAGGGACTGGGATGGCCAATCAGATGACAGGCACTGAAAGCTCCTGTCATCTGATTGGCCATCCCAACCCCTCCATTTACCATCTACCCTTGGTTTTAGTGGTAAAAAGCATTTACTTTGCGACATACAACCGGCCCTAATAGTCTGGCCAAACGCCTGGGCTACTCCCTTAAATCATACTCAAGTTACTGACAGCCTGAATACCATCAACCGTGCTCATTTCCTCAGAACCAAAATTAATCCTTAATATATTATGCCCCCTGGACAATCTCTCGGCAGCGTGCTGAAATTTCTTAATAGCTAGAGAAATCTAGTGAATTGAATATTTAACCCAATACAATTTAAGTCTCAACATAATGTCTAGTAACATTTTAATTTATCGTTAAATAAAACAATACATAGAGTTAAGCTATAATTGAATTGGTCATTTTGAAAAGGGGTCATCTCTATTTTTTTAACAAAATAATTTTTTTTAACTGGCTATTTTTCGGAGTTGGCTCACTTTTCAAACTAAATGGCAAAACACTGTCCTTGCTTAGCTGTTTAGGTGGCTAGAAATGACTCGTTTTCAAATGTAATACATGAATGAACATACTAAGAGGCAAAAAATAAAAAGGAGATGACCCCTTTTCAAAATGACCTATTCAATTTATTTAAAGATTTCAATTTAATTCTTTGTAAAAGCTCCATCAGATTATAACAATTTTAGTATCTAGTTTTGATTTTTTATACATGGATATTTCAGTTAAGTATTTTAAATATTAAACTTCCACACATGCTCTCGGATCAGTTTTAACAATATAAATTTATCCCCTTATAATTAGTACAATATTGAAGGAGACAATAAAGAGTGTCTCTTCTGCTGGAATTATAAATTTTATTTATTTATAACGAGACTATAGTTTCGAGGGCTTTGCCCTCTTCATCAGTCTATTATAATGGATTCACAGGAATATTAATTAATTTATATTCCTTTGAATCCATTGTAATAGACTGATGAAAGCAAGCCCTCGAAATATAGTCTCGTTATAAATAAATAAAATTTATAATTCTAGCAGAAGACACTCTTTATTGTCTCCTTCAATATATAAAAATTCTGCTACTCTCGGCAAAAAACTTTCAATTTAATTAGTACAATAGTTAGTTAGTCAAATTATTATTTACTCATTGGTCGGCCATTCAACACCAGGTGAAATCACATCCATTTCATTCATTAATACAATCAACAATTATTTTCTATACAAAAATATAATACTTATGATTAATTCCTTAGGTAATATAGGCTTTTTTAAACTATATCCTAATTACAGCTTCTTCTACACAACACAACAATTCTATACTTAAAGCTATTATCAATTAATAATCACTATAAAATGTACACTAGGGTGGTCCTTATTTTGGGTATTTTCGAATTTTTACGCTGACAAGGGTATCATTCATATGGCTCGAAATAAATAAAAAAAAAATATCCCCCAAGTTTCAAGTCTTTAACTCAATTATAACCTGTGCCCCCAGCGATGTAAGTTTCTCATCTAAATAACATGGGGTTTTTTGGCATTAAAATATCAATTTTTTATTCAGGCCAAAGTAATGGTTCAAAAAAATTTGAAACTCTGTAGACTTTATCCTTATAATACTAGCTATCCATCAGAATTATTACAGATTTTTAGCTATTATAATTTATTTTTTTGTTAAGGGAGAATGGTGTGGATTCTTGGTGAAACATTTTAAATAAAGTAAAGAAAATTTTTAAAAAATCTTTTAGAAACTTTTAAAATTTTCTTTACTTTATTATAATTTTTGGAGTTACAGCTAGATAAAAATACTGCTTATGTCTTAGTGTTACTCCAAAATTATAACTAGCATAAAAATCTGAGGGATAGCTACTATTATAAGGATGGGGTCTACAGAGTTTCCAAATTTTTTCAACCATTACTTTGGCGGGAATAAAAAATTGATCTTTCAATGGCAAAAACCCATGTTATTTAAATGAGAAACTTACGTACATCGCTGGGGGCACACGTTATAATTGAGATAGAGACTTGAAACTTGGGGGATATTTTTTTTTCATTTATTTCGAACCATATGACCCCTTGTCAGCGTAAAAATTCGAAAATACCCAAAATAAGGACCACCCTAATATACACTTATAATTATTTAAAAGGCCTTTAACTAGATCCCGAATTTCCCCCAGTTATTCAAATTATTCCCAAAAACATAATACCCATGCCTCCTTGACCAATTCTCCAAATCAACCTCCACTCTTGAACCCATATTAATTGTTTTAATATCCCAACCCTCGCACCCTAATCTCTTTCCTTTGCAACCCGATCCTACATCATTCTCCGCGCTTCGTTATATTTTTTCTCGCGTGGGCCGCGTCTTCCTGTCCCCCACACTCATCGAGGATGAGTGTGCGGGGATAAGACATGAGAGCTTCTTGTGCAAGTGCTGTTCCTACCGGCTGTGGGCGATTTCAACCAAACTGCTATGCATGTCTCAGTATGGGTGCCCGGCCTTGGACCACTGGCTCGAGTTTCTACTGACTAAAGCCAAAGTCAGCATTTTTATCTCTACCAAGTCTGATTATTCTAAAGCAGCAGTCTCCAACCTTAATATGTCCGTGAGCTTCTTTCGAAATTAAAATCAACCACTGAGGTACTTGTTACAAAAAATTTACTTATTGCTTACACAACCTTATTTATATGATAATTGATAATATTAAATGCAGGAGGAATATCAGAGTGGGAAACAACTTTTTTTAAGCGAGGAAAATGATTAAATGTCTTTAGTATTATATACATTTGGAAAAGTTGTATTTTTCTTTTAAAACTGAAAATACTCTAACTTGATTCTCAATTATTGTCATTGCAGTGATAAATTCTAATTTTTTACATGTTCCATTGTATTGGTGAAGCATTCGTAGATCAATTCTTTATATTTTCATTGTGGATATGATTACTTTTTTCATCTAGAAAGTCGATAATAACTTCCAACAATACTACAAACCTTTTCATTTATTTAATTGAAAAGTTTTTGTTTTTACGAGTAGCAGAGTTGTTGATTCACAAAGAGGTGTCCTCTGCTTGATGCAAATAAACGTACACATATACCATGGTATATCGTTGCATATATCTGTATATATCATCCATTTATTTGTTTGAGACTATAGTTTCGAAGACTTGGTCTTCATCATCAGTCTTTTTTTAAATTATAAATATTATTTTTCATGGAGTCAATACCGTATGGATATTGAAAATTTTCGATATCTATACGGTATTGATCCTCATGAAAAATAATATTTATAATTAAGAAGTCTGATGATGAAGCCAGAGTCTTGAATACCTAGTCTCAAACAAACAAATAATATATATATATATATATATATATATATTTATATATACAGATATATATAATCGTATGTTTCCTATATTTAGGTTCAATCATAAGAAACGAATGCAGGTGATTTTTGTCAAATATTAAGTGAAAATAATATCTGAACTTATATATTTCTAACTTGAAATAATAAGTTGAGAGATATATCACATTTCGATATATATGTGTGTATGTTTATTTGCATCAAGCGGAGGACAACCTCTTTGTTTTATCTTTTCATTTATTAGTTGAGTCACAATAAAACTCTTGAAGAGCGAGCCACAGTTTGGCCACCTTTGGTGTATAATAAAATTTTATCATTAATGTAAAGTTTTAAGCATCTTTTTTTGAGTTTATATGTTGCCTATCGGCGAGAGATTTGTCTTAAGGGTTTGGCTAACGGGCCTTCAAGCTAGTTAGCTCTTGATTTCGATTCCTGGGGGGATGTAATGTAGCCCTATGATATGCAATGTAAAAATATTTCTACTAAAATCTTAGATTCGTTCCTAAATAAAATTAAATTCATTTCTTAATATTATAATGGTTATAGTATACCTAACCTGGGTTGATTTTTGAAAAAATTCTATCTTTCTTAAAAAAAACAAAAAAAAAAAAAAAACAAGAAATTCAAAAAAAGATGCTTAAATCTTTACATTAATTATTTCAATAAAGGACCCCACACTGAAAACTTTTTTCAGTTTAGCCTGATTTTTTGCTTTTCCCTTCTAGTTGAAAGGAGTGAAAAATCTTTGACTTTATTTCTTATATATGTTGCATATCGGAGAGAGATTTGTCTTAAGGGTTTGGCTAACGACCTGCGAAGCGAATTAGTGCTTGGGTTCGATTCCTGAGGAGACGAAGCCCTCTGATATGCAATGTAAAAATATTTCTACTAAAATCTTAGATTCATTCCTAAATCAAATTAAATTCATTTCTTAATAAAATTTTATATTTATTCTCTAATAATTGACAAAATATTATAAATTAGAAATAAATCAAAATGATTCTTAACTCTTTTATTTTTAACTCTTTGGTGATCAGGTTGATTAGAACTAAATGATTCTTTCTCTCAGCTCTTGTTCAATGTATATTTTTCTTTTTCAAACTTTCTATTTAAACTTAAAATAAAAAGTATTTTATAAATATAATTAACATTTTTTTTAAATATAAATTTTTAAATGAATGGTTTGAAGAAAAGAGAAAAAATATAACTAAATTATTATCAAGAGTATAAAAAAAACTTTATAAATATTTTGTACTAGCATGATGAAATCTCAATGGGCGATGAAACGTAGATAATTTAAAATAAAATGTTTAATATGTCCCTCTGCTTTTATAACATATTTATTTTTATTTTAAATATTATATTATATGTTATTATTTTTTAGGGTAAAATTGTATCCATTGATGGAGAAATGATCATGGTTATGCCAAAACATGAAGATTTAACAGAAGCTCTGGAATTTCGATCAAATGAATTACAAAAGCATTTCAGGATGGGTGATCACGTTCGTGTTTTAGCAGGTCGTTTTGAAGGTGACACAGGTCTTATTGTACGTGTAGAGGAAAATCGAGTGGTCCTTTTCTCTGATTTAACAATGCACGAGCTAGAAGTACTTCCTCGAGATTTACAATTATGTTCAGATATGGCTACAGGAGTCGACTCTTTGGGTCAATTTCAATGGGGGGATTTGGTTAATTTAGATCCACAAACAGTTGGAGTAATAGTTCGGCTCGAAAAAGAGCATTTCCATGTATTGAATATGCACGGAAAGGTTGTCGAAGCTCGTCCTCAGGCTTTACTTAAGAGGCGAGAATCTCGTTTAGCAGCTGCTTTAGATACGGATCAAAATACAGTCCAAAGAAAAGACATTGTCAAAGTGGTAGATGGCCCTCACTCTGGCAGAAGTGGCGAAATTAAACATTTGTATAGAAATTTCGCCTTTTTACATTCCCGGACCTATTTAGATAATGGAGGAATATTTGTTTGCAAAACTCGGCATCTTCAATTGGCAGGCGGTAACAAAGTTGCTACCGCAGCTCCTGCTGGTTTAGCTCCAGGCTTTATGTCACCAAGAATTTCATCCCCAATGCATCCAAGTGGTCGGGGCGGCGGCGGCGGCGGTGGAGGCCGAGGGGGTCGAGGTGGCCGTGGTGGTGGGGGTGGTGGAGGAGTACGTCGTGATCGCGATCTCATTGGAACTACAATCAAAATCACTCAAGGACCGTTTAAAGGGAATGTGGGTATTGTCAAAGATGCAACTGAAACGACAGCTCGAGTTGAGTTACACTCGTCTTGTCAAACGATTTCAGTGGACAGATCTCATATTTCTAAAATTGGAGAGCCTACTAAAGACGGATCATTCACCAGCTACAGCAGAACACCAGCTTATGGCACTGGTGGTCAAACTCCACAATACATGCGTGATGGAAGTAAAACACCAATCTATGAAGGTGGTGGACGAACTCCCCATCATGGATCACAGACACCTTTGCATGATGGATCTCGAACACCTGGACAGTCTGGTGCTTGGGATCCCACAATTACAAATACACCTGCTCGGTCTACTGATTATGAGAGCTCATATTCTTTAGACGATGCTTCACCATCACCTGGCTATAATCCAAGTACACCAGGATATACAGCAGCCGCTGCTGCAGCTGGTCCATATACTCCACAAACACCAGGAATGTACGGCTCAGAGCATTCTTTCTCACCCTATCAGCCATCGCCTTCACCAACTTCAGCACAGGTAATTAAATAAATTATTAGTATATTATTTTTATAAAATAAATTAAAATAAAATAATTCCTTAAACTTTTCTGATCATGTATAAGAATAAATTAAAAACATGGTCGCCCCTTAAATCAGGATTTGACAGAAAAACATTGCTAGACAGTTGTCAACCACAGTAAGCTTTTTTCTCTCGCGAAAAATCGGCAGGGGAATATTTTTATCCAGTCCCCGCCAAATTATTTCTCTTCTATCCAGTAAATCTCAACTCATCAATAAAGAACTAACTGCCTATCTTCAGCCAAATCTTGATTTCAATAATCAGTTATTATTGGTTCATCATTTGATTCAATTATCCTTCACCTAACTGTTCTTTCACTTACAACTACTCCTATTACATTGTAATCAAAACTTGCAGTCTCAAAAAATTTATCGATCTAATCTAATCCATTTAAATCCATTGGCTCTAGATAATAGAAGAGAGGTTAAAGTCTGATTCTGTTAGTTAAATTACTAAATAATGGAATAGATTGTCCAAACATAATCAACAGAATTAATTACCTTCCGTATTCACCAGAAATCCTCAACTTTTGCTTATAAACTTTGTATATTCTAATTATTTATTCCAGAGTTTCTCTACTTTTTTATTAATGCTCTAAAAATTCTCTATTATTATTTCAATCAATAAATTATTTAAATTTAAAAAAAGCCTAATTTTAAGACATTAAATTTTTTTATCTTATTAAAAACATATTTTGGGCTTAGTTTTCCATCTACAGTTACAATTAAAATTTCCAATTCCCTCTTCTCATCAAAAATAATTTCTTCAAAATTCTCCAAAAATACCCTTATTATCTAGTTTAATACGAAATAAATCATTCTCATTAGTACAAATAATTTACATAAAATATTAGACACTTTTAAAAAATATTTTAACTTTTTCTTTTGAAATTGGTGATTGATTGGAAGACTAAAAGAGAATTTTTTAATTAATATTGAATAGATAATTTGAAAATTTTTATTAATGCATGCCACTCACCAAAAAAAAAATAACTGTGCCTTCTTCATTATTTGTCCTAGCCACTTTTCAATTTTGAAAATATAATTATTTTAGCTAAAAGTAAAAAAAAAATCATAAAACAAATAAAAATAAAAAAAATTAGAAAAACAAGGAAAAATAGAAATTCATTTTCTTCATTTATCTTAGATTTGAAAACAGTTAAGGAAAACCTGCTTTTATTTTCTTCAGTCTAATATAAATATTTCACATGAAAAAAATGTAAGTAGTTTTACTAAAAAAATGAATTTACCTTAAGATGAAGATGAAGGCAAGCTTTTCAAGACGAAATAATATAATAAAATGACACCATAAACATCCATATTTGTAATACTAAAGATCTCCCAGGGGAAAACTCTTACTTATGCTATACTATATTCTCAATTTTTTTATTTTTTCACCTAAATATATATTCATATAATAATATATAAAATATTAAAACTCTAGGAATAGCTTGAAAATTTGTTTAGAAAATATAAAATCATAGTCAACTTCTAAATCCTAGGTGTTATTATTCTTATTGTGTCAGAAGGGAATATAAATATTTCATATGAAAAAAAATGTAAATAAGTTTTACTAAAAAAATGAATTTACCTTAAGATGAAGATGAAGGCAAGCTTTTCAAGACGAAATAATATAATAAAATGACACCACAAACATCCATATTTGTAATACTAAAGATCTCCCAGGGGAAAACTCTTACTTATGCTATACTATATTCTCAATTTTTTTATTTTTTCACCTAAATATATATTCATATAATAATATATAAAATATTAAAACTCTAGGAATAGCTTGAAAATTTGTTTAGAAAATATAAAATCATAGTCAACTTCTAAATCCTAGGTGTTATTATTCTTATTGTGTCAGAAGGAATATAAATATTTCATATGAAAAAAAATGTAAATAAGTTTTACTAAAAAATGAATTTACCTTAAGATGAAGATGAAGGCAAGCTTTTCAAGACGATATAATATAATAAAATGACACCACAAACATCCATATTTGTAATACTAAAGATTCCCACATACCACAGGGTGAAAAACCCTTACTTTATGCTATACTAATATTCTCAATTTTTTTATTTTTCCACCTAAATATATATTCATATAATAATATATAAAATATTAAAACACAAATGTCTCTAGGAGTAGCTTGAAAATTTGTTTAGAAAATATAAAATCATAGTCAACTTCTAAATCCTAGGTGTTATTATTCTTATTGTGCCAGAGGGAATATAAATATTTCATATGAAAAAAAATGTAAATAAGTTTACTAAAAAAATGAATTTACCTTAAGATGAAGATGAAGGCAAGCTTTTCAAGACTATATAATATAATAAAATGACACCACAAACATCCATATTTGTAATACTAAAGATCTCCCACATACCACAGGGTGAGAAACCCTTACTTTTGCTATACAATATTCTCAATTTTTTTATTTTTTCACCTAAATATATATTCATATAATAATATATAAAATATTAAAACACAAATGTCTCTAGGAGTAGCTTGAAAATTTGTTTAGAAAATATAAATCATAGTCAACTTCTAAATCTTAGGTGTTATTATTCTTATTGAGTCAGAAGGGTTGTTTCACCCCTTCGAGAATCGAACCAGAATGCCAAAAATGCACTGTGACTTGCCCACCGAGGGGAATCACTTATAGTAAAAATTTTTACCTCAAAGAATCGAACTTCATCATTAAAAAATTTCCCGGTCACTTGATTCCAAATCTTATCATTTAGCCAAACCATATATTTTGAGGGTCTCGATTTTTGAAATTCTCAATGGAACTACTATTTCTAATTTGATCGAACTACTATTCAAGTTGATACATTAACATTATCTCTTTATATATGATAAATTATATTGTATATTTTCTTCTTTTTTTTCTAGTATCAGCCAACACCTTCAGGATACGTAGCCACTCCAAGTCCCAGTGGATACACACCATCGCCTACAAATGCAGCTCAGTATACAACACCATCCCCTCTAGGTTACAGCCCTGTAACACCTGGTGGAGGTGGCAGTTCTAGTAGCACAGCTCATTCTCCATATAACCCCCAGACACCTGGAGCTGGATTTGAACATGGACATTTTACCGATTGGGTCACAACAGATATTGAGGTGAAAATAAATTATTTATGATCAAGAGTGCTCCACAAAGATCTCCCACATTGCAAAGTTCAATAACGTAATATTAGTACTAGGTATTTTAAATTTTATTTCTTCGATAGAAAGTGCATAGCCTATAGTATTTTCTATTTGTTTTTTTGAGTAAAATTCTTCTCAAAATGGTATCTAAAATTCACAAACCAGAAGCATTATTTCGTTTTGGAAAAGTCAAAAACTACTCTCTTATTCTCAGATATTCAGACAGTTCTAGGTCTTTCAGGTGGTTTTCTCTTTAGAACTGAACCCGTTGATCAGTGCCGGCCCGAGGCAAGTTTTAGGATGGAGCGAAACCCAATTATGGCGCCCCTGGCAAAGTTTTGGGCTTTGCGGTCTTAAGGTCATTCACATACTAGCTACACACTCGAAATCAAAATATCGAAAAGCGAAAAAATATTTTTGCGTTGTGATGACAGAATTGTTATTTTTTGAAATAATTGAGTTATTGCTATTTTCGATATACCAATATTTACTACATTTGGGAATCTAGACCTCAACTTTGTTCATTTAATCATTCTATCACATACTTACATATTTATGGTATAGAAACTTTGTCAAAAATTGGAATAAAAAATGACTAGTGAAGTCACATTAGCAGTTTTGGCATAATGGTGTTCAAGTGCCAAAATATTTTGAGCATCCCTGCTTCCAATGACCATCTTGAGAGAATTTTTTCTTTATTGACGAAAAACCATAAACGCTTGGGCATAACTATAGAAATGCAGGTATATGCAGTGCATGGACAAATCTTGGTCTGAGTTCTATTTTAAAAAACAAGGATTTGCTAAAATGTGGGAAAGATTTGAGAAAATACCTTCAGAGCAGTCTGTGAGAGCAAATATATGCAATTGTGTTCTATTTGTCATTCTTTCCAATTAATATTCCAATTATATAAACAAATATAAAACAACACTAATTAAGAAAAGGAGGGGAAAAAAAATTGTTTTTCTATGCCTTTGCTAAAAAAGAAGAAAGTTTTGAACACTTATGTGGAGAGAAGAAGGAAACATTTTATTTGTTTCATTCATTGACCCTTTGAAACCCTGAAGAAGGAGGGAAGAATCCTCCGAAACGTCGGTTTGAAAGGAAAGGAGGAAGGATTCCAATAAATTACACCTTATTTGATATGTGTTAATTTTTCTTTCCTCACTACCCCTGGGCTGCCTTCCATTACATTCAATTAAAATTTCTACCAGTACGTCTCTCTCCCGAGAAAATTTCGTTGCAATAAAACAACATATTATAAAAAATATGTTAATAATAAATTAATTTAAGTCATAAAGAGGAATCAATGAGGTTTTTTCTACTTGATGCAAATAAACATATGCGTATATATATATATATATAATATTTGTATATGCACTATACGTTTGTATCAACCAGAGGACAACCTTATTGATTTCTCTTTTATATATCAACAACACTGCTACTCTCGGCCAAACAAAATCTTTTCAATTAATTTAAAAGTCTCCCGTATTTCATTACTGAAAATATGTCAACCCTCCGCACATTATTAAGTGAAAGGAAAAACTACATTGTATGCACTTGCGCGTGTAAGAAATAAAATACCTTGAACCATTATTGATCTGTTTTGAAATGAGGGAGGTTTTTATGGCGCACCCGGTATTGTTTTATTTTGGCGAAATATACAATTTTTCAATTGATTTTTAATTCTAATCTTGTTTTTTTTTCTTTCTTGGAATAGGTTCGAATTCGGGACACTCACGATGACCCTGGACTTGTTGGAGGTGTTGGTGTTGTTAGATCCGTTTCAGGTGGAATGTGCAGCGTTTTGGTCCACGCTGAAGATCGAGTTTTCTCTATTCTTGCTGAAAATTTAGAACCAGTTATACCTAAAACAAATGATCAAGTTAAAGTTATTGGTGGAGAATTCCGAGAATCAGTCGGCACATTGGTTTCTATTGATAATGAAGAAGGCGTTGTTAAATTGTTACACCAAGATAGTAATGTTGTCATGATTCAATTGAAGTTCCTTGGTGTAATGAATACAAATTCATAAATAAAAAAGATTTTTGTTTTTATTTTATATATCAAATATTAGATTTATTTTATCAACTTAAATTATGTACAAATATATGTAAATATAATAATTCAATTTTTTTTAATTATCCTCAAAAAATACTGCTGCTTTCACAAACAAAAGATTTAAAACACGTTGACTACCAAGGTCCAATTCAATGAACTCCATTCCAAATCCAAGCCATTTACTCCAAAATTTAATTTATATTAATTTATTTTATTTTTACCAATAAATATAAAAATTAAATTTTTTTCACGTGAAAATATTTTCTTTCTAACAAGGGCCTTAAATGCCAACTATGCTTTATTTAGAAGCCACGCGTCCCGTTTAACGTGCCTATGCTACGAATAAACTCCTACTTGGCTTAGGGGGTCAGATATTAGGAAACGAGTATACTTGTAGTTGGTTTACGAAGAAGATACCTTAGCTACTAGTATACTCGTGGTTGGCAGTCAACGTGTTAAAATACTTAACATGGATTTCACCAAGCACACTTAAACTAATGTAGCACTTTAAATCAGGTTGAAAGATAAATTGTATTTCACCATGATGCTTAAATTTTAGTAAGGCTAAGCGATGCTTTTCCCTTAAGTATCATTGCTACCTTTAAAGTTGGTTTTAGATTAATTTAAGTGCTACCTTAGTTTAAGTTTGATTTTTGAAACATAACATTATATGAAACCCACCTCGTAATTTTACTTAATAATTTTTTATTAATAAAAAAATGTTTCACCTTAAGGTAGTTGTTTCACCATATAGGTTTTCTTAGGATTATTTTGAAATTTAGACAGATTATTATTTAAATACTTCTGCATCGATTGGTGGCAAAACGAAATTTATGAACAATATAGTTCCGGAGATATTAAATTCCAAAGATATAGTTTTTCAGACTCTTATACATTGCACTATACGGGATATCGGAAAGTTGACATACATATTTAATTATTATTAAGAAACTCTTCTTACCATTGTTATAAAAAACTAAACCAACATTAAGCAATAACTAATACATTTTTTAAGAAAATTTTAATTCATATTTACAACACAGTTTCTGAGATAATAATGAATAAATAATGAAAAATTTAAACTAAAGTATTGTAAATGGCTTATGGCTACCATGGCCGAAAAGCCAAAAACCTGGCAACAATGCATTTAAAAGTGGGTTAACTTTAGTAATTTTTTCGCTTCAGCCATTGTCGCAACAGCTTTCAATCCCTTATTATGAACTTTTTGTTTTATAAATCTCCCTTTATAATGTACTTTATCTGAAATTTCTATGATATATGATATATACAAGCTCGGACAGTGTAGCCAGATTTGTCAAACGAGCATGGGATTGGCTAGTAGTGGTACATAAACAGCAAAAAGTTTTGAGCTTATGAATTATGAATCCTTATTGTCTGTTCTATATACTCTAGCATTAACTTTTTGCTAGTATTGTCGCGAAACAACTACCTTAAACGAACAACCTATCTCCTTAAAATTTATTGTTGTTTAACATTGCTAAATACTATTCTAAAGCTCTTTACTAAAATTATCTTAAGCAAGCTGCTTGACTACATGACACCAAGAGAGGAACAGAAAGCTTTCAGAAAGAACCGCTCAACATCTGACATTTTACATTCATTATTTTCTATTTTATTGCATATACGGGAGTTACAATTTACACTTTTATACAATAAATTAACAAAACTAAAAAACTAATTTATTTACTTTTTAGTCTTAATTATTTTTATAGAGAAATGTTTGCGGAATTAAACAGAACAAAAGTCACATTGATACATAGATAGATACATACAAGTGAAGCTAATATAAAGCATGTAATAATATAATACAATTTATTAGACATTTAATCGTAGTGTGAGTAATATCTTTTGATATACCTCACACTACATGAAAAGAAGTCTAATTGTGAGGAGTTTGCCTCAAGCATCACTCTATTCACATCTGCATTTTTTTTTATACGACAAATAGTTGAAAAATCAATCGAGTTCAACAACCCGGCATATTTTTGTTTAATAGATCTTGAAAAAGCTTTCGATTCCTTTAAAAAAGGGTAATATAATAAAGTATCTATTATATTTCCTTTTTTAAAGCAACTATTTCATTGGGAAAAGGAAAATGTCTCCCAAAACTTTTGGATTTCTAATAAACTTTTTGAGATTGTTTTATAGAAGAATTTCTATTTACCATATTTCACAACTGATATATGAGTCGCTTAGAGGCCAATGCTGTTAAGTTGGGAAAATTTCTAAATTATTGTAAATTCTTATCAAATTTATTATATTTAATCATTTTAGTACTAAACGCCCACCCTTGGCTGATCAGCCATTTGGCGCCGCGCTGACCAGTAGAGTCGGGCTGGTGTTCATTCTCCCCCTCCTCGAAACCTCCATCCAAAGACGGGCAGTCATGAAGGTGGGTAGCCTTCATCGTTTCGTGATAACACAGCGGGCATCTCGGGGAGCTCACCACTCCAATGCGGGGTAGATGCGCGGCAATTTAGTCGGTGGGGTGACCCAAAAAGACCCGGAGACGCTGTCGGGAGATGTAGGCAGAGTTTTCTGTTCTGTATGAGCGTTCGAGTTCTCTGGAATTCTCTAGCAGTGAGATAGGATTTGGAACGCGTTTGATATTCGGGGTTTGACAGTGGTCGTCCTAAATGCAGCCACGCTGGTTGCTCGAGGTAGCTATAGGTCGCGGCAAATGGTGCCGTCGGTCGCCAGATTGCTCCAGTTTTTACCATCAGACGAAGACAGCAAGCGTTGCTTCGTCCACTCGCTCAGCGTCGAATCGATCTGGGCCTTAGCATATTGTAGTGAGGAGCGACAAACAGGCTGCGGTAGCGCAGTGGGCATCTTCGCCAGGGCGTCGGCCTTTTCTTTACCACTGATACCCACGTGACTAGGTATCCACTGTAGTACTATGTGCCATCCCTCTTTCGTAAGGACGTCTGCAGGCGATGGTTCTGTCGCAGTCTGTGTCGCTATTGTTGGATAAATTTCGGATCGCAGCTTTTTTTTTATAATGATATTGATACAAGAAGTTGCACCAAGAAGGTACAACCTCTATAGTCCGCGGTGGACCCTTGTATCGTGAAGAAAAGAAGAGATTTAGGGATTGGGTAGAATTCGAAGGCATCTGTGGATGCCGGTCTTGAAAGATTTAAGGTTATAAGTTGCTGGAAAGACGGTCGGGGGAAGAGAGTTCCAGTCTCTAGATATCATAGGGATAAATGAATTGGTGAATGCGTTAGTTCGATTAGTATCCAGTTTAATCGCGTAGCGGTGTTGAATCTTAGAAAATCGTGTATTTCGCGCAAATGATGCCTTTGGTGGGATTATCGATTTTATTTCGTCAGAAAAAAGCCATGCTAATATCTATAATGGATTAATAAATTAATCGACGGGAAATACCACCTTCGTCGGCGGTCGAATCTTCTCAAGTTCATTAGCTGCGGAGAGGCGCTCCCACTGCCAGGTGGTCCTCAAATTGGGAGCCGTAGTAGCCAATTTTATATATGGGACATATCATGAGAGGGGAGAAATATCAAATACTGCAAAATATTATGCAAGGAAAAATTATAGGAAAGAGATCCATAGGGAGGAGTCGAAAATCATTGTTTGGGAACCTGAGAGAATGGTTTGGTTGTAATAACCACCAATTATTTAGAACTGCGGTCTCAAAAGAAAAAATCGCCTTAATGATTGCCAACATTCGGAACGGAGACGGCACCTAAAGAAGAAGTAGCCAGCTCCTGTTGCTGCGGTGCCAGGATTTGAACCATCAGTATTTTTATAGATTGTTGTTTCATAGGCTTAACTTAACTGCATTGGCTTCTGAGCGATTCATACATATTAGTGTGTGATGTGATATGTTTACTGGATAGATGAGTGTTACCGTTCTTGGCTTTCATGTCCATGCTATAGCTGGTCACCTCTTGGTTCATTTAGTGTCATAAATTACTTATTCATATTTTTTTTTTTTTTTTTTTTATTAATAACTTAAATATATAAAATTGCTATTTTCATCAAAAAATACTAAAAAGGTATTTAATATTTTAATTAAGAATTGAATTAAACATATTTTGATATAGATATAGTTAAATAATAAGATATATATTAATTAATAACAAGTATAATATATTTTAAACATACTATTTTGTTTCAATATGTATATATTTAATTTTTTAAAGATTATATTTCAATAAATGGCTTTTGTGCCGACTTCTCAAAAGAACCACTCACCTTATTAATTGAAGGGCTAAGCGAATGAACATGTTAAGTTATATTTTTTATCCAATAATTTTTAAAAAATGTTTCACCAAGTACCAACACCAAATTCCTTAAAAACTATATTTTTTAAAATTGAGATTTTTTGCTGAAAGAAAATGCTCGGTAATCTTGTTCAAATGTTGTTTCTTATTTTTGAAAAACCTCAACAGAGGCTGTTTAGAAAAGATGTACATGCTTAAAAGATCTATATATAGTTTATACTTGAATATTTTCTCAAGTTTTAGCTATTTGTAACTTAATTAACATGTTCATCCACTAAACTCTTTAACTTTTCAAAATTTTATCTTCTAATTCTCTTGTTATTTCCATAATTATTGAATCAAATCAGAAATTGATCAATTTTTTAAATAAATAAAAATGCAATCCCTGAGCAGGAAGTCAACTTTATTTAGTCTACATTTCATAAAGAAATGTTTAGTTTTGATTATAAAACCAATCCTACTTTTAAGAACTTATTAAAATAAACTCTCAGCTAAAGAGGACCCTGCCAAAAGGAAACTAGAAATATAGTAGTGAACTTAATTTTCTCATTAATATATCAAAGAATAATTAACATATTAACAAGAATTGTTTTGATCGCGCTTTTTAAACAAGATATATATATCGAGACCACTGCGGTTGAAGTTATTGGAGTCTGCTGAGTCTTAAGTCTCGACCAAGAGAGAATGAAAAAGATATGATCCATTTAGCTATAATCCAGCATCATTTCGCGTTTAGCCCGCATGACACTTGAATCGATCACCAAATGAATTTGAAATCTGAGGTTTTTTTTTTATAATTACAAGAAGAAGTTGCACCAAGAAGGTACAACCTCTGTAGTCCGTGGTGGACCCTTGTAACGTGAAGATAAGGGGAGGTTTAGGGATTAGGTAGCAGTCGAAGGTATCTGTGGATGCTGAAGATGATTGAAGGTTATAAGTTGCTGGAAAGACGGTCGGGGGAAGAGAGTTCCAGTCTCTAGATGTCATAGGGATAAATGAATTGGCGAATGCGTTTGTTCGATTAGTATCCAGTTTAAGCGCGTAGGGGTGTTGAATTTTAGAAAATCGTGTATTTCGCGCAAATGAAGCCTTTGGTGGGATTATCGATTTTATTTCGTCAGAACAAAAGCCATGGTAATATCTATAAAAAAGGGAAAGGGCGGAGACAGATCTACGATGGGCTAGGGAGTCGAGAGTGTCAGTTAATGTAGGAAGATGTTATATATTCAATCTCCCAGTCCAGAGCGCCCGATCTGTTAACACGTATGGTAGGTGTTTGCCATTAATTAATTATAAGTTTCTTGCATTTGCTTCAACCATGAATCGAATGCAGATGATTTTTGTCAAATACTTATTAAGTGAAAATAATATCCGAATTTATATATTTCTAACTTGAAATAGTGAAGTTAATTTTCTCATTAATATATCAAAAAATAATTAACATATTAACGAGAATTGTTTTGATCGCTCTTTTTAAACAAGATATATATCGCGAAACTACTGCGGTTGAAGCTATTGGAGTCTGCTGAGTCTTAAGTCCGGACCAAGAGAGAATGAAAAAGATATGATCCATTTAGCTATAATCCAGCATCATTTCGCATTTAGCCCGCATGACACTTGGATCGATCACCAAATGAATTTGAAATCTGAGGTGTTATATATTCAATCTCAATATAAAATCATCTGCATTCGATTCGCGATTGAATCAAATACAAGAAACTTAAAAGGAAACTATTTGGTACTATTATGAAATTCACCTTAAGGTCCATGGTTCAAAGATAAGTTAATGATATTTGAAAGAGCATAATCCTCAATTTAAGAGCGAATAATTCGATTATTGAGAATTCAATCAAAAGAAAAACAATTTGAAAATTGCTGAGAAATTCGATAGGTATAATGGAATAAGATGTTTTATTTTTATTAATTTATTATTTACTTTATTTCTAAACTATTTTTTATTGAAAAACATAATCAAGCAATATAGATTTAATTAAAAAAATATCAAACTGGTTATTGAAGATTGAACGATAAATATTATATTTACATTTTTCATCAAAAACTAGAGGTTTAATTCTATAATTAATGAAAAATTATCATATAGAAAAAAAGTTGCATCACTCAAAAATATTATAATAATAATTTACTAATAATATTTATTATAATATAGTTCTGGGTGCTTAACTTTTGAAACACCTTGGGCCACTTGAGTGGTTTTAGCGAGGGGTGAACCGCGATTGGAATTAGCTGTACACCGTCTTTAGAATTATTTTGGAATTCATCAGATAATCTATTGTCTTCTACTTGGAAGTGGAAGTAGGTGTACACGATTTTTGGCGGGAGTAACTGTGAGGCGGGAGTAACTGTGACTCTCTTCAAGGATCATAATTAGCAAGTGCTGCACTCTTCGTGGGTCCGCACAAAGTACCCCTTCGGGGGGAAACCAACAAGCACCTCTGTGAACCCTCAGTGCCTGTGAGAAGCACTTGGCCACTCGCACTCATCTGTTGGCCCAAAAAACACAAACAAGCCTCGGAGTAGGATGGATTCCTCCATAGCCGGTGAGCCCTCTGGCTCACCTGGCCCATTTAATCGCTATGCATATTGACAATGATTCAGCTGACCAGACAAAGTGTAGATTTCCAGGTTGTGGACGGGCGTTCGCTACTTGTAGAGGACGTGGCGTTCATGAGCAAAGGATCCATAAGAATTGGTGGGACCAATTACAACTCTCTTCATCCCGGATCAAGCCTCGGTGGAGTTCGGAGGAAGTGGCTCTCCTGGCTAATCAGGAAGCCATCTTCGTCCTAGAAGGCGTCCGCTTCTTGAACAAGGCTTTGCACCCTTACTTACTTCCCCAAACAGGACCTTCGTTGCAATTAGAGCTTAGGAAGTACAGCTCGTATAAGGCTCGTGTCCGGAAATACGTTGAGGAGTTATCCTCAACTAGAGATGGGGTCTACCAGAAATAGAAGGAAGTGGAGGCGCTGAGGGTAGTGATCCGACTCTCCCCGTCATATAATTTGTTGGGGAAGTTGGATCCTTTAAAAACAAATAAATTTAACCCTTACCATCTGAGTGAGATTTGTGCCGGTTTGGGTGTCTGGACAAAGGAACGTCTATTTATCGAAATTGATAAATATATCAATTCCATCTTTCCCATTGAACAGGCACCAAGAAGACCCGCTCCCCCTAAACAACCTGCAGTTCCCCCTTTCGAGGCGTAAGTCCAGGCGAACAGAATACACGCTAAGGCCCAAATTGCATGGACCAAAAATCCTTGCAAATATATAAAGTCACTTTTGGATGAGACATCTGCTGCTACCTGAGCAGCAGGCGATGAGAATGAAGTTTTGGGAGACCACCATGACAGGTGGCAGTCTGGTGTCTCCTGGAATGGAAAAACCGCCCCACCAATGAACAACTGTGGGAGCCTATAACCGCCAAAGAGATAGCTAAAAATTTCCTGGCTACCAGCACCAGCCCCGGACCAGATGGGATCACGTCAAGGCAAGTGAGAGCCATTCCGATGGCCATCTTAATCAGATTATTTAACATCTTTCTGGTTTGTGGAAGATTGCCCACACGCTTGCTACAGTCCAAGACTACGTTGATCCAAAGAAGTCCAATGCTACTCTACCGGCGGACTTTAGGCCAATAACGGTCCAGTCAGTCTTGACTCGGGCCTTTAATAAAATTCTAGCTTCAAGAGGTGACAAAGTATATTAAATTCGACCTAGGCAAAAAGCGTTTCTACCCGTTGATGGCTGCGCTTTGAACACTTTCGATCTGGACATGATCTTGAGATTTCACCGCCAGAAGTTCAAATCTCTGTCAATGGCTTCAATTGACATTTCTAAGGCCTTTGACTCAGTGTCACATAAAACCCTCAGGGAGACTCTCATAATAATGGGACTCCCTGGAGGCATGACCGACTACATAATAAATTCCTATGAGACAAGCACAACTACTCTCTCATTTGATGGCTGGAGTTCGCACGAAATCCATCCAACGTGTCTCCCTTAATCTTTAACATGGTCATCGACCGAATGATCCGGCGAATTCCACCTCAAGTCAGATCACACATAGGTAACATTGAATACAATGCCTAATGTTCGCGATGACATGTTATTATTTGCACAAACTCCAATGGGACTCAGTCGTCATTAGATTTTGTGTCGGAATTCCTGTTAAAATGTGATCTTAGCATTAACGGGGAAAATCCTTCACATTATGTATGAAAGACACACCTAATTTAAAAAAATTCGGTCATAGATGCACGCCAGAAATTTGTCTGTAATGGAGCACAATTACCATCTTTGACAAGTTCAAATATCTGAGCATTCCTTTTACACCGGAAGGGTCGAACAACAATTAGGCCAGACATCAAGCTGAAAGGAGCAATTAATCTTCTGACTAAAGCTCCTCTTAAGCCTCAACAACAGCTCTTACCGCTCCGGGTTGTGGTTCTCCCAGGTCTATACCATCTTTTGACCTTGGGTAGTTCAACGCTTGGACGCTTAAAGAAGATAGATGTCATCGTGAAAGTGCCTGCAGAAAATGGCTTGATCTGCCACACGATGCGCCGAACGCGTATTTCCACGCCAGCGCTAAAGATGGTGGGCTATCCATTCCATCGGTTAGATGGTTAATGCCCATGCATCGTGTGTTTAGACTCAAGAAGATGATGTCCGGGGTAACAACAACAGAGCGGGATTTCGCACAGAATTTCCTGAGCGACGAAATAAACCGTGCGACTCGGCGCCTCATGGATGGAGAGGTGACTCTAGATACAAAGTTAAAACTGGAAGCTAGATGGTCAAGGCTGCTCTACGCATCGTTCGATGGGAGAGGCTTTCGTGAATCTGGGAGGGTGCCTCAACAACATATCTGGATCACCGAGGGTAGCAGATTCCTTAGAGTAGCGGGGACTTTCGGAACTCGGTAAACAAAAGATAAATGCCCTTCCTACGAGATCGCGGGCGGCTAGGGGGCGACCAAAAGATCGGTCGTGTCGTGGTGGATGCGCTGCTGTCGAGACTCTAAACCGCATACTCCAGCAGTGCCACCGTACGCATAGATCGCGTATTAAACGCCACGATGCCATAGTGGCCTACGTCAAGCGAACACTAATGACCAAATCCTCTTTAGTAGACGAAGAAGAGCCTCACTTTGTTTCCACTACACATGGTCTACGAAAACCTGACCTTATCGCTGTTCTTGGTGACTCGGCCCTTTTACTTGGACGCCCAAGTTGTTAGTGAGCACATCCAAACTTGATGAAGCTCACGCAACAAGAGCAGATAAGTATAAGGAGCTTGAGGAGAGCATAAAGAGCGATATAATGTGGGAAAGCAGTGAGATTCGGGTCTATTACCCTTAATTATCGAGGGGTTTGGTCCTCCAGATCACGAAAGATCTCACTAGCAGTGGTATACTGCTGAAGAGGGAGGTGAAAGATACTTTCATCTAGAGTTGTGGTAGGGGTCTCGCCGGGTTTGGAAGTTCAACAAAACCACACAATTTATCCGTCGTCCCAGAACACCTTTGAGGAATCGGATAAGGTCAACGGAAGATTTCAATGAAGAGGTGACGCCTGCCCCTCAGGCGCAATAAACGTGTGTTTTTAGTGGGTATTACTGTTCTTTTCTTTATGTTAGGACAGTCGAGTCCCACAGTACCAACAATTGACCATATTATCTCAGTAGCAAAGGCTGCAGCATGTAAGCTTGGCTTTCTTTTCCGAACCAAACGATTTTTCACCCCCACTCAACTCCTTATATTATACAAGGCTCAAATTCGCCCCTGTCTTGAATATTGCTCGCATTTGTGGAGAGGGGCCCCCAAGTATTCTCTTGAAACCCTGGACGCAATTCAGAGACGAGCTATCAGACTGATAGGCGATCCTACATTAACTGACACTCTCGACTCCCTAGCCCATCGTAGATCTGTCTCCGCCCTTTCCCTTTTTTATAGATACTACCATGGCTTTTGTTCTGACGAAATTAAATCGATAATCCCACCAAGGGCTTCATTTGCGCGAAATACACGATTTTCTAAAACTCAACACCCCTACGCGCTTAAACTGGATACTAATCGAACAAACGCATTCGCCAATTCATTTATCCCCATGACATCTAGAGACTGGAACTCTCTTCCCCCGACCGTCTTTCCAGCAACTTATGACCTTCAATCTTTCAAGACCAGCATCCACAGATACCTTCGACTTCTACCCAATCACTAAATCTCCCCTTATCTTCACGTTACAAGGGTCCACCACGGACTACAGAGGTTGTACCTTCTTGGTGCAACTTCTTCTTGTATCAGTATCTTTATAAAAAAAAAAAAAAAAAAAAAAAAATTAGTTGGTCTGCGTAAATGCATTTTCACACGTTAAAAAAAATCACGGTTCACCCCTTGAGTTTTAGTTTCTAAGGGCCACAAAAAATAAAAAAATTAAGTCATTAACTCTTGTTGGATTTCATTTTCAACGGATAGATAAATCACCTCCATTTTTGGCCTTATCGCAAAATATTCGGGACTCTACCACAAAATATCTTATAAATTTTTATGATTAAAAGCAATAAGTGAATTTTTCAATTTTCAAAAAGGTGATTTTTTTTTTTAAATTCAACGTCGCTAAAGGCAAAATTTTATCAAAAGAATTTAAAGGCCAAGAATTAAAGATCTTGTTAGAAATGTTACTCTTATTTCATGCTAGAAAGAACATCCCCTCAAGAATCTAGCCTAAGTTGTTGTTTTTGGGTGACCAAAAAGAAAAAAAAAATATTCATAAAAGTGCCTGACCAGTCACTAGTTGAAAATATCAACTTAATCTAAAGTGCCCAAACTCTGTATGCCCAAGGGCCAAGAGCCCCTGCATGGGATAAGACGGCCCTGATCGTGCATGAAAAAGGTGGGTTTTTTGTTTCGTTTTTTTGAAATATTTCAAAAACGGCTGAAACTATTTTGATAAATGAGTGAAAAAATTATATTTTATGAGATATTAATTATTTTGCTAAAATGTCTCATTTAGTGTGTTTAGTTATAGATACGTTATCTAGCTCAACAACTAGAGTGAATATCAAAATGAAATTTTATATCTAGTTTTGGTGCATTGAGATTAAGAGCTGATTCGATTTTGGTTGAAATCGAACAAAAAATTATATTATGGGGAAGGGGCTCTTAAAAATTAAAATTATATAATTTTGCAGCTAAAAAAATACAACAAAAATGAAATATATTATAAAATGAACCTATAATAAAAAAAAGAAGAATAAAGGAAGCAAATTTTTGAAATTTTTTTTAGAAACTTTTTAAAATATAAAATAGGTACTAGGTATTCTTTACTTTATTTAATATAGTTTAACCACTAACCTACTAAAAAGAGTTATTATTTTTTCGGAGGCCGAAATTGGAGGGAAGGGGGGGGGGGATCAAAAAATAAAACTATGATTATAAGCCCTCGACCCTTTGATTGATTTTTACGAAATTTACCATATTCACCCTATACGACCTTATAAAAATGACACTATTTGAAATTGATAGTGACCAAAAAGAGGAGGCTTCAAAAATAATAAAAAATAATAAAATTTTCAAACAAAAATCGACGAAAGCCGATAAGTACTTCTAATAGAATAGTGTCATAATTAAATATTAATTTCTAATGGGCCCAACATTAAGAGGGAGGAGGTGGTTCTTTTGTAAATAATTATAAATTATTTTATTAGATATTAAATATAAAGAGAGGAGACAGAGGTGTACATGAGCCCCGCAAGGGGCTCTAAGTGCACCTGCGGATCCCGGGACCACGGCCCAGATGTGACATATTTTTTTAAGGGGTATGTTAAAAAAAATGAGTAGGATGACCAACTTTTTCGACTTCATAAAAAAAGACATACTTATTCCATAATGAGGGGACGGTCCAGATTTTAGGCCCGAAATTTGATGATGAGGCCATTCATCACTTGAATGGTAAAGTCATGTGAATGGCCACATCACCTTATTTTTAATTGCATTTAAAAATCAAAATAACTTTTAAGGAGATAAGTGTTGGTTCTAGGTAAAACATTTTTATTTAATAATAAAAATTGCCTTAGATTACTAAGGTAGGTCAGTTTTCTCTGATTCCTGAAGATGGGTTGACACCCGAAATATATCGAATTCAAAACTCATTTTTGTTTTATTTCTTTTTTTGTGAAACCCACCTCACAATCTTACGCAAATTTTATTATTATAAAAATCAAAACTTTGTGCATTTGATGCCTTGAGGATGGCTGAAGCTGGTTAAAACGCTGGCAAAAAATAACATAAAATTTATTTAATTATGGCTACAAATAAAAATAGACCAATATATCTGAATTTAAAATTAAAAATAATATGAACTTATCACTTTTAACTATGTTAAAGAGGTTCTTTCGCGACAATCCACACAAAAAGTTTTAAATATGAACCGTGCTAAAATTTTAGGTATGTTTTTTAACGTGACTGTACTTTTACACTACTATCCTCTTTATGGATGGATCGTTTCCAAGCCATTGATTTTATATCCCCCCCCCCACCCCACTAAAAATAATCGCCGAAATATGTTGTTTTTTTGTTTTGTTTTTGTTTCAAAACTACTAGGTAAAGATTTCAATTTTTTTTAAGTTACTCCGAATATATTATTCTAACAAATATTAGTTTTTCATCAAGACGGTGATGAAAGACCTTCAATGAAAAAAATAATGTGCATTTTCCCACCCTTTCCCAATCTACCATATGTAAAAAATATCATTTTTAATTACAATTATTTCATGTTTGGTGTGGTAAATCGTCTTCAAATTTTAACAGTGTGTTTATTATGCTTTTAATTACTTATATTCCAAGTTTCGAAGACTTTTTGAATTAATTAAAGGAATCGTAGAGAGTTGGACATGACTTTAAATTAAATTAAATATAAGTTTTCATTAAATACGCCAAACGCTTCGTTGCTGTTTTGCAACTTCTTCAGTGGCTCTTTATTTGTTCAATTTGATATTCTTTTAATTTTATTGACAGGAAACAATTACTTTGTTTTAAAATAGTTTATATTTTATATTATTTGATAAATTGAATGAATTGTAAAAATACTGTTTGAAAATGGTTTTTCTCTTAGTAAAAACTCCAGACAAATAAGTTTAATAAATGAGCCACTGAAGAAGTTGCAAAACAGCAACGAAACATTTGGCGTATTTAATAAAAACTTGTATTTAATTTAATTTAAAGTCATGTCCAACTCCCTACGATTCCTTTAATTATTAATCATGGACACGAATAATGAAATATTACTTTTTTAATTTTTTCATTTGTGAAAGAACTACCTTATGCTAAAAATTGCCGGATAACTCGGTCCGCCAGGTACTATTTTGTAATTCCCGCTGAAAATCAAAACATTATTTTGGACATTTTTTTAATTGAATTTGAAATAATATTTATTTAATTTATATTAGTTGAAATAAATTAGTAAATATATACCTAATTTATATGCTTTATTAAATATTAAACCTAATTTTTTTATAAATTTTTCATAGCTTGCGCTCTGCATTTCCTAACTCTGCGCTACACCAGCGCTCAGCCCTGATAGTTTCTTTATTAAACTCACACAAGATTCTTTCTTGTGTGTTTATTTCGACCAAACAATGTGAGTCTCCTATTTTATATCCTGTAATATTTAATTAATCCTATATAATTAATCAACAAAAATAGTTTAATCTATTTTGATATTTAACATTATAATAACTAAAAGTATTATTTCATAATATTTTATTTGTATAATTATTTTATTCATTAATATAACCTAAAAAACGCACGATCGTGTCTATAACCGTTTGATTAATTTCTCTATATCTTTTTTTTAGAAGAAATAAACAAAATGAAGACTCTGCGTCCGAATTATAAACCCACTATCGTGAAAAAGCGCACAAAAAGGTTCATTCGTCATCAAAGTGATCGATACAAGAAATTGAGGGTATGTCCATAGCTTAGCTATTTTGCTTGAGAAACAATTTTTAATTTCAATTTAAACATTTTAGCAATCATGGAGAAAACCCAAAGGTATTGATAATCGTGTCCGGAGACGTTTCAAGGGGCAATATTTGATGCCCAATATTGGTTATGGAAGCAACAAGAAGACAAAGCATATGCTCCCAACCAAATTCCGCAAATTCTTGGTTCATAATGTTAAGGTAAATTAATTGATCTACTTCTTCAATTAAAATTAATTTTTTTATTATATTTAATTCATGCTTGAAACTGTATTATTCCTTTTAAAAACTTTTATTTATTCACTTCTAATCCACGTGTTTAAAAAGAAAAAACAAAACGCTAAATCCTATTCATTAGTTTAACAAGTAATAAATAAAAGATTCACGTGTTTTGGACAATTTTTTTTACTAATGTTAAATATTAATTTTCGTACTTGAAAAACGACGAAACGCTGTACGAAAATTTATATTTATCATTTATAAAAAAAATTGTTCAAATCCCGTGAATTATTTATTATTAAGGTAGTTGTTCCGCCAAATGGGTTTTCTTAGGATTTTTTGAAATTTAGACATTATTATTTAAATACTTCTGCATCGATTGGTGGCAAAACGAAATTTATGAACAATACAGTTCCTGAGATATTATATTTCAAATATATGAGTTTTTCAGACTCTTATACATTGAACTATACGGGATATCGGAAAATTTACATACATATTTAATTATAATTAAAAAACCCTTCTTACCATTTTTATAAAAAAACTATACCAACATTAAATAATAACCAATATATATTTTAAGACAATTTTGATTCATAGTTACAACACAGTTTCTGAGATAATAATGAATAAATAATGAAAAATGTATAAAAAAACTTATACTAAAAACAATTTGGCAACATCGCATTTATTTAACCAGCGAAAGATGTATAAAGCGTGCATGCGCTAGATTTTTTCAAAATTACAATTTTCATAATGTGTAACGAAGCCGTTGATTACATTTGTTAAAAAAAATAACAAAATGATTTTTATAGAAATTTAAAATGCATTTTATCTGTCATTTTAATATATAAATATTCAATCTCTTACAATGGTGCCAGATTTGTCAAACGACCACGGGATTGGCTAGAATCGGTACATAAACAGCAAAAAGTTTTGGGCTTATGAAACCTTATTGTCTGTTCTATATACTCTAGCATTAACTTTTTCCTAGTTTTGTCGCGAAACAACTACCTTTAAATGGACATAAAGCAACTAAATTTATTAACAAGTAATTTTGCTATATTTGGTAAAGGTATCGAAGAGAGGCTTCTATGACAAAAAATAAACTAATAGAAATAACGACTATTTATAATGATAGTATCATTCGGAGGATTAAGGTAGTTGTTTCCCCATATAGGTTTTCTTAGGATTTTTTTTGAAATTTAGAGACATTACTATTTAAATACTTCTGCATCGATTGGTGGCAAAACGAAATTTATGAACAACATAGTTTCGGAGATATTAAATTCCAAAGTTTTTCAGACTTAAACATTGCACTATATGGGATATCGGAAAGTTTGCATACATATTTAATTATAATTAAGAAACTCTTACCATTATTATAAAAAACTAAACTAACATTAAACAATAACTAATACATTTTTTAAGAAAATTTTATTCATACAATAAAATTAGGCATACAATAAATCTTTATTCCTCGACCTGCTTAGAGGCACAAGTCCTCGGTGGCTAGGTCCTCCAAACATCAATACAATCTAGCTACAATACATTAATAAACATCATCAACATTCATAGTTACAACACACTTTCTGAGATAATAATGAATAAATAATGAAAAATGTATCTCAACCAAAACATTCTGTGAAAAATCAGGCCAATTTCGAAAAATTAGTGAAATCTAGTGAGTAGCCAAGTTAAATTCGCCAAGAAAATTAAGTTGAGAGATCAACTATTTTCCCAACTTAATTATTCTTGGCGGAATTTAACTTGGCTACTCACTAGATTTCACTACTTTTTCGAACTTGAGTCTGTTTTTTCACAGAATGTTTTGGTTAAGATTTCTCTTCTTTTTGTAAGCTATGAGGAAGCCCGTTGGACCAAAGGGCTAGAATTTTCATTTTTGACCCCCTTTTGGGTGGTTAGTTTTTGCATTTCTAGCCTTCAGGGGGTCCACAGAATATGTATACACCATTTGGTTGACTTTGGTCATACGGGCTAGAATTTTCATTTTTGATCCCCCTCCCCCCATTTTGAAGGGGTTGAAAGATAGAACGTTTGGATTTCTGGAATTCTTATTCTGTATACTCTACCATTAACTTTTTGCTATAATAGTATTGTCGCGAAACAACTACCTTAACTGAAATAAATGGCAATGAAAGATAGTATCATCTCAAATTACTTATATGAAACCATCATCTCAAAATTAGTTGCTATTTAAACAAAATTTTGATCATAATTAGATCCGATAATTAATTTATTTTATTGCTTGTACACTATTTCAAATATTAATATATGTGATGCTGTCAGAGAAAAGGGTCCTTATTTTCATCTCCTCAAAATCGAGGTAATGTTATCTTCTGTTTCTAGAGAAACAAATGAACAAAACGTTTTTTAGTACAGACCAAAAATTCTAAAAATTGACTTAGTTATGAATTTTTGAATATTTACAAGTAAAAAACGTACTTTTGAGTTATAGCAGTTTAAATTTTGACAATTTTTAAGCAGACAAAAATAGGGCATTTCTTCCATTTTTACCCTCGCTATTATTTTATTCCGATTGAAAATTTGTTGCTGAATTCAAATATGCAATCAAAAATTATACTCACATTTTTGCCATTCCTGAAAAAAACTGGTAGGGGAAGATAAAGGCCTTTTTCCGTGACATCCATCACATATATTATATTAGAGAATAAAAAATAATTTTATTATAGACAAAAAAGGGTGCATATCAGACACAATTTTAAAAAGAAAAAATTTATTTTATTCTCACTGATCCTCGAACTCAAAATAATTTTCTAAGTTTGAGGGACTTGATTTAATGGGTGTGTTTAAATGTAGATTAATCTAACTCTGGATTGATATGAAGGCAGTCCAAGGATAAATAAAAACACGGTTCTCAATAAATGATAATTTATTGGCAACTTTTCTTTTTACCCTTTTGAACCGACCTTTCGAAGAATAATCACTCTCTTCAAAAGGAAGATCTTTCGGAAGTGTAAAAGAAAAGTTTCCAATAAATCTTCTTTCATTGGGTATCATCTTTGTATTTATACTTGACTGTTTTCAATTCAATCCTCATTTTTATATCTATTAGTCCACCACCAAGAAAAAACATCTATTAGATAAATACATATATTATAAATAATCATAAATACTCTTTTTTTATCTAGAGAGTTGAAATTAAATTTTTATTTTTTGTTATTTTTCAGGAATTAGAAGTCCTTATGATGCAGAACCGCAAATACTGCGCAGAAGTCGCCCATGGTGTATCCTCCAAGAAAAGGAAATTGATTATCGAACGAGCACAACAGCTTGCTGTTCGAGTAACAAATTCTCATGCTCGTATCCGCAGCGAAGAGAACGAGTAATGAGTAGATTTGACTTTTTTTTATGTAAAATTATCCAAAAAAATATATTGATAAAATAAAATATTGTTTTTTAAATAATTATCCTTCCCTTTTATTATAATCAAGTCTTAAAAATAAGAATTATATTTCAATTTTTAATAAAATTTCAATCCTCAATTCAGTACTTTATAAGATATTCCTCAAAAACAATTTTGTATGTACTCGTTACAAGCCTTCGCTTAAGAATTATCATCTTTTCGAAATTATATGAAATATATCAGTTTTTGCTCTACAAACAACACCTTATTAATGATTAAGGTGTTTAAGGCTTTAAATTGAAAGATTTTTATGCCGAGGGTAACAGAATTTTTATATATTGAAGGAGACAATAAAAGAGTGTGTCTTCTGCTGGAACTATGAATTTTATATTTATAACGAGACTATAGTTTCGAGGGCTTTGACTTCTTCATCAGTCTATTACAGTTGATTCACAGGAATTAATGTATGAATTTGAAAGATTTTTGTGCCGAGGGTAGCAGAATTTTTATATATTGAAGGAGACAA